>JAUNZM010000157.1:4472500-4480000 GCA_033459285.1 Clamator glandarius | reverse complement strand
CAGGGAGAGGCCGCTGGGCGAGGGCAGGTGGCGGCTTTGGCTTTTCAGGAGCTTCTTCTCGTGCTTGCGCTTCTTCTTCTCCATCTTCTCCAGCTCCTTGCGGGCGATCTCCTCGGGGTCCATGGGCTCCCCGCTGCACGTCGTGGGGTGCGAGTTGTGAGCCGGCCGCCCCGGGCCCTTCTTGGTGTTTTCTTTCTTTCTCCATTTGGCCCGGCGGTTTTGGAACCAGACCTACACACCGAACAACGAGAAGCAATTAACACCCAGCGCACCGGCCGGGGAGGGAGGGAGTGGGGGGGGGGGTGGCAGCTCAAGCCTCTCCCCCCACCCCGTTCACCCCTCGACGTGCCGGGAACCCCCATCCACAGGGCCTGGAGGCTGCGAGACTGAGAGGGGCAGGAAGAAAAAGGCGCTTAAGAGGGGGGGAAAAAAAAAAAAAATAAAGCAAAGAGGGGAGCACACTCAGACACACACACTCTGCACCCCCCCTGCCCGCACCGGCGCCCCGAGGAGGAGAAAGGGGGGGTCGCAGCTCCCCCCCCCCTCCATCCCCTGCCAAGGGGGCAGAAGCACCAGGCGGAGCCCGATCCCGCCGCAGCGATTCGGGAACCGCTCGAAACAGCGCGATGAGGCGCGGAGCGGCCCGACGGAGCGGGGCCTGCGCCTCCCAGCCCCCCCCAAAAAGGGCTGTGAGCTGCTCTTTATAGATCATAATAAGAAAAAACAACGAATACATTGAGTTCTCGCCGCTTTCGCGGGGCACACGCGTCCCCTCCGCGCCCGCGCAGCTCGGGGCCACCGGCAGCGCCCACGCCGGAGCTCAGCAGGGATTTCGGAGCCGATCCCGGCTCCTTCCCTCTGTCCGAGCCCCCTCCACACCCCCCGCGGGATCCCGATCCCACGGAGAAGATGCTGCCGGAGCCGGAGAGGCGGCTCGGAAAGACAAAGCGGACGGAGGAACCGCAGGGATCCGCGTCGCCTCATCCCGGGGCTGGGGGGGCTGTGGAAACGTCCCCTCCGCCCGCAACGGGCTCAAGGAGGAGCCCCCGGCACACGCAGCCCCCCCCGCCCGGCCCCACCGCGCCCGGCGGAGCATCCGCGGAGCCACCGAGGAGCCGGCAGCCCGCACCACGCCTCGTTTTTCCGATATCAATCGGAGCCAAGAGATCGATCCCCTCCCCGTGCCGGGTGAGCATCTCCTTAAAATGAAGTTTTACAAGTTGCACACGCTCTCGCTGCGCCTACGAGCTTTATTCCCCAGCTCCTACCCTGGCCCGCGATTAAGCCTCGTATTTCCACGCTAATTTTTCGCCCTTGGCTCACGTAAGAAAAGCGTTTACAGTGGAAAAAATATTTTTTTTTTCCAAACAGGTTTGGGGAACCTGGCCTGCGATGCCACTTTTTAATGAGAAAAAAAAAAATCTTTGCAAACGATCCTAAAAAAAAAAAAAAAAAACAACAAAAACAAAAAAGCAAACCCGAAACAATTAATGAAACTAGTAATAAGAAAATAAACCAAGGAGCAGTGCACGGCAGGGAGACAAAAGGAGGGCTGGGAGCTGCGGGCTGAGGGCGAGGGGCCCGTCCCGGAGCAGGGATGCGGGTCCCAGCGCCTCCCCGGGGACCGCTCGGAGCTGGGAGAGGGCAGGGGACGGGGGGGACACGGGGACACACGGTTTTTACCTGCACTCTGGACTCCACCAAGTCCAGCCTGAGAGCCAGAGCCTCTCGCATAAACACGTCCGGGTAATGGCTCTCATTAAACGCCTTTTCCAGCTCCTCGAGCTGCCAGCCAGTAAAATTGGTGCGGGTTCGTCTTCTTTTACAGCCAGGACTTTCTTTGTCCGGGTCACCCGAGTCTGAAAAGGCAGAAACACCCTCAGGTCCCTGGAAGACTGGCCTTCTCCCCCCCTCCCTGCCATTCACAGGAGCCTTTGAACTTTTGTGCTCGGCAGCGTTGGTAAAAGAACGGGATTTAGACACACACCTGCGCTAAAAATGGGGAGGAACCCGATCTGCCCTCGCCTCCTCCGAAAATGTACTTTACAGAACATTTATTCCTGAAGGAAGCTCTCCACAGGCACTCAGCTGGCAGAGAGAGAGAGAGAAGTTCCAATATTTGCTCCAGCCACCAAAGCTTTCATTTAAAAAAAAAAAAATTTTTTTAAAAAATTAAATAAAATAAAAGTAAAAGCCGCCCTCTTTCCACTCTCCCCAGCCCCCCCTCAGAGCCCCCCGCTCCGAGCACAGACACCTCCAGGCTGGGGAGCCACAGCCCTACCTGCACCGGCGTTTTCCTCCAGGTATGGAAATTAATAATAATTAATAATAACGATTATTTTTATTGAGTTGAGGCTCGGGAGCGGGAGGGGGGGCGCCCCTCCAGGATTAATAAAAAGGATGTTGGGGCTCCAGAGCGTTGTAATAGCTGAACAATAGCGGTGCCACAGGCCGGGAGGCAGGAAAGGAGAGCGCTTCCCTTCCGTTAAATCGTTAAAAATAATAATTACGCTTCTTCATCCCCCAAACTCACGTTATTTTTTTTTTTTTTTTTATAGCTTGATCCGAGCCCCCAGCCCAGCGATGAACTTTTGGGGGGGAGGGAGGGGCCGGTTCCACTATTGTTCAGGGCACACGCTTGGCCCGTGGGAACCGGGGATGCTCCCGGCGCTCGGCCTGGACCATCCCCCCCCCCCGCCCCGTCGGGAAGGGCCCCAGAGCAGCCTCCCCCCCCTCTTTAGGCGCCCCAAGATAGGCACCCGGGGGTGCGGGGAGGATGCGGGGTTTGGGTTATTTTTATTTATTTTTTTTTTAATTCTTTCCTTCGAGAGGGGAGCAGAGAGAGGAGGGATGCGAGAAGGAGGTGAGCGGGACGGGGGGGGGGGCACGGGGTGGGGAGGGGGACGGGGGGGGCCGCTCCTACCTGCGAGCTTGAAGGGCTGGGTGTCCCCGCTCACCCCGCAGCCGGAGGGGATGAGCGGCGCCGGGTTGACGACGGAGGCGGCGCAGGAGCCGCTCAATAATCCATCGATGGAGAAAGGGACGGAGGCGGCCGCCGACTGCAGCTGGTGGCCGGCCAGCTCGTAGACGTGGTGGTGGTGGTGGCCCAGAGGGTACGGGAAGCCCAGCATCCCCCCGAACTGGGCATGGGGGTGCTCCAGGACCCGGCTGTCCATGGCGGGGGCGGCCCTAGGGGCGCTGCTGCCCGAGGAGGAGGAAGAGGAGGAGGAAGAAGAAGAGGCGCGGCGAGGGGCTCATGCTGCAGGGCGCCCGGGCGCTTTAACTTTATCAACATCAGGCTCCCAATAATTAGCTCAGGCTGGGGGAATTTGGGACCAATAAGAAACGTTAATCGGCGCTGACGTCAGAGGCGTTCGCCGGGGTGGGGGGGCGAGCGTTTTCCATATCGATTGCTAATTATACCTGACATCCAGCCTCAATAAACAATATCAGAGCTGTCACAACAAGACAAGGGGGGCTTTGATACGAACTCCAGCCCGAGGAGGGCGGAGGGGAGGTGGGGGGGGCGGGGGGGGGGAACTCAGGGATCTGTCGGGTACCCGGTTAAATACTGAACAGCCGGAGTCACACGCAGCCCCTCATCCCCCCCTCTTCCAACCCACCCTCTCCCCCCCCTTGTCCCCTCCCCTCTCCAAACCACTAATAGATTTCCCTTTAAAACATTCACCAGCGTGTTGTGGGGATTTTTCACCAGAAATGCTCGACTCTCTGAACCTTTAAAGTGATGTTGCTCCAATTACAGAGAGACATTGAGCGGCAAATAGACTGATCCAATAATAGGAGATTCATCATCCGCTCTTTCCAGAGCTGTCACATTGAATTTAAAACTACAAGCCTTTTCATCTCCTCTCCGGCTTCTGTAACAGGGGAGAGGGGAGGGGGGCAGAGGGGAAAAAAAAATAGGGGGGAAGAAAAGGAAAGAAAAAAAAGGGGGGGAGGAGAAAAGGAAAGAAAAAAAAAAGGGGGGGGGAGAGCCGTTTGTAGCGTTTAGAAGGAGATTCGAGCGTATCAATCGAAATCATAATTAATGCAATCTCCTATCGATTTGGCTCTGGGCACCCCCCTCCCCAGCAGCAACCGCAACCCCTGACTGGTGAGCGCAGCCACCACCGGGAGCAGCCTCTGCTCGCTGAAGAGGAGGCCCGAACCTCCCCAGAACAATTACAATAAATCCAACCCAAATAAAGTTCCCATCCCTCCTCTCTTCGCCGTCGTGACCGCGTCCCTCCCACCCCCCGCAGGAAAAGCAGCCCCGCCACTCGTTAACAGCTTCCCAACAGCCCCCCCCCTGTTTTGTCCTAATTCAATTATATCCCCCGCACAAGTTTTTCACCCCAATAAAACCCCGATGAAACCCCCGGTTAAGAGTTAAAAGGAGGGTCCCGGCCAGGCGCGGGGCTGGGGACCCCCGGGTTTGTGCCTTCTCTCGCAGAACCTGCTGAGAGAAACTCTTTCCAGGCTCCTAGGAGGGAGGAAAGTGGGGGATGCGGGGATGTTTTCCACCCCTGAGCCCCAGCTAGCGGTCCCCTGGGCTTGGGGTACCCCGGGGGGCTCCCCCCGGCAAGGGTGGGGAGCGCAGGGAGAAGCGGCGCTGGCGTTTAACAAAGAGGAGAGGGAGGAAAAGAGCCGGGCTGGAAAAATCAAACAGGGGGAAACTCTTAAGAAAAAAAAAATCTTCCTGGGAGGTTCGTGTGGAATTAAATCCTTTGAGTCGGGGGTGGGGAGAGAAAGAGGGGGGGGGTGGGCAAATAAACAGGAAGGGAAAAGGAGAGAGGGGAAAGGGGAAAAAAGGAGAAACATTTTATCTCTGGAAAACATACAAATAGATTTTTCCAGTTATAAAAATCTCCAGTCAAGGTGATACATTTCCCAGCGCTGGTTTGTGTGGGTATGAGAGAGGGGGAAGCTAAAATTGAAATAAAAAGGAAGTCGAGTCTCTAATCTATGTTGTCTGTCCGGAGCTGTATTTATTCACCTAATTGAATGCCATACAATCTACTGCTGTATTATTGCTGTTCCCTCCCTCCCCTCTATAGATTAGTTTAATTATGGTCTCCCTGCCTCTGCTCAGAGCTAAAAGGTAGCTTGAATTTGGACTACGCAGCCCTAACAGAAATAAGAAAATGATGGGGTTGGTATTAATTCTGGGGTCAAGGGCTTCACTTTTCACCATAATTTAATTTCTTTCTCTATAAATACTAAATGTAAACTGTGTCCACTGGACCAAATTTTGCCTGTAGCAATAAATGCCTCATTTTCTGTCGGATTTCAGGAGAGGAATGCGAGGGGGACGTGTTTCTGAATACAGAATGGTAATCAATCCAGCCCGGAATAAGAGGGGGGGGACTTTTCTCTCTCTCTCTCTCTTTATTATAATGAATTAATTCGACTTTATTTATCCCATTTTCTGGAGCTGACAGAATGTTAATTTGAGTTGAAATTTCTCTCGCCTCTCACTCCCTGACCCCTGGCCTCCAGATTGGCGTGTTGTAATAACCTGAATCTTTCAACAGAAGCCCTGATAATTGTTACCTTATTAGCATGCAAATTGTTTAATTAATATTATTATGGAGAAGCATACAATCCGTCCGTCACTTGACCTCAAGTGCAAGTCCACGTAGTAAGCGGCTCTGTGCATTTCAATGCGCACATTTAAAATCGACTTCTGTTTTAATGTTTCTAGGATCCTTGTCGAGCTTCTAAAAATCTCTCTTAAAGTGTTTGAGAGGAGCTTTCATGGGGGGGGGGGTGTGGGCTTTTGATGGCTCTCGGCCTTGATATCTCTTTATATTGCTCTCCATCTAGAACACAAATTATAGAAGCCGTTTTCTTCTTCGTCTTTTTTTTTTTTATTATTTTTTTGAACATCAAAATTTAATAATTGCTTCCTTGTCAATTGCTGCTGCTTTCAAGGCACCCCCTTCAATCCGGAGAGCTGTTCCTCCAGCCAAACGCTCGCACCAGCTCAATGAAAAGCAGCCCTTGACACGCAGTCCTGGGAGACGCTGCATTTAAATCCCTTTTTCTACAGCCGAGTGACATTGTCAGATGCTAGCTTTAATTAACTTGATAATAAGACGTACAAGACTCGCATTCAGGACGCCAGCTCGCCTCGCCTTGTTTCCCCTTTTATCACAATCTGGGTGTTTTATCTTACGGCTTCCTACTGGCTTTTTACAGCCCGTGCTGCCGGAGAGGCTGCGAGCCGGCTCTGCGGAGCGCAGCCTGCAGCCAGCCCTCTGCAGCCCCCCGACGGCTCAGCAGCCCTGCCTGCAGCCCCCCGAAGGCTCGGGATGGGGGGGGGGCTGCAGGGGCTCCCGGGGAAGGGGCATGGGGGCTGGTGGGGCTCTAGGAAAAGGGGTACTGGGCTGGTGGAGCTCCTAGGCAAGGGGTATTGGCTTGGCGGGGGCTGTAGGAGCTCCTGGGGAAAAGGGGTATTGTGGCTGGGGGGGCTGATGGAGCTCTAGGAATAGGGGTACTGGGTTGGTGGAGCTCTAGGAAAAGGGGTACTGGGTTGGCGGGGGCTGTAGGAGCTCCTGGGGAAAAAGGGTATTGGGGCTGGGGGGGTGCTGATGGAGCTCTAGGAAAAGGGGTACTGGGTTGGTGGGGGCTGGAGGAGCTCCTGGGGAAAAGGGGTATTGGGGCTGGGGGGGGCTGATGGAGCTCTAGGAAAAGGGGTACTGGGTTGGTGGGGGCTGGAGGAGATCCTGGAAAAGGAGTATTGGGCTACTGGGGGCTAGTGGAGATCCTGGAAAAGGAGTACTGGGCTGGTGGGGACTGCAGGAGCTCCTGGGGAAGGGGTATTGGGGCTGGGGGGGCTGATGGAGCTCTAGGAAAAGGGGTACTGGGTTGATGGTGGCTGCAGGAGCTCCTGCGGAAGGGGTATTGGGGCTGGGGGGGTGCTGATGGAGCTCTAGGAATAGTGGTACTGGGCTGGTGGGGGCTGAAGATCCTGGAAAAGGAGTATTGGGCTGGTGGAGACTGCAGGAGCTCCTGGGGAAGGGGTATTGTGGCTGGGGGGGCTGATGGAGCTCTAGGAATAGGGGTACTGGGTTGGTGGAGCTCTAGGAAAAGGGGTACTGGGTTGGTGGGGGCTGCAGGAGCTCCTGGGGAAGGGGTATTGGGGCTGGGGGGGAGGTGCTGATGGAGCTCTAGGAAAAGGGGTACTAGGTTGGTGGGGGCTGGAGGAGATCCTGGGGAAGAAGTATTGGGGTGGTGGAGGCTGGCGGAGCCCTAGAAAAAGGGGTATTGGGCTGGTAAGGGCTGGTGGAGATCCTGGAAAAGGAGTATTGGGCTACTAGGGGCTAGTGGAGATCCTGGAAAAGGAGTATTGGGCTACTGGGTGCTAGTGGAGATCCTGGAAAAGGAGTATTGGGCTACTGGGGGCTAGTGGAGATCCTGGAAAAGGAGTATTGGGCTGGTGGAGACTGCAGGAGCTCCTGCGGAAGGGGTATTGGGGCTGGGGGGGCTCTGATGGAG
>JAUNZM010000156.1:607500-1033849 GCA_033459285.1 Clamator glandarius | reverse complement strand
TAATAACGCCTAACAACGCTCTTTAGAAAAAGCGAATATCTCTTGCAGGGAAGATGTTAGCATGGAATGCTTCTGTTGTGGATGTATTCTCTTAGAGCGCTTTTATTGCAGAGCACGACTTGTAGAACTTTCCGTCTAGTCTTGTGTACTCTCAGATCAGAATGACTGCTTGTGCTTCTGAATGTCTTCTCTTAGAGCGCAATCATGCAAAACAAGATTTATCTAGCTTTCCGTCTAGGCTAGTGAAAGGTGTAACTGCGAAGATGTAAGCACAAAATGCTGCTGCTTCTGAATGTCTTCTCTTATAGCGCTTTCACTGCAAAGAAAGACTTGTACAATTTTCAGTCTAGGCTCGTGTCCTGTAACATCAGAATGGGTATTAAAGCGTCACTTCAAAATTTCAAATCGTTCAGCACAAGTACGGCAGGGAAGCTGCTACGGTCACATGCTGGCTCTCGTTAGTCTTCTCTGGAAGCGCTTTCACTGCAAGCTGCAAAGCACGACTAACACAAAATTTTAGTGTAGGGTACAGAACAGTTACTTTACTTCTCCGAATAACGCGCTTTAGGAACAGTGAACATCGGCTGCAAGGAAGATGGTAGTATGAAATGCTGCTGCTTCTGAATGTCTTCTTTTATAGCACTTTCACTGCAAAGTACGACTTCTAGACGTTTCATTCTAGGCTTCTGAAGTATATCATCAGCTAGTAAAGTGTCACTTCAAAATTTCAGAGCGTTTAACCCAAGTACCGCAGGGAAGCTTCTACCGTCAAATGCTGGTTCTCGTTAGAGTCTTCTCTTATAGCTCTTTCGCTGCAGGCTGTGAAGCACGACTAACACATTTTAGTTTAGGGTAATGAAATGTGACTTAACTGCGCCTGTTAACGCGCTTATGGAAAAGTAAGTATTTCAGGCAGTACAGATGCTGGCCTGAAACTACACCGCTTATTAATGTTTTCTCTTCTAGCGCTGTTACTGCAAAAGACGACTTGTAGAACTTTGACTCTAGGCTTATGAACTATAAGATCAGAATGGCTATTACAGTCTCGTTGCAAGAGTTGAGATCGTTCAGCACAAGTACCGCAGGGAAGCTGCTACCATCAAATTTTGGCTCTCGTTAGGATCCTTTCATGAAGCGCTGTCACTGCCAGCCGCAAAGCACGAAAAACGGAACGTTTTTGCACAGGCTAGTTATTAGCGACTTAATAACGCCTAATAACGCTCTTTAGGAAGAGAGAATATCTCCAGCAGGGAAGATGTTAGCATGGAATGCTTCTGCTTCTGTACGTCTTCTCATAGAGCGCAATCACTGCAAACCAAGATTTATCGAGCTTTCAGTCTAGGCTAGTGAACTGTAACACCAGCATATCTAGTAAAGCTTCACTTGAAGATTTGAAAGCGTTTAGCAGAACTACCCTCGGGATGGTGCTAGCATCAAATGGTGGCTCTCGTTAGAGTCTTCTCTGGAAGCGCTTTCACTGAGAGGTGCAAAACACCATTAACAATGCGTTTAAGAGGAGGTTAAAGAATAGTGACATAACCGCGACTAATAACGAGCTTTAGGAAAAGTGACTATCTCCAACAACGAAGACGTTAGCACGGAATGCTGCTGCTTCTGTATGTCGTCTCTTATAGCACTTTCACTGGAAAGCGAGACTTGTCGAATTTCAGTCTAGGCTAGTGAACTGAAACATCTGCAGGGCTATTGAGGCATCACGTCAAGATTTTAGAGATTTCTGCTCAAGTACCGCACGGAAGCTGTACCATCAAATTCTGGCTCTCGTTAGGATCTTTTCATGAAGCGCTTTTACTGTCAGCCCAAAGCAGGAAAAGCGCAACGTTTTCGCGGAGGCTAGCTATTAGGCACTTAATAACGCCTAACAACGCTCTTTAGAAAAAGCGAATATCTCTTGCAGGGAAGATGTTAGCATGGAATGCTTCTGTTGTGGATGTATTCTCTTAGAGCGCTTTTATTGCAGAGCACGACTTGTAGAACTTTCCGTCTAGTCTTGTGTACTCTCAGATCAGAATGACTGCTTGTGCTTCTGAATGTCTTCTCTTATAGCACTTTCACTGCAAAATACGACTTCTAAAAGTTTCATTCTAGGCTTCTGAAGTATATCATCAGCTAGTAGTTTCTCTTCAAAATTTCAGAGCGTTTAACCCAAGTACCGCAGGGAAGCTTCTACCGTCAAATGCTGGTTCTCGTTAGAGTCTTCTCTTATAGCTCTTTCGCTGCAGGCTGTGAAGCACGACTAACACATTTTAGTTCAGGGTAATGAATTGTGACTTAACTGCACCTGTTAACGCGCTTATGGAAAAGTAAGTATTTCAGGCAGTACAGATGCTGGCCTGAAACTACACCGCTTATTAATGTTTTCTCTTCTAGCGCTGTTACTGCAAAAGACGACTTGTAGAACTTTGACTCTAGGCTTATGAACTGTAAGATCAGAATGGCTATTACAGTCTCGTTGCAAGAGTTGAGATCGTTCAGCACAAGTACCGCAGGGAAGCTGCTACCATCAAATTTTGGCTCTCGTTAGGATCCTTTCATGAAGCGCTGTCACTGCCAGCCGCAAAGCACGAAAAACGGAACGTTTTTGCACAGGCTAGTTATTAGCGACTTAATAACGCCTAATAACGCTCTTTAGGAAGAGAGAATATCTCCAGCAGGGAAGATGTTAGCATGGAATGCTTCTGCTTCTGTACGTCTTCTCATAGAGCGCAATCACTGCAAACCAAGATTTATCGAGCTTTCAGTCTAGGCTAGTGAACTGTAACACCAGCATATCTAGTAAAGCTTCACTTGAAGATTTGAAAGCGTTTAGCAGAACTACCCTCGGGATGGTGCTAGCATCAAATGGTGGCTCTCGTTAGAGTCTTCTCTGGAAGCGCTTTCACTGAGAGGTGCAAAACACCATTAACAATGCGTTTAAGAGGAGGTTCAAGAATAGTGACATAACCGCGACTAATAACGAGCTTTAGGAAAAGTGACTATCTCCAACAACGAAGACGTTAGCACGGAATGCTGCTGCTTCTGTATGTCGTCTCTTATAGCACTTTCACTGGAAAGCGAGACTTGTCGAATTTCAGTCTAGGCTAGTGAACTGAAACATCTGCAGGGCTATTGAGGCATCACGTCAAGATTTTAGAGATTTCTGCTCAAGTACCGCACGGAAGCTGTACCATCAAATTCTGGCTCTCGTTAGGATCTTTTCATGAAGCGCTTTTACTGTCAGCCCAAAGCAGGAAAAGCGCAACGTTTTCGCGGAGGCTAGCTATTAGGCACTTAATAACGCCTAACAACGCTCTTTAGAAAAAGCGAATATCTCTTGCAGGGAAGATGTTAGCATGGAATGCTTCTGTTGTGGATGTATTCTCTTAGAGCGCTTTTATTGCAGAGCACGACTTGTAGAACTTTCCGTCTAGTCTTGTGTACTCTCAGATCAGAATGACTGCTTGTGCTTCTGAATGTCTTCTCTTAGAGCGCAATCATGCAAAACAAGATTTATCTAGCTTTCCGTCTAGGCTAGTGAAAGGTGTAACTGCGAAGATGTAAGCACAAAATGCTGCTGCTTCTGAATGTCTTCTCTTATAGCGCTTTCACTGCAAAGAAAGACTTGTACAATTTTCAGTCTAGGCTCGTGTCCTGTAACATCAGAATGGGTATTAAAGCGTCACTTCAAAATTTCAAATCGTTCAGCACAAGTACGGCAGGGAAGCTGCTACGATCACATGCTGGCTCTCGTTAGTCTTCTCTGGAAGCGCTTTCACTGCAAGCTGCAAAGCACGACTAACACAAAATTTTAGTGTAGGGTACAGAACAGTTACTTTACTTCTCCGAATAACGCGCTTTAGGAACAGTGAACATCGGCTGCAAGGAAGATGGTAGTATGAAATGCTGCTGCTTCTGAATGTCTTCTTTTATAGCACTTTCACTGCAAAGTACGACTTCTAGACGTTTCATTCTAGGCTTCTGAAGTATATCATCAGCTAGTAAAGTGTCACTTCAAAATTTCAGAGCGTTTAACCCAAGTACCGCAGGGAAGCTTCTACCGTCAAATGCTGGTTCTCGTTAGAGTCTTCTCTTATAGCTCTTTCGCTGCAGGCTGTGAAGCACGACTAACACATTTTAGTTTAGGGTAATGAAATGTGACTTAACTGCGCCTGTTAACGCGCTTATGGAAAAGTAAGTATTTCAGGCAGTACAGATGCTGGCCTGAAACTACACCGCTTATTAATGTTTTCTCTTCTAGCGCTGTTACTGCAAAAGACGACTTGTAGAACTTTGACTCTAGGCTTATGAACTATAAGATCAGAATGGCTATTACAGTCTCGTTGCAAGAGTTGAGATCGTTCAGCACAAGTACCGCAGGGAAGCTGCTACCATCAAATTTTGGCTCTCGTTAGGATCCTTTCATGAAGCGCTGTCACTGCCAGCCGCAAAGCACGAAAAACGGAACGTTTTTGCACAGGCTAGTTATTAGCGACTTAATAACGCCTAATAACGCTCTTTAGGAAGAGAGAATATCTCCAGCAGGGAAGATGTTAGCATGGAATGCTTCTGCTTCTGTACGTCTTCTCATAGAGCGCAATCACTGCAAACCAAGATTTATCGAGCTTTCAGTCTAGGCTAGTGAACTGTAACACCAGCATATCTAGTAAAGCTTCACTTGAAGATTTGAAAGCGTTTAGCAGAACTACCCTCGGGATGGTGCTAGCATCAAATGGTGGCTCTCGTTAGAGTCTTCTCTGGAAGCGCTTTCACTGAGAGGTGCAAAACACCATTAACAATGCGTTTAAGAGGAGGTTCAAGAATAGTGACATAACCGCGACTAATAACGAGCTTTAGGAAAAGTGACTATCTCCAACAACGAAGACGTTAGCACGGAATGCTGCTGCTTCTGTATGTCGTCTCTTATAGCACTTTCACTGGAAAGCGAGACTTGTCGAATTTCAGTCTAGGCTAGTGAACTGAAACATCTGCAGGGCTATTGAGGCATCACGTCAAGATTTTAGAGATTTCTGCTCAAGTACCGCACGGAAGCTGTACCATCAAATTCTGGCTCTCGTTAGGATCTTTTCATGAAGCGCTTTTACTGTCAGCCCAAAGCAGGAAAAGCGCAACGTTTTCGCGGAGGCTAGCTATTAGGCACTTAATAACGCCTAACAACGCTCTTTAGAAAAAGCGAATATCTCCTGCAGGGAAGATGTTAGCATGGAATGCTTCTGTTGTGGATGTATTCTCTTAGAGCGCTTTTATTGCAGAGCACGACTTGTAGAACTTTCCGTCTAGTCTTGTGTACTCTCAGATCAGAATGACTGCTTGTGCTTCTGAATGTCTTCTCTTATAGCACTTTCACTGCAAAATACGACTTCTAAAAGTTTCATTCTAGGCTTCTGAAGTATATCATCAGCTAGTAGTTTCTCTTCAAAATTTCAGAGCGTTTAACCCAAGTACCGCAGGGAAGCTTCTACCGTCAAATGCTGGTTCTCGTTAGAGTCTTCTCTTATAGCTCTTTCGCTGCAGGCTGTGAAGCACGACTAACACATTTTAGTTCAGGGTAATGAATTGTGACTTAACTGCACCTGTTAACGCGCTTATGGAAAAGTAAGTATTTCAGGCAGTACAGATGCTGGCCTGAAACTACACCGCTTATTAATGTTTTCTCTTCTAGCGCTGTTACTGCAAAAGACGACTTGTAGAACTTTGACTCTAGGCTTATGAACTGTAAGATCAGAATGGCTATTACAGTCTCGTTGCAAGAGTTGAGATCGTTCAGCACAAGTACCGCAGGGAAGCTGCTACCATCAAATTTTGGCTCTCGTTAGGATCCTTTCATGAAGCGCTGTCACTGCCAACCGCAAAGCACGAAAAACGGAACGTTTTTGCACAGGCTAGTTATTAGCGACTTAATAACGCCTAATAACGCTCTTTAGGAAGAGAGAATATCTCCAGCAGGGAAGATGTTAGCATGGAATGCTTCTGCTTCTGTATGTCTTCTCATAGAGCGCAATCACTGCAAACCAAGATTTATCGAGCTTTCAGTCTAGGCTAGTGAACTGTAACACCAGCATATCTAGTAAAGCTTCACTTGAAGATTTGAAAGCGTTTAGCAGAACTACCCTCGGGATGGTGCTAGCATCAAATGGTGGCTCTCGTTAGAGTCTTCTCTGGAAGCGCTTTCACTGAGAGGTGCAAAACACCATTAACAATGCGTTTAAGAGGAGGTTCAAGAATAGTGACATAACCGCGACTAATAACGAGCTTTAGGAAAAGTGACTATCTCCAACAACGAAGACGTTAGCACGGAATGCTGCTGCTTCTGTATGTCGTCTCTTATAGCACTTTCACTGGAAAGCGAGACTTGTCGAATTTCAGTCTAGGCTAGTGAACTGAAACATCTGCAGGGCTATTGAGGCATCACGTCAAGATTTTAGAGATTTCTGCTCAAGTACCGCACGGAAGCTGTACCATCAAATTCTGGCTCTCGTTAGGATCTTTTCATGAAGCGCTTTTACTGTCAGCCCAAAGCAGGAAAAGCGCAACGTTTTCGCGGAGGCTAGCTATTAGGCACTTAATAACGCCTAACAACGCTCTTTAGAAAAAGCGAATATCTCCTGCAGGGAAGATGTTAGCATGGAATGCTTCTGTTGTGGATGTATTCTCTTAGAGCGCTTTTATTGCAGAGCACGACTTGTAGAACTTTCCGTCTAGTCTTGTGTACTCTCAGATCAGAATGACTGCTTGTGCTTCTGAATGTCTTCTCTTAGAGCGCAATCATGCAAAACAAGATTTATCTAGCTTTCCGTCTAGGCTAGTGAAAGGTGTAACTGCGAAGATGTAAGCACGAAATGCTGCTGCTTCTGAATGTCTTCTCTTATAGCGCTTTCACTGCAAAGAAAGACTTGTACAATTTTCAGTCTAGGCTCGTGTCCTGTAACATCAGAATGGGTATTAAAGCGTCACTTCAAAATTTCAAATCGTTCAGCACAAGTACGGCAGGGAAGCTGCTACGGTCACATGCTGGCTCTCGTTAGTCTTCTCTGGAAGCGCTTTCACTGCAAGCTGCAAAGCACGACTAACACAAAATTTTAGTATAGGGTACAGAACAGTTACTTTACTTCTCCGAATAACGCGCTTTAGGAACAGTGAACATCGGCTGCAAGGAAGATGGTAGTATGAAATGCTGCTGCTTCTGAATATCTTCTTTTATAGCACTTTCACTGCAAAGTACGACTTCTAGACGTTTCATTCTAGGCTTCTGAAGTATATCATCAGCTAGTAAAGTGTCACTTCAAAATTTCAGAGCGTTTAACCCAAGTACCGCAGGGAAGCTTCTACCGTCAAATGCTGGTTCTCGTTAGAGTCTTCTCTTATAGCTCTTTCGCTGCAGGCTGTGAAGCACGACTAACACATTTTAGTTTAGGGTAATGAAATGTGACTTAACTGCGCCTGTTAACGCGCTTATGGAAAAGTAAGTATTTCAGGCAGTACAGATGCTGGCCTGAAACTACACCGCTTATTAATGTTTTCTCTTCTAGCGCTGTTACTGCAAAAGACGACTTGTAGAACTTTGACTCTAGGCTTATGAACTGTAAGATCAGAATGGCTATTACAGTCTCGTTGCAAGAGTTGAGATCGTTCAGCACAAGTGCCGCAGGGAAGCTGCTACCATCAAATTTTGGCTCTCGTTAGGATCCTTTCATGAAGCGCTGTCACTGCCAGCCGCAAAGCACGAAAAACGGAACGTTTTTGCACAGGCTAGTTATTAGCGACTTAATAACGCCTAATAACGCTCTTTAGGAAGAGAGAATATCTCCAGCAGGGAAGATGTTAGCATGGAATGCTTCTGCTTCTGAATGTCGTCTCTTATAGCACTTTCACTGGAAAGCGAGACTTGTCGAACTTTCAGTCTAGGTTAGTGAACTGAAACATCTGCAGGGCTATTGAGGCATCACGTCAAGATTTTAGAGATTTCTGCTCAAGTACCTCACGGAAGCTGTACCATCAAATTCTGGCTCTCGTTAGGATCTTTTCATGAAGCGCTTTTACTGTCAGCCCAAAGCAGGAAAAACGCAACGTTTTCGTAGTGGCTAGTTATTTTCGACTTAATAACGCCTTATAACTCGATTTAGGAAAAGAGAATATCTCCAGCAGGGAAGATGTATGCCTAGAAAGCTTCTGCTTGTGGATGTATTCTCTTAGAGCGCAATCACTGCAGAGCAGAACTTGTAGAGAACTTTCCATCTAGGCTAGTGAACAGTAACATCAGCATGGCTAGTAAAGCTTCACCGGTAGATTTGAAATCGTTTAGCAGAAATACCTCTGAAAGTTCTACAAGTCGTGCTCTGGAATGAAAGCGCTCTAAGATAATACATCCACAAGCAGAAGCATTCCATGCTAGCATATTTCCAGCTGGATATGTGAATTTTCACTAAAACTATATAATAAATGGTGTTAAGTCCCTATTCACTAGCGTATGCTAATAAGTTCTTTTAGTCGTGTTTGCAGCTTGCAGTGAATGCGCTTCCAGAGACGATTCTAACGAGAGACACCATTTGATGGTTTCAGCATTCCCTCGGTATTTGTACTATAAGAGACGACATTCAGAAGCATCAGCATTCCGTGCTAACATCTTCGCTGTTGGAGATAGTCACTTTTCTAAAGCCCGTCGCTGTTATGTCACTATTCTTTAACCTACACTTAAACGCAGTGTTAATCGTGTTTTGCACCTCTCAGTGAAAGCGCTTCCAGAGAAGATTCTAACGAGAGACACCATTTGATGCTAGCAACTTCCCAGGGGTATTTCTGCTAAACGTTTTCAAATCTTCAAGTGAAGCTTTACTAGCCTTGCTGATGTTACCGTTCAATAGCCTAGACAGAAAGTTCAATAAATCTTGGTTTGCAGTGATTGCGCTCTATGAGAAGACATTCAGAAGCAGAAACATTCCATGCTAACATCTTCCCTGCTGTTGATATTCACTTTTCCTAAAGCACCTTATTAGGCGCTAATACGTCTCTATTTATTTGCCAACAGAAGATCGTTGCGTTAATCATTCTCTGCATTTTGCAGAGAAACCGCTTCCATAGAAGACTCTAACGAAAGCCAGCTTTTGATGGTAACACCTTTCCAGTTTTCTTGTGCTGAACACTCTGAAATTTTGAAGTAACGCCTTCCAAGCCATCCTGGTCTTAGAGTACACAAGACTAGACTGAAAGTTCTACAAGTCGTGCTCTGCAATGAAAGCTCTCTAAGAGAATACATCCACAAACAGAAGCATTCCATGCTAGCATCTTCCCTGCAGGAGATATGAATTTGTACTACAACGCCGTAATAGACGCTGTTAAGTCCCTATTCACTAGCCTATGCTAATACTTTCGTGATTGCAGATTACAGTGAAATAACATTAATAAGCGGTGTAGTTACAGGCCAGCATCTGCACTGCCTGAAATACTTACTTTTCCTTAAGAGCGTTAACGGGCGCAGTTAAGTCACAATTCGTTACCCTAAACTAAAATGTGTTAGTCGTGCTTCACAGCCTGCAGCGAAAGCGCTATAAGACTCTAACGAGAGCCAGCATTTGATGGTAGAGCCTTCCCTGCTGTACTTGTGCTGAACGCTCTGAAATTTTGAAGCGACACAGTACTAGCTGATGATATACTAGAATAAGACTAGAATGAAACTTCTAGAATTCGTACTTTGCAGTGAAAGTGCTATAAGAGAAGACATTCAGAAGCAGTAGCATTCCATACTACCATCTTCCCTGCAGCCGATGTTCACTAGTCCGAAAGCTCGTTATTCGGCGAAGTAAAGTAATCGTTCTGTACCCTATACTAAAATTTTGTGTTAGTTGTGCTTTGTAGCTTGCAGTGAAAGCGCTTCATGAAAAGATCCTAACGAGAGCCGGATTTTGATGGTAGCAGTTTCCCTGAGGTACCTGAGCAGTAATCTCTAAAATCTTGACGTGATGCCTCATTAGCCATACAGATGTTACCGTTCACTAACCTAGACTGAAAGTTCGACAAGTCTCGCTTTCCAGTGAAAGTGCTATAAGAGACGACATTCAGAAGCAGCAGCATTTCCTGCTAACATGTTCACTGTTAGAGATAGTTACTTTACCAAAAGCGTCTTATTAGTAGCTGTTATGTCACTATTCTTTAAACTCCTCTTAAACGCATTGTTAATGTTGTTTTGCACCTCTCAGTGAAAGCGCTTCCAGAGAAGACTTTACCGAGAGACACTTTTTGATGCTAGCACCATCCCGAGGGGAGTTCTGCTAAACGCTTTCAAATCTTCAAGTGAAGCTTTACTAGATATGCTGGTGTTGCAGTTCACTAGTCTAGACGGAAAGTTCGATAAATCTTGGTTTGCAGTGATTGCGCTCTAAGAGAAGACATACAGAAGCAGAAGCATTCCATGCTAACATCTTCCCTGCTGGAGATATTCTCTTTTCCTAAAGAGCATTATTAGGCTTTATTAAGTCGCTAATAACTAGCCTACGCGAAAACATTGCGTTTTTCGTGCTTTGCGGCTGGCAGTGACAGCGCTTCATGAAAGGATCCTAACGAGAGCCAAAATTTGATGGTAGCAGCTTCCCTGCGGTACTTGTGCTGAACGATCTCAACTCTTGCAACGAGGCTTTAATAGCCATTCTGATCTTACAGCTCATAAGCCTAAGGTGAAAGTTCTACAAGTCGTCTTTTGCAGTAACAGCGCTAGAAGAGAAAACATTAATAAGCGGTGTAGTTTCAGGCCAGCATCTGTACTGCCTGAAATACTTACTTTTCCATAAGCGCGTTAACAGGCGCAGTTAAGTCACAATTCATTACCCTAAACTAAAATGCGTTAGCCGTGCTTCACAGTTTGCAGCGAAAGCACTATAAGAGAAGACTCTAAAGAGAACTAGCATTTGATGGTAGAGCCTTCCCTGCGGTACTTGTGCTGAACGCTCTGAAATTTTGAAGCGACATAGTACTAGCTGATGATATACTCTAGAAGACTAGAATGAAACGTCTAGAAGTCGTATTTTGCAGTGAAAGTGCTATAAGAGAAGACATTCAGAAGCAGTAGCATTCCATACTACCATCTTCCCTGCAGCCGATATTCACTAGTCCGAAAGCGCGTTATTCGGCGAAGTAAAGTAATCGTTCTGTACCCTATACTAAAATTTTGTGTTAGTCGTGCTTTGCAGCTTGCAGTGAAAGCGCTTCCAGAGAAGACTAACGAGAGCCAGCATGTGATCGTAGCAGCTTCCCTGCCGTACTTGTGCTGAACGATTTGAAATTTTGAAGTGAGGATTTAATACCCATTCTGATGTTACAGGACACGAGCCTAGACTGAAAGTTCTACAAGTCTTTCTTTGCAGTGAAAGCGCTATAAGAGAAGACATTCAGAAGCAGCAGCATTCCATGCTAGCATCTTCCATACGGGCTTTACTCAGTTTTCCTAAAACTCCTCAATAGTTAAAATCACAACTCCGTAATCAATACTAAACATTTTGTTAGACGTGCTTTGCAGCTTGCAGTGAAAGCGCTTCAAGAGAAGATTCTAACGAGAGCTAGCATTTGATCGTAGCAGCGCCCTTGCCGTACTTTTTCTAAACGTTTTCAAATTTTGCAGTGACACTTTAATAGCCATTCTGATGATGCAGTACAGGAGCCTAGACAGAAAGTTCTACAAGTCTTACCTTGCAGTGAAAGCGTATCCAGAGAAGAATTATACGAATTTCAATATTTGATCGTAGCATCTTCCCTGCGGTATTTGCGCTGAACACTCTGCTATTTTGAAGCGACGCTTTAATAGCCATTCTGATGTTTCAGTACATAAGTCTAGACTAAAAGTTCAACATGTCTTGCTTTGCAGTGAAAGCGCTAAAGATTTTAAAGTGATGCTTTAATAGCCATTCTGATGTTGCAGTGTACAAGCCTAGACTGAAACTTCTACAAGTTTTGCTTTGCAGTGAAAGCGCTCTAAGAGAAGACATTCAGTAGCAGCAATATTTTATGCTAGCATCTTCACTGAGTCGGTTACTCACTTATCAGAAAGCACCTTCATAAGTCACAATTCAGTACCCTATAGTAAAACGTTCTGTTAGTCATGCTTTGCAGCTTGCAGTGAAAGCGTTTCCAGACAAGACTCTAACAAGAGCCAGCTTCTTCCCTGCGGTACCTGTGCTGAACGCTCTGCTAATTTCAAGTGACGCTTAATAGCCGTTCTGATGTTAAAGTACACAAGCGTATACTCAAACTTCTTACAAGTCTCGCTTTGCAGTGAAAGCTCTTTAAGAGAAGACATTCAGAAGCAGTAGCTTTCCATGCTAGCATAATCCCTGTGGGTTTTATTCGATTTCCCTTAAGCGCCTCAATAGTGGCAGTTAAATCATAATGAGATGAAGCAGTAGATGCAACAGCAGAAGATGCAGCACCAAAAGATACAGCAGAGATGCAGGAGCACATGCAGTATCAGCAGATGCAGCAGCAGGAGATGAAGCAGCAGATGCAGCAGCAGGACATTCAGCAGCAGGAGTTGAAGCAGAATATGCATCAGCAGGAAATGAAGCACCATGAGATTAAGACGGAGATGCAGTAGGAGATGTAGCAGCAGGAGATTCAGCAGCAGGAGATGCAGCAGCAGAGAAAGGATATTCAGCAGCAGACACGGCATCAGGAGATTCAGCAGCAGGAGGTGCAGCAGGAGATGCAGAAGGAAACGCAGCAGTAGAAGTGGCATCAGGTGGAGATGCATCAGGAGATGTATATTCAGAAGGAGAAGCAGCAGGAGATGCAGCAGCAGGAAAGGCAGCAGTATATACAGAAGCAGGATATGCAGCAGGAAGAGATGCAATGAGGAGATAGAGCAGGTAAAGCAGTAGCAGGATATGCCGCAGGAGATGCAACAGCAGAAGATGCAGCAGGAAATGCAGGAGCAGTAGGTGCAGCAGGAGATGCAGTAGCAGATGAAGCATTATCATGAGATGCATTAGGAAGTGCAGCAGCAGGATATGTAGCAGGAGATTTGGCAGGAGATGAAGCAGCAGCAGAGCAGCAGCAGATGCAGCAGGAAATGCAGCAGTAGATGCAGGATCAGCAGATACTGCAGCAGGAAATACTGAAGCAGATGTAACAGGAGATGATATATCATGTGATGAAGCCACAGATGCATCAGTTGAAGATGAAGCAGGAGATGCAGCAGCACGAGGTGCATCAGCTGGTGCATGAGGACATGAGGCAGCAAATGTAGAAAGGTATAATGGAGGAGATAGAGCAGGAGACGTTTCAACAGGAAATGCAGCACAACATGCATTAAGAAATGAGATGCAGTAGGAGATGGAGAAGGACTTGCATCATCAGGAGATGTAGCTGGAAATGCAGCATCAGGGGATGTAGTAGGAGGAGATGCAGGAGCAGCTGCAGCATCAGGAGATTCAGCCGGAAATGCAGCAGCAGGGGATGTCATAGCAGGAGATGCAGAAGGAGTTGCAGAATCAGGGAATGCAGCAGCAGCAGAAGAAACAGGAGATGCAGCAGCATCATATGCACTAGGAGATGTAGCAGCAGGAGATGAAGAAGCAGGAGATGCTACAGGCGATTCAGCCGGAGATGCAGAAGGAGGAGATGCAGCAGCAGGAAGTGCAGAGTAATAGATGAAGTGAAGAAGATGCAGCAGAAGGCAATATAGCAGGAGATGCAGCAGCAGTAAATGCATCAAGAGAGAAAGTAGCATCAGATGCAGCATCAGATACAGTAGCAGCTGCAGCAGCAGGAGATGCAGCAGCAGGAGATCTATCAGGAGATGCAGCAGTAGATGAAGCAGCAGCAGATGTAGCAGCAAATTCAGCAGATGCAGCAGTAGGAGATTCATAAAGGGCTGCAGCAGTAAATGCAGATGAATATGCAGGAGCAGGAGATGCATCTGCAGGTGATACAGAAGGAGATGCAGCAGGTGACGCTCAAGGAGATGCAGCGGGAGATGCAGAACGAGATGAAGCAGCAAGATATGCAGCAGAAGGAAATGACGCAGGAGATTCTTCAATAGAAGATGCAACATGAGATAGAGCAAGAGATGTAGCAGCAGACGAAGCAAAAGGAGATGCAGAAATAGGAGATGCAGCAGCAGGACATGGATCAAGAGACGAAGCAGCAGGAGATTCATTAGGAGATGCAGTAGCAGGATATGAAACAGCAGGAGCTATAGCAGCAGGAGTTGCAGCATGAGATGCAGCAGGATGAGATGAAGCAACAGGGGATGTATCAGGAGATGCAGAAACAGCAGCTACAGCAGGAGATGCTGTAGCAGGAGATTCAGCAGGAGATGTAGCAGGAGGAGATGGGACAGGAGATGCAGAAGGAGGAGATGAAGCGGTACATGCAGCAGGAGGGTGTGCAAGAGCAAATGCAGCAGGAGGAGGTACAGCAGCACCAGATGCATCATTATATGCAGCAGTAGGAGATGAGTAAGGGATGCAGCATCAATTGATTCAGCAGGAGATGCTGGAGCTGGACATGCAGAAGAAGCAGATGCAGAAGCAGGAGATGCAGCAGGACATGCATCAGCAGGAGATGCAGCACCAAGAGATTCAGACGGAGATGCAGCAGCAGGAGATGCAGAAGCAGATGTTGCAGCAGGTGCTGCACCAGCGAATGCAGCACCAGCAGATGCAGCAACAGGAGATGCAGCAGAAGGACATGCTGCAGCATCACATGCAGAAGGTGATGCAGCTGTAGGAGATGCAGCAGCAGCAGAGGCATCAGGAGATTCAGCAATAGGAGATTCAGCATGATATGTAGAAGCATGAAATACCGCAGGAGATTCATCAGGAGATTCAGCAGCAACTGATGAAGCAGCTGGAGATGAAGCAGAAGATGCAGCAGTAGATGAAGCAGAAGCATATGCAACAGCAGATGCACCAGATGGAGCAGAAAGAGATGCAGAAGGGGATGGAGCAGCAGATGCAACGGGAAATGACGCATGAGGAGATGCATCCGCAGATGCATGAGCGGAGGATGCATCAGGAGATGTAGCAGCAGGAGATACAGGAGCTGGTGATGCCGCAGGAGATGCAGCAGGAGATGCAACACCAGAAGATGCAGCACCAAGAGATGCAGCATCACATGCAATATCAGCAGATGCAGCAGTAGGAGATGAAGCAGCAAATTCAGCAGCAGGAGATGCAGCAGCAGGAAATACAACAGGAATAGATGCAGAAGGTAATGCAGCAGCAGTAGTTGAAGCAGAATATGCATCAGCAGGAAATGCAGCACCAAGAGATTCAGACGGAGATGCAGCAGGAGATGCAGCAGGAGAAGATGAAGCAGCAGATGCAGCAGCAGGAGATGCAGCAGGAGATTCAGCATGATATGTAGAAGCATTAGATGCCGCAGGAGATTCATCAGGAGATTCAGCAGCAACTGATGCAGAAGCAGGAGAACCAGCAGGAGACGCAGCAGGAGATGCAGAAGCAGGTGCAGCAGGAAATGAAGATTCAGCAGAAGATGCCTTAGGAAGAGATTCTTCAACGTATGTAGCAGCATGATATGATGCAGCAACTGGAGATACAGCATGTTATGGAGAAAGAGGAGATGATGCAGAAGATGCAGCAGCAGCAGACGCAGCAGGAGGAGATTCAGCAGCAGGAGAAACATATATATAGAAGGAGATACGTCAAGAGATGTAGCAGGATATGTAGCAGCATGAGATGCTGCCGGAGATTCAGGAGGAGATTCAGTAGAAGGAGATGCAAGAGCAGGAGATGCATCAGCAGGAGATGCAAAAGCAGATGCAGCAGGAGGAGATGCAGCAGCAGGACATGCAGCAGGAGTCGATGCAGAAGGTAATGGAACAGCAGGAGATTCAGAAGAAGGAGATGCAGCAGCAGGAGACGCAGTAGAAGATGATGCAGCCGCAGCAGATGCAGTAGAAGCAGCACCAGGAGATGAAGAGGCAGGAGATTCAGCAGGAGATGCAACAGCAGGAAATGTAGCAGGAGATTCTGCGGCAGGAAGCACCGTAGGAGACTCTGCAGCAGGAGATTCAGCGGAAGATTCAGCAGAAGATGCAGCAGGAGATATAGAAGGAGATTCAGCAGCAGGAGATGTAGTAGGAGATGCAGCAGGAGATACATCAGCAGGAGTTGCAGGAGGAGATCCTGCAGAAGAAGATTCAGTAGGAGATACAGTAGGAGATGCATCAGGAGATGAAGTAGCAACATATGCATCAGAGGTTACAGCAGGAGTTGCAGGAGGAGATTCAGCAGGTGATGTAGCAGCAGGAGATGCAGCCGCAGATGCCTTCAGGAGGAAATGCAGAAGCACTAGATGCATCCGTAGAAGACTGAGCAGCAGATGCAGCAGGAAATGGAGATACTTCTGCAGATGCATCTGCAGATACATGAGCAGAGGATGCATCAGGAGATGTACCAGCAATAGATGCAGCAGCAGATGCATCAGGAGATGCAGATGCAGTAGTAGATGTAGCAGCAGAAGGTGCTGCAGCAGATGATGCAGCAGGAGATGCAGCAGAAGGAAATGCAGCAAGATATGCTGCAGCAGGAGATGCAGTAGGATATGAAGCAGGAGATGCAGCAGCAGGAGATGCAGCCGGGGATGCATGTTCAGCAGTAGATTCAGCAGAAACTTCAGAAGGAGATAAAGCAGCAGCATATGCAACAGCAGATGCAGCAGTAGATAAAGCAGCAGCATATGCAACAGCAGATGCAGCAGATGGAGCAGAAAGAGATGCAGCAGGGGATGGAGCAGCAGATGCAACGGTAAATGGTGCATCAGGAGATGCATCCGCAGATGCATGAGCAGAGGATGCATCAGGAGATGTAGCAGCAGGAGATACAGGATGCCGCAGGAGATGCAGCCGGATATGCAACACCAGAAGATGCAGCACCAAGAGATGCTACAGGAGATGCAGCAGCACATGCAGTATCAGCAGATGCAGCAGCGGGAAATACAACAGGAATAGATGCAGAAGGTAATGCAACATCAGGAGTTGAAGCAGAATATGCAGCAGCAGGAAATGCAGCAGCACGAAATTCAGATGGAGATGCAGCAGGAAATGCAGCAGCAGGAGATGCAGCAACAGGAGATGCAGCATTAGGAGATGCTGCAGCAGCACATTCAGAAGGAGATGCAGCAGTAGGAGATGCAGCAGAAGATTCAGCAGCAGGAGATTCAGCAGCAGACAAAGGATATTCAGTAGCAGACACGGCATCAGGAGATTCAGAAGCTGCAGGTGCAGCAGGAGATGCAAGAGCAAACGCAGCAGTAGGAGTGGCAGCAGGTTTGAGATGCATTAGGAGATTCAGCATGATATGTAGAAGCATTAGATGCCACAGGAGATTCATCAGGAGATTCAGCAGCAACTGATGCAGCAGCAGTAGATTGAGCAAGATATACAGAAGCAGATGATGCATCAGTGGGAGATGTGGCATGAGAGGCAGAAGAAGATCCTGCAGCAGATGCAGTAGAATATACAGCACCAGCAGATGCAGCAGGAGGAGATTCAGCAGCAGGAGATGCAGCAGTCAGAGATGCAGCAGGTTATGCATCAGCAGAAGATGCATCAGCTAGAGTTCAGCAGCAGGAGATGCAGCAGGTGGAGATGCAGCAGCAGGAGATGCATCAGTAAATGCAGCGGCAGGAGGTACAGCAAGAGGAGATGCAGCATTTTATGCAGCAGCAGGAGATGCAGCAGGAGATGTGGTAGGATTAGAGTCAGCAGGAGCTGCAGCAGGAGCTGCAGCAGTAGGAGATGCAGTAGTAGGAGATGAAGCAGTATATGAAGCAGTAGCAGATGCAGCAGAAAATACTGCAGATGCAGCAGTAGGAGATGAATCAGGAGATGCAGCAGGAGATTCAGCAGCAGGAGATGCAGTAGGAGATGATGCAGATGGAGCTGTAGCATCAGGAGATGCAGAATGAGAAGCAGAAGGAGATGCAGTAGTAGGAGATGAAGCAGTATATGAAGCAGCAGCAGATGCAGCAGTAGGAGACGAATGAGGAGATGCAGCAGGAGATGATGCAGAAGCAAGAGATGCAGCAGCAGGAGATGAATCAGGAGATGCATCAGTAGATGATGCAGCAGCAGGTGATGCAGCCGCTGTAGATGCAGGAAGATATTCAACAGCAGATTCAGTAGGAGCTGCAGCAGCAGGAGATGAAGCAGCAGCAGATGCATCAATAGATGCGTATTCATCAGGAGATGCAGCAGGAAGAGATGCTTCAGCAGGTACAGCTTCATGAGATGTAGCACGAGATACAGAAGGAGATGCTGTAGGAGAAGAGGCAGGAGGAGATGATGCATCAGACCCAGTAGCAGGAGATGCAGAAGCAGAAGATGCAGCCGGAGATTCTGCAGCAGGAGATGCAGCAGCAGGAGATGCAGCAGGAGATACAGTCGCAAGAGATGAGCAGTGGATTCAGCAGGATATTCTGCAGCAAGAGATGAAGCCTCAGGATCTGCAGAGAAGAATATGCAGCAGTAAGAGATGCAGCAGGAGATGCAACAGCAGATGATACAGCAGCAGCAGCAGATGCAAAAGAAAATGGAGCAGGATATGCGTCAGGATAAGATGCAGTACCAGCAGATGCAGCAGGAGATGCAGCGTCTGGAGTTGAAGCACTAGAAGATGCTGCAGGAGATGCAGCAGCAGAGATGCAAGAGTAGGAGAGACATAAGCAGGAGATGTGGCAGCAAGACATGGAAAAGGATATGCAGAAGCAGGAGATGCGGCAGCAGGAGAGGCACCATGTGATTCAGCAGGAGATGCAGCAGAAGATAGAGAAGCAGGAGATGCAGCGGCAGATGCAGCCACAGGAGATGCAGGAAATGCATCAGCTGCTGCAGGAGGAGCTTTAGAAGGAGGAGATTTACCAGGAGGAGAGGCAGAAGCAGGAAATGCAGCAGTAGATTCTGCTGCAAATCCTCTGCTGCCTCTCCTACTGCATCTCCTCCTGTTTCATTTTTGTTGCATCTCCTGCTGCTGTATATCATGGTGCATATCCTCTTGCTACATCTCCGGCTGCATCTCCTGCTGCATATTCTGCTGCAGCAACTTCTGCTGCTACATCTCCTACTGAATCTGCATCTCCTGATGCATCTGCTGCTGCATTTATTACTGCTGCATCTGCTGCTTCTGCATCTGCATCACCTGCTGCTGCATCACCTGCTGCATTACCTCCTGCTAAATATTCTTCTGCATTTGTGGCTGCTGCTTAATCTGCTGCTCCATTTCCTGCTGCTTCATGTACTACTGCATCTCCTGCTACACTTGCTGCTGCTGCATCTCCTTCGACTTGATGTCTTCCTGCATTTCCTGCTGCTGCATCTCCTGCTTCATCTCCAGCTGCTGTATAGCCTGCTGCTTCATGGACTGCTGCATCTCCTGCTACATTTGCTGCTGCTGCATCTCCTTCTACTTGATGTCCTCCTGCATCTCTTGCTGCTGCATCTGCTGCTTCATCTCCTGCTGCATCTTCTGCGGATGCATCTGAGGATGCATCTCCTGAACCATCTCCATTTCCTGCTGCATTTGCTGCTCAATCTTCTACGGATACATCTAGTGCTTCTGCATTTCAGCTGCATATCCTGTTGAAGGCATCTGCGGCTGCATCTCCTGCTGCTACATCTCCTACTGAATCTCCTGCTGCACTTCCTTCTGTAACTGCTGATTCCTATGTTGGTATTTCATCTCCTGCTGCATCTCCTACTGAATCATCTTCTGCAGAATCTCCTCCAGCATCTCCTGCTACAATTCCTGCGGATGTATCTCCTGCTGCAACTCCTACTACATCCCGTGCTGCTGAATCTCCTTCTATATCTCCGGCTGCATCTCTTGCTGCATCTCCTGCTGCATCTTCTGCTAGTGCATGTTCTGCTGCATTTCCTGCTGATGCATATCCTGCTACTGTATTTCCTGATGCGTCTCTTTCTTCTTTATATTTTTCTGCATATCCTGATGCACCTCTTCCTGCTGGATCTCCTGCTTAATCTCATCCTACTACATCTTAAGCATATGCTGCCGCATCTGGTGCTGCTTCACATATTGCTGCATCTCCTGATATTGCATCTGCTGCTGCAACTCCTCCTACTTCATCTGCTGCTGAATCTGCATCTCCTCTTTTGTCTGCTGCCTGTATGTCCTGCTGCTGAATCTCCTGCTGCTGCATCTGCTGGTGCTGTGTATGCTACTGCATCTGCTGCAGGATCTTCTTCTTCTGCCTCTCATGCCACATCTCCCGCTGATGCATCTCCTGCTTCTGTATATCTTGCTCAGTCTACTGCTGCTGCATCTCCAGCTGCATCTCCTGCTGCTGCATCTCTTGCATCTCTTGCATCTTTTGGTGCATCTGCTGTAGATTAATCTACTGCTGCATCTCCTCGTGCTTCATCTTCTGATTTTCTCATGTCCTTCTGCATCACCTGATGCTCCATCTGCTGCTGCTGCATACACTGCTGCATCTTCTGCTGCTGAATTCACTTCTGCTGCATCTGCTGCTGCATCACCTTCTACTGAATCCCCTGCTGCATCTCCTGCTGCTGCATCCACTGGTACATCTCCTAATGCTGCATCACCTTCTACTGCTGCACCTCCTGATGCATCTCCTGCTCAATCTCCTCCTGCTGCTTCTCCTACTGCTTCATCTCCTGCATCTGCTGCTGCATGTGCTGCTGCATCTCCTGCTTCTTTATGTCCTCCTCCTGCATCTCCACCTGCATCTATTGTTGCTGCATCCTCTGCTGAACCTCCTGCTGCTGCATCTCCTTCTGCAACTTCCTCTGATGCATCAAAGGATTCATCTGATGATGCATCTCCACTGCTTCACCTCCTGATGCTGAATCTCCTGCTCTTGCATACCCTGCTGCATCTACAGCTGCTTCTAAGCCTACTTCATCTACTGCTGCTGCATTATCTGCTGCTTCTGCTGCTGCCACGTCTCCTCCTGAATTTCCTGCTGCTGCATCTCCTGGTGCTATATCTTTTGCTTATCAATCTCCTGCTGCTGCATCTCTTACGGAATCTGCTTCTGAATCTGCTCCTGCATCTACTGCAGCTGCATCTCCTGATGCTGTATCTGCTGCTACTGCATCTCCTACTGCATCTCCTGTAGCTTAATCTCCTGCTTTTGCATCTCCTGTTTTATCTCCTTCTGATGCCTATCTTGCTGCTGCATCTCCTGCTGCATCTGCTGCTGAATCTCCTGCTTCTGCATCTCATACCAAATCTCCTGCTGCTGCATTTCCTGCTTCTGCATATCTCGCTGCATCTCCTGCTACTGCATCACCTGCTGCATCACCTGCTGCCTAATCTCCTGCATCTTTTGCTGCATCTGCTGTAGATTCGCCTCCTGGTACATCTCCTGCTGCTGCATCTCCTGCTGATTTATGTCCTCGTGCATCTCCTGATGCTGCATCTGCTGCTGCACCTCCTGCAACTGCATCTTCTGTGCCATCTCCTACTGCTGAATCTCGTGCTGCTCCATTCTCTGCTGCATCTACTGCTGCTGCATAGCCTGCGGTGGAATCTCCTAATGCATCTCCTCTTTCTTAGTCTCCTGATGCTTCCTATCCTGGTCATCTCCTTTTGCTGCATATATTGCTGCTGCATCTACTGCTGCTTGTCCTGCTGCAGTATCCCCTGCTCCATCTCCTGCTGGGGCATGTCCTGCTGCATCTCCTTCTTCATCTCCTGCTGCTCCAGCTGCTGCATCTGCATCATCAGGATATTCTGAAAGAGATGCATCAACAGGAGATGCAGCAGCAAGAGATGCAACCACAGCACTGCGGCAGCAGATTCAGGTGCAGTATCTCCTGCTGCTGTATAGCATGCTGCTTTATCTCCTGCTGCATCCTCTGCGGATGCATCTGCGGATGCATCTGCAGAAGCATCTCCTTTTCCTGCTGCATCTGCTGCTCAGTCTTCTACATATGCACCTAGTGCTTCTGCATTTCAGCTGCATATCCTGTTGAAGGCATCTGCGGCTGCATCTCCTGCTGAATCTCCTGCTGCACTTCCTGCTGTAACTGCTGATGCATATGTTGCTATTTCATCTCCTGCTGCATCTCCTAGAGAATCTTCTTCTGCAGAATCTCCTCCAGCATCTCCTGCTACAATTCCTTCTGATGTATCTCCTGCTGCATCTCCTACTGCATCCCGTGCTGCTGAATCTCCTTCTATATCTCGTGCTGCATCTCCTGTTGCCTTTTCTACTGAATCTCCTGCTGCAGAATCTCCTACGGAATTTCCTGCTGCAGAATCTGCTGATGCATTTCCTGCTGATGCATCTCCTGCTCAATCTCCTGCTGCTACATCTCCTGCTGCTGCAACTCCTGCTAAATCTGCTGCTGCCTCTGGTGCGGCTGCATCTTTTTTTACTGCATATCCTGCTGCTGCATCTCATTCTGCTACATCTCCTTCTGCATCTCCTGCTACAGCATCTCCTGCTGTATCTGCTGAGTTTGCTGCTGCATCTGCTGCTGCTTCATCTACTGCTGCATCTCCTGGTAGATCTGCTGCTGCTGCATCTGCTGTTGCATCCTCTTCCACTGCATCTGCTGCTACTTTCTGTCTTGATGCCTTTACTGCGGCTGCATCTCCTGCTATATTTCCTTCTGCTGCATCTTCTTTACTTCATCTACTACTCTGCACTTCCTGCTGCTGCATCTCTTCCTTCTGCATCTCCGGCTGAATCGCCTGTAGCATCTCCTGCTTTTTCATCTTCTGCTGCTTCATCTTCTAGTGCATATGATGCTGCTGCATCTCCTGTTACTTCTGCTGCTGCTGCATTTCCTGTTGCATCTCCTGATGTTGCATCTCCTTCTGCATCTCCTTCTGTGTCTCCTGCTACTACATCCCCTGCTGCTGCATTTCCTGCTTCATCTCCTGATGCTGCAACTCCTTCTGCATCTTCAGCTGATGCATCTCCTGCTGAATCTGCTGCTGCTGCATCTCCTGTTGCATCTGCTTCTGATGCACCTGCGGCTACGTCTCTGCTGCTGCATCTCTTGCTGCATTTCCTGCTTCATCTGCTGATGCATCTGCTGCTGCTCTATGTCCTGCTACATTTTGTCATCCTATCTCCTGCTACATATCCTGCTGCTGCACCTCCTAATGCATCTCATGATAATGCTTCATCTCCTGCTACTGCAGCTCCTGCTGCACCTACTGCTGCTGCATTTCCTGCTGCATCTTCTGCTGATGCATCTCCTGCTGATGGGTCTGATGCAGCATCTCTTGCTCTTTCATCTCCTGCTGCATCTCTTGCTGGTGCATTACCTGCTCTATCTCCTCCTACTGCATCTCCTCCAACTGCATATCCTGCTTCTGTATATTCTGCTGCCTTTCCTGCTGATGCATCTTCTGCTGGTGAATCTCTTTCTGCATCTCCTTCTTCTGAATCTCCTGCTGCTCTATTACCTTCTGCATCGACTCCTGCTGCATGTCCTGCTGCTGCATCGACTCCTGCTTCATCTGCTTCTGCATCTTTTCCTGATGCATCTCCTGCTAAATCTGCATCTCCTGCTGCATCTTCTTCTTCATCTCCTGCGGATGCATCTCCTGCTCTTGCATCTCCTTCTGCTGAATCTCCTCCTGAATCTCTGGCGGCATCTCATGCTGCTACATATCCTGCTACATCTCCTGACATATCTCCTTCTGAATCTGCATCTCCTGCTGCTTCTTTTGCAGTTGAATCTCCTGCTGCTGCGTCTGCTGCATCATCTCCTCTTTCTCCATAACGTGCTCTATCTCCAGTTGCTGCATCTTATCATGCTGCTGCATATGCTGAAGAATCTCTTCCTACTGCATCTTCTGATGAATCTTCATTTCCTGCTGCATCTGCTTCTGCATCTCTTGCTGCTGCTGCATCTCCTGCTGCTTCTCCTTCTCCTGCATCAGTTGCTGCTGAATCTCCTGATGAATCTCGTGCTGCATCTCCTTTTGAATATGCATCTCCTCAGGCATCTCCACCTGCTGCCACTCCTACTGCTGCGTTTGCTTCTGCATCTTCTGCTGCACCTCCAGCTGCTCAATCTGGTGATATCGTGTCTGCTACTGAATATCCTTTGTCTGCTGCTGAATCTCCTGCTGCTGAATCTCCTCCTGCATGTGCTGCTGCTGCATCTCCTACTACTATATCTTCGTCTGAATCTTTTCGTGCAGCATTTCCTGCAGATGCATATTCTCCTTCAACTCCTGCTGCTGCATTACCTTCAGCTGCATTTTCTACTCAATCTCCTGCTGCACAATCTCCTACGGAATTTCCTGCTGCACAATCTGCTGATGCATTTCCTGCTGATGCATCTCCTGTTGAATCTCCTGCCTCTTCATCTCCTGTTGCTGAATCTCCTGCCTCTTCATCTCCTGCTGCTGCAATTCCTGCTGAATCTGCTGCTGCCTCTGGTGCGGCTGCATCTTCTTTTACTGCATCTCCTGCTGCTTCATCTCCGGCTGATTTCCTGCTGCATTTCCTTCTCTTGAATCTCCTGCTGCATCTCCTGGTGCATCACCTGCTGAATATGCATCTCCTGCTACATCTCCTGCTGATACACCTCATGGAGCTGCATCTGCTGCTGCATATCCTGCTGCATCTGCTGTTTCCAAATCTCTTGCTGCTGCATATCCTACGGAATTTCCAGCAGCATCTCCTGCTGATGCAATTCTTGCTGCATCTCGTCCTGCATCCTTTGCTGCTGCATCTGCTTCTGCTTCTGGTGATGCTTCATCTCCAGCTGCATCTGCTGCTTCATCTGCTGCTGTATCTCCTGCTGCATATGGTTCTGCATCTTCTGCTGCATATGGTTCTGCATCTACTGCTGCATTTGGTGCTGCTTCTCCTGCTACTGCATCAGTTCCTGCTGAATCTCCAGATGAATCTCCTGTGGCATCTCATGCTTCTACATATCATGCTGAATCTCCTTTTGCATCTCCTTCTGAATATGCATCTCCTGATGCATCTCCACCTGCTGCCACTCCTACTGCTGCGTTTGCTTCTGCATCTCCTGCTGCACCTCCAGCTGATTAATCTCCTGATGCCGTTTCTGCTGCTGAATATCCTTTGACTGCTGATGAATATCCTTTGCTGATGAATATCCTTTGCCTCCTGCTGAATCTCCTGCTGATGAATCTCATGCTGCTGCATCTCCTGCTGCATCTGCTGCTGCTGCATCTCCTACAGCTGCATCACCTTTTGCATGTGCTGTTGCAGCATCTCCATCTGCTGCATCTCCTGTTGCTACCTATGCTGGTGCTGCACCTGCTGCAACATCTGCTTCTGCATCTCCTGCTGCTGCACCTCCTGCTGCATCTCTGTATGAATCTTTTGGTGCAGCATTTCCTGCTGATGAATATTCTGCTTCAACTCTTGCTGCTGCATTACCTTTTGCATCTATTCCTGATGTATTTCCGGCTGCTGCATCTCCTGCTGCTGCATCTGCTGATACTGCATGTGCCGCTGCATCTCCTGCTGCATCTCTTGGTGCTGCATCTTCTTGTGTTGCATCTCCTGCGGCATCTCCTGCGGCATCACCTGCTCCTGTATGTGCTGCTGCTACATCTCCCTGCCACTTGATGTCCTCCTGCATCTCCTGCTGCTGCATTCTCTGCTCATGCATCTGCAGATGTATCTGCAGAAGTATCTCCATTTCCTGCTGCATCTGCTGCTCAATCTTCTACTGATGCATCTAGTGCTTCTGCATTTCCTCCTGAAGGCATCTGCGGCTGCATCTCCTGCTGCTACATCACCTGCTAAATCTCCTCCTGCAACTCCTGCTGTAACCTCTGATGCATATGTTGCTACTTCATCTCCTGATGCATCTCCTACTGTATCTCCTACTGAATCTTCTTCTGCAGGATCTCCTCCTGCAACTCCTGCTGATGTATCTCCTGCTGCATCTCCTACTACATCTCCTGCTGCTGAATCTCCTTCTATATCTCCTGCTGCATCTTCTGCTGAATCTTCCGCTGAATCTCCTGCTGCAGAGTCTCCTACGGTGCTTCCTGCCGCAGAATCTCCTGCTACATTTCCTGCTGTTGCATCTCCTGCTGAATCTCCTGCCTCTTCATCTCCTGGTGCTGCTTCTACTGCATCTGCTGCGGCTGCATCATCTTCTAATGCGTTGCCTGCTACTGCATCTGCTGCGGCTGCATCATCTTCTACTGCGTTGCCTGCTACTGCATCTCCTTCTTCTGAATCTCCTGCTGCTCTATTATCTTCTGCATCGACTCCTGCTGCATGTCCTGCTACTGCATCTCCTCCTGCTGCATCTGCTTCTGTATCTCCTGCTGCTGCATCAGTTGCTGCTGAATCTCCAGATGAATCTCCTGCAGCATCTCATACTTCTACATATCATGCTGAATCTCCTGCTGCTGAATCTCCTGCTGCATCTGCTGCTGCTGCATCACCTTCTGCATGTACTGCTGCAGCATCTCCTAATGCTGAATCTCCTGTTGCTGCATCTGCTGCTGTATCTCCGTCTGAATCTCTTGGATCTGCATTTCCTGCTGCTGCATATTCTGCTTCAAATACTGCTGCTGCATTACATTCTGCATCTATTCCTGTTGTATTTCCTGCTGCTGCATCTCCTACTGCTGCATCTGCTGCTTCATTTCCTGCTGCTGCATCTGCTGATAGTGTATGTGCTGCTGCATCTCCTGCTGCATTTCTTGGTGCTACATCTTCTGGGGTTGCATCTCCTGCGGCATCACCTGCTCCTGTATCTCCTGCTGCTACATCTCCTGATGCATCCTTTGCTCATGCATCTACGGATGCATCTCCTCATGCGCCATAATACATCTCATGATGCATCTGCTGCTGCATCTATTGCTGATTCATCTGCTGCCTCTGCAGCTGCATCACATGCTGATGCATCACCTGCTGCATTACATCCTCCTGCATATTCTGCTGCATATCCTGCTGCTGCTTATTCTGCTGCTCTATTTCCTGATGCTTCATGTACTGCTGCATCTCCTTAATCTGCTGCTCCATTTCGTGATGCTTCATGTACTGCTGCATCTCCTGCTACATTTGCTGCTGCTGCATCTCCTTCTACTTTATGTCCTCCTGCATCTCTTGCTGCTGCATCTGCTGCTTCATCTCATGCTGCATCCTCTGCGGATGCATCTGAGGATGCATCTCCTGAACCATCTCCATTTCCTGCTGCATCTGCTGCTCAATCTTCTACGGATACATCTAGTGCTTCTGCATTTCAGCTGCATATCCTGTTGAAGGCATCTGCGGCTGCATCTCCTGCTCCTACATCCCCTGCTGAATCTCCTGTTGCACTTCCTGCTGTAACTGCTGATGCCTATGTTGCTATTTCATCTCCTGCTGCATCTCCTAGAGAATCTTCTTCTGCAGAATCTCCTCCAGTATCTCCTGCTACAATTCCTGCGGATGTATCTCCTGCTGCAACTCCTACTACATCCCTTGCTACTGAATCTCCTTCTATATCTCCGGCTGCATCCCCTGCTGCATCTTCTGCTAGTGCATGTTCTGCTGCATTTCCTGCTGATGCATATCATGCTGCTGTATTTCCAGATGCATCTGTTTCTGCTTTATCTTTTTCTGCATATCCTGTTGCATCTCTTCCTACTACATCTTCAGCATAGGCTGCTGCATCTGGTGCTGCTTCACATATTGCTGCATCTCCTGCTATTGCATTTGCTACTGCAACTCCTGCTACTTCATCTGCTGCTTCCCTTGAATCTCTTGCTGCATATACTGGTGCATCACCTGCTGAATATGCATCTCTTGCTACATCTCCTGCTGATACACCTCATGAATCTGCATCTGCTGCTGCATATCCTTCTGCATATGCTGTGGCAAAATCGCTTGCTGTTGCATATCCTACTGAATTTCCAGCAGCATTCCATGCTGATGCAATTCTTGCTGCATCTCATCCTGCACCCTTTGCTGCTGCATCTGCAGCTGCTTCTGCTGCAGGTGCATCTCCTGCCTCATATCCTGTTGCTGTGTCTTATGCTGATGTATGTTTTGCTGATTCTCCTGCTGATGCATGTCCTGCTGCATCTCCTGCTTCTGCATCTACTTCTTCTTTATCTCTGGCACCAGTAACTCCTGATGCATCAATTGCTGCTGTTTCTCTTATTCATCTCCTTCTGCTGCATATACTGCTACATCTGATGTTTCTCTACCTCCCCCTGATTCATCTCCTCTTGCATTACCTCCTGCTGCCTCTTCTGCTGAATGTCCTCCTTCTGCATCTCCTGACCCATCTCCTCCTGTTGCATCACCTGCTGCATCTCCTGCTGCTGCATCTCCTTCTGCTACATATCCTTCTGCATCTCCTGCTGCTGCATCTTCTGCAGTATCTGCTGATTCTGCATCTCCTGATACATCCCCTGCTGCTTCGTCTCATCCTGCTGCATCTCAGGCTGCATCTCCTGCTGCTATATCTCCTGCTGTTTCATATCCTGCTACTGCATCTCCTAATGAATCTCCTGCTGCTTCATCTCTTGATCCATGTCTTGATGCTGCATCTTCTGTTTCTGCATCTCTTTTTGCTTCGTCTGCTGCTGCATCTCCTGCTCTATCTCATGTTGCAGCTTCTATTGAAGCATCTCCTGCGTCATCTCCTTCTGCTGCATATTTTGCTGCTTCATCTCGTTCTGCATCTCGTTCTGCATCTCCTTGAGCGTCACCTGCTGCATCTCCTTCTGCATCACATGCAGATGCATCTCCTGCTGTATCTCCTGCTCCTGCATACTCATCTGCATTTCCTGCTGCAGCTCTTTATGAATCTACTACTGCTGCATCTGTTGAATTTGCTGCTGCATCTGCTGCTTCTTAATCTACTGCTACATCTCCTGATAAATCTCCAGCTGCTGCATCTCCTGCTGCTGCATCTGATGCTACTTTCTCTCTTGCTGCATTTAGTGCGGCTGCATCTCCTGCTATATTTCCTTCTGCTGCATCTTCTTCACTTCATCTACTACTCTGCACCTGCTGCTGCTGCATCTCCGGCTGAATCGCCTGTAGCATCTCCTGCTTCTTCATCTTCTGCTGCTACGTCTCCTAGTGCATATGATGCTGCTGCATCTCCTGTTACTACTGCTGCTGCTGCATTCCCTGCTGCATCTTATGATGTTGCAGCTCCTTCTACATCTCCTTCTGTGTCTCCTGCTACTACATCCCCTGCTGCTGCATTTCCTGCTTCATCTCCTGATGCTGCAACTCCTTCTGCATCTTCTGCTGATGCACCTCCTGCTGAATCTGCTGCTGCTGCATCTCCTGTTGCATCTGCTACTGATGCATCTGCGGCTACACCTCTGCTGCTGCATCTCTTGCTGCATTTCCTGCTTCATCTTCTGATGCATCTGTGGCTGATCTACATCCTGCTACATCTCGTCATCCTTCACATCCTGCTGCATCTGCTGAAGATTCTCTTCCTATTGCCTCTCTTGCTGAATCTGCATTTCCTGCTGCATCTGCTTCTGCATCTCCTACTGATGCATCTCCTGCTGAATTAGCTTCTGCTGCATCTGCTTCTACATGTAAGTTATAACTTGCTATGTTTACTGCCTCATCTCCTGGTGCATCTGCTGATGCACATCCTGCTGCTGCATCTCCTGCTTCATCTTCAACTGATGCATCTGTGGCTTCATCACCTCATATGTCATCTCCTGCTGCATCTGCTGCAGTATTTCCTGATGGAGTATCTGCTGATCCTGCATCTACTGCTGCATTTCCTGCTGCATCTGCTGCTGCTCTGCTGCTGCTTCATCTCCTGCCAAATCTCCTGCTACATATCCTGCTGCTGCACCTGCTAATGCATCTCATGATAATGCTTCATCTCCTGCTACTGCATCTCCTGCTGCACCTACTGCTCCTGCATTTCCTGCTGCATCTTCTGCTCTTGCATCTCCTGCAGCATCTCCTGCTACTGCTTTACCTGCCCTATCTCCTCTTATTGCATCTCTTCCTGCTGCATATCCTGCTTGTCTATATACTGCTGCCTTTCCTGCTGCTGCATCTCCTGCTGGTGAATCTCTTTCTGCATCTCCTTATTCTGAATCTCATGCTGCTCTTTTACCTTCTGCATCGACTCCTGCTGCATGTCCTGCTGCTGAATCTCCTCCTCTGCATCTGCTCCTGGATCTTTTGCTGATCTATCTCCTGCTAAATCTGCATCTCCTACTGCTTCATCTCCTGCTCTTGCATCTCCTTCTGCTGAATCTCCTCCTCAATCTCTGGCGGCATCTCATGCTGCTACATATCCTACTACATCTCCTGACATATCTCCTTCTTAATATGCATCTCCTGCTGCTTCTCCTGCTGCTGAATTTCCTTCTGCTGAATCTCCTCCTACTGCATCTCCTCCTGCTGCTGAATCTCCTGCTGCTGCGTCTGCTGCATCATCTCCTCTTTCTCCATAACCTGCTGTATCTCCTGTTGCTGCATATGTTGAAGAATCTCTTCCTACTGCATCTTCTGCTGAATCTTCATTTCCTGCTGCATCTGCTTCTGCATCTCCTATTGCTGCTGCATCTCCTGCTGCTTCTCCTGCTGCTGCATCAGTTGCTGCTGAATCTCCTGCTGAATCTCCTGCGGCATCTCATGCTTCTACATATCATGCTGAATCTTTTGCTGCTGAATCTCCTGATGCCTCTGCTGCTGCTGCATCTCCTACAGCTGCATCAACTTCTGCATGTGCTGCTGCAGCATCTCATTCTGGTGCATCTGCTGTTGCTGCATCTGCTGGTGCTGCACCTGCTGCAAAATCTGCTTCTGCATCTCCTGTTGCTGCATCTCCGTCTGAATCTCTTGGTGCTGCATCTTCTGCTGATGCATGTCCTGCTTCATCTCCTGCTTCTGCATCTACTTCTTCTGCATCTCCGGCTCCAACATCTCCTGCTGAAGCAATTGCTGCTGCATCCCTTATTCATCTCCTACTGCTGCATATACTGCTGCATGTGGTGCTGCTGTACCTCCTCCTGCTGCATTTCCTCTTGCTTACCCTCCTGCTACATCTCCAGCTTAATCTCCTCCTTCTGCATCTCCTGTCCCATCACCTCCTGCTGCATCTCCTGCTGAAACTCCTGCTTCATCTCCTGCTGCTGCATCTCCTTCTGCTACATCTCCTTCTGCATCTCCTAAAACAACATCTCCTGCAGTATCTTCTGCTTCTGCATCTCCTGATACATCCCCTGCTGCTTCGTCTCATCCTGCTACATCTCCTGCTGCTATATCTCCTGCTCTTTCATATCCTGCTACTACATCTCCTAATGAATCTCCTGCTGCTTCTTCTCTAGATCCATATCCTGCTACTGCATCTCCTGTTTCTGCATCTCCTTTTGCTTCGTCTGCTGCTACATCTCCTGCTCTACCTCATGTTGCACTTTCTATTGTAGCATCTCCTGCGTCATCTCCTTCTGCTGCATATCTTGCTGCTTCATCTCGTTCTGCATCTCGTTCTGCATCTCCTTGAGCGTCACCTGCTGCATCTCCTTCTGCATCACCTGCAGATGCATCTCCTGCTGTATCTCCTGCTCCTGCATATTTATCTGCATTTCCTGCTGAAGATCTTTATGAATACACTACTGCTGCATCTGCTGCTGCTTCATCTACAGCTGCATCTCCTGATAGATCTCCTGCTGCTGCATCTGCTGCTGCATCTGGTGCTGCTTTCTCTCTTTCTGCATGATGAATCTTCTGCTATATTTCCTTCTGCTGCATGTTCTCTTCATCTACTACACTGCACCTCCTGCTACTGCATCTCCTCCTTCTACATTTCCGACTGAATAGCCTGTAAAATCTCCTGCTTCTTCATCTTCTGCTGCTACATCTCCTAGTGCATATGATTCTGCTGCATCTCCTGTTACTTCTGCTGCTGCTGCATCTCCTTCTGCCTCTCCTGCTGCTGCATCTCCTGCTGCTGCATCTCCTTCTGCATCTCCTGCTACAGCATCTCCTGCTGTATCTGTTGCTTCTACATCTCTTGGTACATCCCCTGTTGCTTCGTCTCATCCTGCTGCATCTCATGCTGCATATCCTGCTGCTATAGCTCCTGCTGTTTCATATCCTGCTACTGCATCTCTTAATGAACCTCCTGCTGCTTCATCTCTTGATCCATGTCCTGCTGCTGCATCTCCTGTTTCTGCACCTCCTTTTTCTTTGTCTGCTGCTACATCTCCTGCTCTATCTCATGTTGCAGCTTTTATTGAATCATCTCCTGCGTCATCTCCTTCTGCTGCATATCTTGCTGCTTCATCTCGTTCTGCATCTCCTGCTGCATCTCCTTGAGCGTCACCTGCTGCATCTCCTTCTGCATCACCTGCAGATGCATCTCCTGCTGTATCTCCTGCTCCTGCATACTCATCTGCATTTCCTGCTGCAGCTCTTTATGAATCTACTACTGCTGCCTCTGTGGAATTTGCTGCTGCATCTGCTCCTGCTTCATCTACTGCTACATCTCCTGATAAATCTCCAGCTGCTGCATCTCCCGCTGCTGCATCTCCTGCTGCTGCATCTGATGCTACTTTCTCTCTTGCTGCATTTAGTGCGGCTGCATCTCCTGCTATAATTCCTTCTGCTGCATATTCTTCACTTCATCTACTAGTCTGCACCTGCTGCTGCTGCATCTCCGGCTGAATCGCCTGTAGCAGCTCCTGCACCACATGTAGATGCATCTCTTGCTGTATCTCCTGCTCCTGCATATTCATCTGCATTTCCTGCTGCAGCTCTTTATGAATCTCCTACTGCTGCATCTGCTGAAATTGCTGCTGCATCTGCTGCTGCTTCATCTACTGCTGCATCTCCTTGAGCGTCACCTGCTACATCTCCTTCTACATCACATGCAGATGCATCTCCTGCTGTATCTCCTGCTCCTGCATATTCATCTGCATTTCCTGCTGCAGCTCTTTATGAATCTCCTACTGCTGCATCTGCTGAATTTGCTGCTGCATCTCCTGCTACTGCATCTGCTGCTGCATCTGCTGCTGCATTTGATGCTGCATCTGATGCTAGTTTCTCTCTTGCTGCATTTACTGCGACTGCATCTCCTGTTATATTTCCTTCTGCTGCATCTTCTTCACTTCATCTATTACTCTGCACTTCCTGCTGCTGCATCTCCTCCTTCTGCATCTCCGGCTGAATCGCCTGTAGCATCTCCTGCTTCTTCATCTCCTGCTGCTACATCTCCTAGTGCATATGATGCTGCTGCATCTCCTGTTTCTTCTGCTGCTGCTGCATTCCCTGATTCTGCAACTCCTTCTGCATCTCCTGCTATGACATCCCCTGCTGCTGCAATTCCGGCTGAATTTCCCGATGCTGCAACTGCTTCTGCATCTCCTCCTACTACATCCATTGATGCTGCATTTCCTGCTACATCTCCTGATGCTGAACTCCTTCTCCATCTCATACTGCATCTCATTTCTTAATGCATGTCCTGCTGCATTTCCTGTTGAAACGTCTCCTGCTCCATCTCCTCTGTTATACCTTTCTACATTTGCTGCCTCATTTCCTCATGCACCTGCTGATGCCCCTCGTGCTGCTGCATCTCCTGCTTCATCTTCAACTGATGCATCTGTGGCTTCATCACATGATATATCATCTCCTGCTGCATCCGCTTCAGTATTTCCTGATGGAGTATCTGCTGACATAGAATCTACTGCTGCATTTCCTGCTGCATCTGCTGCTGCTCTGCTGCTGTTTTATCTCCTGCCAAAACTCCTGCTACATATCCTGCTGCTGCATCTCTTAATGCATCTCATGGTAATGCTTCATCTCCTGTTGCTGCTTTTCTTGCTGCATCTTCTGCTGCTGCATCTCCTGCTGATGGGTCTGATGCTGCATCTCTTGATCTTGCATCTCCTGCTGCAGCTCTTGCTGCTGCATTACCTGCTCTGTCTCCTCCTATTGCATCTCCTCCTGCTGCATATCCTGCTTCTGTATATACTGCTGCCTTTCCTGCTGCTGCATCTCCTGCTGCTGCATCTCTTTCTGCATCTCCTTCTTCTGAATCTCCTGTTGCTCTATTACCTTCTGCATCGACTCCTGCTGCATGTCGTGCTGCTTCATCTCCTGCTCTTGCATCTCCTTCTGCTGCATCTCTTGTTGCTTCATATGTGCTGGTGCTGCACCTGCTGCAACAACTGTTTCTTCAACTCCTCCTGCTGCACCTCCTGCTGCATCTCCGTCTTAATCTCATGGTGCTGCATTTCCTGCTGATGCATTTCCTGCTTCAACTTCTGCTGCTGCGTCTCCTGTTGCTGCATCTGCTGTTTCATCTCCTGCTGCTGCATCTGCTGATACTGCATGTGCTGCTGTACCTCGTGCTGTATCTCTTGGTGCTGCATCTTCTGCTGTTGCATCTACTGCTTCATCTCATTATGACTTAACTGCCACTATTGAGGTGCTTTAGGGAAATCGAATAACGTCACAGGGATGATGCTAGCATGGAATGCTGCTGCTTCTGAATGTCTTCTCTTAAAGTGCTTTCACTGTAAAGCGAGACTTGTAAGAACTTTGAGTATACGCTTGTGTACTTTAACATCAGAACGGCTATTAAAGCGTCACTTGAAAATAGCAGAGCGTTCAGCACAAATACCGTAGGGAAGAAGCTAAGATGAAATGCTGGCTCTCGTTAGAGTCTTGTCTGGAAACGCTTTCACTGCAAGCTGCAAAGCATGACTAACAGAACGTTTTAGTATAGGGTACTGAATTGTGACTTATGAAGGTGCTTTCTGATAAGTGAGTAACCGATGCAATGAAGATGCTAGCGTGGAATACTGCTGCTACTGAATGTCTTCTCTTAGAGCGCTTTCACTGCAAAGCAAAACTTGTAGAAGTTTCAGTCTAGGCTTGTACACTGCAACATCAGAATGGCTATTGAAGCATCACTTCAAAATCTTTAGCGCTTTCACTGCAAGGCAAGACTTGTTGAACTTTTAGTCTGGGCTTATGTACTGCATCATCAGAATGGCTATTAAAGCGTCGCTTCAAAATAGCAGAGTGTTCAGCGCAAATACCGCAGGGAAGATGCTACAATCAAATATTGAAATTCGTATAATTCTTCTCTGGATGCGCTTTCACTGCAAGGTAAGACTTGTAGAACTTTCAGTCTAGGCTCGTGTACTGCATCATCAGAATGGCTATTAAAGTGTCACTGCAAAATTTGAAGACGTTTAGAAAAAGTACGGCAAGGGCGCTGCTACGATCAAATGCTAGCTCTCGTTAGAATCTTCTCTTGAAGCGCTTTCACTGCAAGCTGCAAAGCACGTCTAACAAAATGTTTAGTATTGATTACGGAGTTGTGATTTTAACTATTGAGGAGCTTTAGGAAAAATGAGTAAAGCCCATATGGAAGATGCTAGCATGGAATGCTGCTGCTTCTGAATGTCTTCTCTTATAGCGCTTTCACTGCAAAGAAAGACTTGTAGAACTTTCAGTCTAGGCTCGTGTCCTGTAACATCAGACTGGGTATTAAATCCTCACTTCAAAATTTCAAATCGTTCAGCACAAGTACGGCAGGGAAGCTGCTACGATCACATGCTGGCTCTCGTTAGTCTTCTCTGGAAGCGCTTTCACTGCAAGCTACAAAGCACGACTAACACAAAATTTTAGTATAGGTTACAGAACAGTTACTTTACTTCGCCGAATAATGCACTTTAGGAACAGTGAACATCGGCTGCAGGGAAGATGGTAGTATGGAATGCTGCTGCTTCTGAATGTCTTCTCTTATAGCATGTTCACTGCACAGTACGACTTCTAGAAGTTTCATTCTAGTCTTCTGAAGTATATCATCAGCTAGTAAAGTGTTGCTTCAAAATTTCAGAGCTTTCAGCACAAGTACCGCAGGGAAGCTTCTACCATCAAATGCTGGTTCTCGTTAGAGTCTTCTCTTATAGCGCTTTCGCTGCAGGCTGTGAAGCACGACTAACACATTTTAGTTTAGGGTAATGAATTGTGACTTAACTGCGCCTGTTAACGCGCTTATGGAAAAGTAAGTATTTCAGGCAGTGCAGATGCTGGCCTGAAACTACACCGCTTATTAATGTTTTCTCTTCTAGCGCTGTTACTGCAAAAGACGACTTGTAGAACTTTCACTCTAGGCTTATGAGCTGCAAGATCAGAATGGCTATTAAAGCCTCATTTCAAGATTTGAGATCGTTCAGCACAAGTACCGCAGGGAAGCTGCTACCATCAAATTTTGGCTCTCTATAGGATCCTTTCATGAAGCGCTGTCACTGCCAGCCGCAAAGCACGAAAAACGCAATGTTTTTGCATAGGCTAGTTATTATTAACAAGCCTAAACTAAAACATTCTTTTAGTCGTGTTTGCAACTTGCAGTGAAAGCCTTTCCAGGAAGACTCTAACGTGAGCCAGTATTGGATGGTAGCAGGTTTCCTGCAGTACTTATGACGAATGCTGTGAAATTTTGTCGTGACGCCTTCATAGCTATTTTGATGTTACCGTTCACAAACCGAGAATGAAAGTTCTACAAGTCTCCCTTTCCAGTGAAACCGCAATAAGAGAAGACATTCAGAAGCAGCAGCATTCCGTGCTAGCATCATCCCTGTGGGCGTTATTCGATTTCCCTAAAGCACTTCAATAGTGGCAGTTAAGTCATAATGAGATGAAGCAGTAGATGCAACAGCAGAAGATGCAGCACCAAGAGATGCAGCAGGAGGTGCAGCAGCACATGCAGTATAGGCAGATGGAGCAGCAGGAGATGAAGCAACAGACGCAGCAGTAGGAAATACAACAGGAATAGATGCAGAACGTAATGCAGCAGGAGGTACAACAGCAGGAGATGCAGAAGGAGATGTTGCAGCAGGTGCAGCACCAGCAGATGCAGCAACAGGAGATGCAGCAGAAAAAATGCTGCAGCAGCAAATGCAGAAGGTGATGCAGCAGTAGGAGATGTAGCAGCAGCACATGCAGCAGGAGACTCGGCAGCAGGAGATGCAGCAGCAGACAGGATATTCAGCAGCATACACGGCATAAGGAGATGCAGAAGCAAACGCTGCAGTAGGAGTGGCAGCAGGTGGAGATGCATCATGAGATGCATATTCAGAAGGAGAAGCAGGAGGGGATTCAACAGCAGGAGATGCAGAAGCAGATGCAGCAGGAAATGAAGATTCATCAGAAGATGCAGTAGGAAGAGATTCTTCAAGATATGCAGCAGCATGAAATGATGCAGCAACAGGAGATACAGCAGGTTATGGAGAAAGAGGATATGATGCAGCAGACTCAGCAGCAGGAGATTCAGCAGCAGGAGAAGCAGCAGGAGATGCATATTCAGAAGGAAATACCTCAAGAGATGTAGAAGGATATGAAGCAGCATGAGATGCCGTTGGAGATTGAGGAGGAGATTCAGCAGAAGGAGATGCAAGAGCAGGAGATGCAGCAGCAGGAGATTCAGCAGGACATGCAGCAGGAGGAGATGAGACAGAAGATGCAGTAGGAAGAGATTCAGCAGGAGATGCTGTAGCAGGAGATGCAGAAAGAGATGTAGCAGAAGGAGATGCAGCAGCATGAGATGCAGCAGGAGGTGCAGCCGGATATATAGAAGGAGATTCAGCAGCAGGGGATGTAGTAGGAGTTGCAGCAGGAGATACATCAGCAAGAATTGTAGCAGGAGATGCTGGAGGAGATTCTGCAGAAGAAGATTCAGCAGGAGATGCATCAGGAGATGAAATAGCAACATAGGCATCAGCAGTTACAGCAGGAAGTGCAGCAGGAGATTCAGCAGGAGATGTAGGAGCAGGAGATGCAGCCGCAGATGCCTTCAACAGGATATGCAGATGAAATACAGAAGGACTAGATGCATCAGTAGAAATTGAGCATCAGATGCAGCAGGAAATGGAGATGCTTCTGCAGATGCATCCGCAGAGGATATAGCAGGAGATGAAGCATCAGGCTATAAAGCAGCAAGAGATGTAGCAGCAGATGCAGCAGCAGGAGATGCAGGAGGACGTCAAGGAGAAGGAGATGCAGCAGCAGCAAATGTAGCAGGAGATGCAGCAGTACATGAAGCATCAGGAAATGAAGCAGCAGATTAAGCAGCAGCAGGATATGCAGCAGAAAATGCAGCAGGAGGTAATGCAGCAGGTGATGCAGCAGCAGGTGATGCAGCTGCAGAGGATGCAGATGCAGCAGCAATAGATGCAGATTCAGTAGGAGATGTAGCAGCAGAAGATGCTGCAGCAGATGCTGCAGCAGGAGATGCAGCAAAAGGAAATGCAGCAAGATATGCTGCAGGAGGAGATGCAGTAGGATATGAAGCAGGAGATGCAGCAGCAGTAAATGCAGCAGGAGATGAAGTAGCAGGAGATGAAGCATTATTATGAGATGCATTAGGAGGTGCAGCAGCAGGATATGTAGCAGGAGATTTGTCAGGAGATGAAGCAGCAGCAGAACAGCAGCAGATCACAGAAACACAGAAAAACCAGGTTGGAAGAGACCCACTGGACCGTCGAGTCCAACCATGCCCACCAATCCCTAAATCATGCTCCTAAGCACCTCGTCTACCCTAACCTTAAACACCTCCAGGGACGGTGACTCAACCACCTCCCTTGGCAGACCGTTCCAATACCTAACCACCCTCTCTGTGAAGAATTTCTTCCTAATCTCAAGCCTAAATCTCCCCTGGCGGAGCTTGAGACCATTCCCTCTCGTCCTGTCCCCTGTCACTTGGGAGAAGAGGCCAGCACCCTCCTCTCCACAACCTCCCTTCAGGTAGTTGTAGAGAGTAATAAGGTCTCCCCTCAACCTCCTCTTCTCCAGGCTGAACAACCCCAGCTTTCTCAGCCGCTCCTCATAAGATTTGTTTTGAAGGAAATGCAGCAGTAGATGAAGATCAGCAGATACTGCAGCAGGAAAAACTGCAGCAGATGCAGCAGGAGATGACATATGAGGTAATGAAGCCACAGATGCAGCAGCTGAAGATGAAGCAGGAGATGCAGCAGCAAGAGGGGCATCAGCAGATGCATTAGGAGATGAGGCAGCAAATGTAGAAAGTTATAACGTACATGTAGAAGCAGATGCAGGAGCAGCTAATTCAGCAGGAGATGCAGCAGCAGGAGATCTATTAGGAGATGCAGAAGTAGATGAAGCAGCAGCAGATGCAGCAGCAAATTCAGCAGATGCAGCAGTAGTAGATTCATAAAGAGCTGCAGCAGGAAATGCAGATGAATATGCAGAAGCAGGAGATGCATTTGCAGGTGATGCAGAAAGAGATGCAGCAGGTGACGCTCAGGGAGATGCAGCAGGAGATGCAGAACGAGATGAAGCAGCAAGATATGCAGCAGAAGGAGATAACGCAGGAGGTGCTTCAATAGAAAGTTCAACATGAGATACAGCAGGAGATGCAGCAGCAGACGAAGCAAAAGGAGGTGCAGAAACAGGAGATGCAGCAGCAGGACATGGATCAAGAGATGAAGAAGCAGGAGATTCACTAGGAGATGCAGTAGCAGGATATGAAAGAGCAGGAGATATAGCAGCAGGAGATGCTGCCTGAGATGCAGCATGATGAGATGAAGCAGCAGGGGATGTATCAGGAGATGCAGAAGCAGCAGATACAGCAGGAGATGCTGTAGCAGGAGATGCAGAAGGATATGTAGCAAAAGGAGATGCAGCAGCAGGAGATGCAGCAGGAGGAGATGGAACAAGAGATGCAGCAAAAGGAGATTCAGCAGGAAATGCAGCAGGAGGAGGTACAGCAGCACCAGATGCAGCAGTATATGCATCAGAATGAGATGAATAAGAGTTGCAACAGAAGATGCTGGAGCCAGAGATGCAGAAATAGATGAAGAAGCAGGAGATGTAGCAGAAAATGCATCAGCAGGAGATGCAGCAAAACATACATCAGCAGGAGACAGAGCAGCAGGATATGAGGCAGGAGATGCACCAGCAGCAGAAGCAGCAGCAGATGCAGCACCATATGCAGCAGAACATGCAGAACCATATGCAGCAGGAGATAGAGCAGCAGATGAAGCAGCAGATGCATCTGGAACTGTAGCATCACCAGAAGCAGCAGGAGATGCAGCAGCAAAGAATGCAGGATGAGATGCAGCAAGAATTGCATCAGCATGAGAAGCTGCTGGAAATTCAGAAGGATATGCAACAGCAAGCCATTTAGCAACAGCAGATGCAGCAGTATACGCAGCATCAGATGCAGCTGCATGAGGTCTATCAGCAGGATATGTAGCAGGAGATGCATATTCAGCAGGTGATGCACCAGGATATGCAGCAGCAGATTCAACAGAAGGAAATGCAGCAGGAAATCAGCCGGAGATGCAGCAGCAGGAGATGCAGTAAAAGAAGATGAAGCTGCACCAGAGGCAGCAGCAGATTCAGCAGGAGTTGCAGCAGCAGGAGATGAAGAGGCAGGAGATTCAGCAGCAGGAGATGAAGAGGCAGGAGATTCAGCAGGAGATGCACCAGAAGGAAATGCATCAGCAGATTGTGCAGCAGGAAATTCCGTAGGAGATTGTGCAGCAGGAGATTCAGTAGAAAATGCAGCAGGAGTTGCAGCAGGACATATAGAAGGAGATTCAGCAGCAGGGGATATAGTAGGAGATGCAGCAGGAGATTCTGCTGAAGAAGATTCAGCAGGAGATGAGGCAGAAGATGAAACAGCAACATATGCATCAGCAGTTACAGCAGGAAGTGCAGCAGGAGATTCAGCAGGAGATGTAGCAGCAGGAGATGCAGCCGCAGATGCCTTCAACAGGATATGCAGCTGAAATGCAGAAGCACTAGATGCATCCGTAGAAGACTGAGCAGCAGATGCAGCAGGAAATGGAGATGCTTCTGCAGATGCATCCGCAGATGCATCCACAGAGGATGCAGCAAGAGATGAAGTAGCAGGCTATACAGCAGCAGGAGATGAAGCAGCAGATGCAGCAGCAGGAGATGCAGGAGGACATCAAGTAGAAGGAGATGCAGCAGATGCAGCAAGTGTAGCAGGAGATGCAGCAGTACATGAAGCATCAGGAAATATCACAGCAGATTAAGGAGATGCAGCAGCAGGAAATGGAGCAGAATATACTGCAGGTGGTAATGCAGCAGGTGATGCATCAACAGGTGATACAGCTGCAGCTGCAGTGGAAGCAGATGAAGCAGCAAGAGATGCAGTAGAAGATGCATCAGGAGATGCTGATTCAGTAGGAGATGTAGCAGCAGAAGATGCTGCAGCAGATGATGCAGCAATAGATGCAGCAGAAGGAAATGCAGCAAGATATGCTGCAGGAGGAGATGTGGTAGGATATGAAGCAGGAGATGCAGCAGCACGAGATACAGCACGGGATGCATATTCATCAGTAGATTCAGCAGGAACTTCAGAAGGAGATGATGCAGCAGTAGATGAAGCAGCAGCATATGCAACAGCAGATGCACCAGATGGAGCAGAAAGAGATGCAGCAGGGGATGGAGCAGCAGATGCAACGGGAAATGGTGCATCAGGAGATGTATCCGCAGATGCATGATCAGAGGATGCAGCAGGAGATGTAGCAGGAGATGCAACACCAGAAGATGCAGCACCAAGAGATGCAGCAGGAGATGCAACAGCACATGCAGTATCAGCAGATGCAGCAGCAGGAGATGAAGCAACAGATGCATCAGCAGGAGATGCATCAGCCAAAATTACTACAGGAATATATGCAGAAGGTAATGCAGCAGCAGGAGTTGAAGCAGAATATGTAGCAGCACGAAATGCAGCAGCAAGAGATTCAGATGGAGATGCAGCAGGAGGTGCAGGAGCAGGAGATTCTGAAGCAGATGTTGCAGCAGGTGCAGAAACAGCAGATGCAGCAACAGGAGATGCAGCATTAGGAGATGCTGCAGCAGCACATGCAGAAGGTGATGCAGCAGTAGGAGATGCAGGAGCAGCAGATGCAGCAGGAGATTCAGCAGCAGGAAATTCAGCATGATATGTAGAAGCATGAGATGCCGCAGGAGATTCATCAGGAGATTCAGCAGGAACTGATGCAGCAGCAGGAGATGCAGCAGGAGATGCAGAATCAGATGCAGCAGGAAATGAAGATTCAGCAGAAGATGCAGTAGGAAGAGATTCTTCAACATATGCAGCAACATGATATGATGCAGCAACAGGAGATACAGCAGGTTATGGAGAAAGAGGAGATCATGCAGCAGACGCAGCAGCAGGAGATTCAGCAGCAGGAGATGCAGCAGGAAATGCAGCAGCAGTAGGTGCAGCAGGAGATGCAGCAACAGGAGATGAAGCATTATCATCAGACGCATTAAGAGGTGCAGCAGGCAGGATATGTAGCAGGATATTTGGCAGGAGATGAAGCAGTAGCAGAGCAGGAGATGCTGCCGCAGGAAATACTGTAGCACATGCAGCAGGAGATGGCATATCATGTGATGAAGCCACAGATGCATCAGTTGAAGATGAAGCAGGAGATGCAGCAGCAGGAGGTGCATCAGCAGATGCATCAGGAGATGAGGCAGCAAAGGTAGAAAGTTATAACGTACATGTAGAAGCAGATGGAGGAGCAACTAATTCGGCAGGAGATGCAGCAGCAGGAGATGCATCTGCAGGTGATGCAGAAGGAGATGCAGTAGGTGATGCTCAAGGAGATGCAGCAGGAGATGTAGAACGAGATGCAGCAGCAGGATATGCAGCAGAAGGAGATGACGCAGGAGATGCTTCAATAGAAGGTTCCACATGAGATACAGGAGATAAAGATGCAGCAGCAGACGAAGCAGAAGGAGATGCAGAAACAGGAGATGCAGCAGCAAGACATGGATCAAGAGATGCAGCAGCAGGAGAAGAAGCTTCTGGAGATTAATGAGGAGATGCAGTAGCAGGATATGAAGCAGCAGGAGATATAGCAGCAGGACATGCAGCATGAGATGCAGCAGGATGAGATGAAGCAGTAGGGGATGTATCAGGAAATGCAGAAGCAGCAGATGCAGCCGGAGATGCCATAGCAGGAGATGCAAAAGGAGATGATGCAGCAGCAGGAGGAGATTAAGCAGGAGATGCAGCAAGAGGAGATGAAGCAGGAAAAGGTACAGCAGCAGCAGATGCAGCAGTCGATGCAGTAGAAGATGATGCATAAGAGATGCAGCAGCAATTGATGAAGCAGGAGATGCTGGAGCCAGAGATGCCGAAAAAGTAGATGCAGAAGAAGTAGATGCAGAAGCAGGAGATGCAGGAGTAGGTGCATCAGCAGGAGATGCAGGAAAACACACTTCAGCAGGAGACACAACAGCAGGATGTGAGGCAGGAGATGCACCAGCCAGAAATGCAGCAGGAGATGCACCAGCAGAAAATGCAGCAGGAGATGCTTCAGGAGATTAAACAGGAGATGCTGCAGCAGGTGATGCAGCACCAGAAGGAAAATTTGCAGGGCTTGCAGCAGTAGGTGAAGCAGCACTAGATGAAGCAGCATATGCTGCAGATGCAGCAGTAGGGGATGCAGCAGGGGATGCAGCAGGAAGAGATGGAGCAGCAGATAGATCAGCAGCAGATGCACCAGCAGAATCAGCAGCAGTAGATGCAGCAGGACATAGAGAAGCGTATGAGGCAGCAGGAGATGTAGGAGATGCAGCAGTAGATGAAGTAGCAGTAGATGCAGCAGCCGTTGCAGAAGGAAATGCAGCAGGAGATGCAGCAGCAGGAAATGCAGCAGCAGGAGGTGCAGCCGCAAATGCATTCAGCAGCATATGCAGTAGGAGATGCAGCAGCAGGTGATTCAGTAGCAGGAGATTCAGCAGCAGATGTAGCAGGATATTCAGCATCAGTAGATGCATCCGCAGATGCATCAGCAGAGCATGTAGCAGAAGATACAGCAGCTGGAGGTGCAGGAGTACATGAAATAGCAGCAGATACAAGAGCAGATTCAGGAAACGCAGCAGCAGGATATGCAGCAGGAGATGCAGTAGGAGATGAAGTAGAAATGTAGATACAAGTGCAGCAGGAGATGCAGCAGTAGGAGATGTAGCAGGAGATGCAGCAGTACATGAAGTAGCAGCAGATACAACAGCAGATTCAGGAGAAGTAGCAGAGTCGATGCAGCAGGATATGAAACTGCAGAAGTTAGAGAAGGAGATGCAGCAGCAGAAGATGAAGCTGGAGATGCAGCATAAGATGCAGCAGCAGGTGCAGCAGGAGACGTAGCAACACCAGAAGCAGCAGCAGATGCAGCAGCAGGTGATGCAGGATGAGATGCAGCAGGAACTGCAGCAGCAGGAGATGCTGCAGGAGATACAGCAGGATATGCAACAGCAGATGCAGCAGCATGAGGTGCATAGCAGGAGTTGCAGCATGAGATGAAAGTTACAGGAGATACAGAAGCAGGAAATGCAGAAGGAGATGTAGCAACGGGAGATGCAGAAGAGATGCAGTAGCAAGAGACGCAGTAGAAGAAGATGCAGCCTCAGCAGATGCAGGAGAAGCAGCAGCAGGAGATGAAGAGGCAGGAGATTCAGCAGCAGGAGATCCCTCAGCAGAAAATGTAGCAGGAGATTCTGCAGCAGGAAACATCGTAGGAGAGTCTGCAGTGGAAGATTAAGCAGAAGATGCAGCAGGAGATATAGAAGGAGATTCAGCAGCAGGAGATGTAGTAGGAGATACAGCAGCAGATACATCAGGAGGAGCGGCAGGTGGAGATTCTGCAGGAGATGCAGCAGGAGATGCAGCAGGAGATGAAATAGAAACATATGCATCATATGCATCAGAGGTTACAGCAGGAAGGGTAACAGGAGATTCAGCAGGTGATGTAGCAGCAGGAGATGCAGCCGCAGATGCCTTCAGGAGGAAATGCAGAAGCACTAGATGCATCCGTAGAAGATTGAGCAGCAGATGCAGCAGGAAATTAAGATACTTCTGCAGATGCATCTGCAGATGCATGAGCAGAGGATGCAGCAGCAGGAGTTGCTGGAGGACACCAAGTGGCAGGAGATGTAGCAGCAGGAATTGTAGCAGGAGATGCAGCAGTACATGAATCAGCAGCAGATGCTGCAGCAGATTAAGGAGATGCAGTAGCCAGAAATGCAGCAGAAGATGCAGCAAGATGAGATGCATCAGCAGGAGATGCAGGCAGCAGACGAAAGAGGAGATGCAGATTCAGCAGCAGATGAAGTAGCAGGAGTTGCAGCAGCAAATGCAATAGCAGGAGATGCAGCAATATGTGAAGCAGCACCAGATGCAGCAGCATATGCTGAAGATGTAGTAGGAGGAGATTAAGCAGGAGATCCAGCAGGAAGAGATGCAGCAGGATATGCCGGAAAAGATAAAGTAGAAAGAGATGCATCAGGAAATACAGCAGCAGGATATGCATCAGCAGGAAATGCAGCAGAACATGCAGTAGCAGGAGATGCAGTCGGAAATATAGAAGGAGATTCAGCAGCAGGGGATGTAGTAGGAGATGCAGCAGGAGATTCTGCAGAAGAAGATTCAGCAGGAGATGCAGCAGGAGATGAAATAGCAATATATGCATCAGCAGTTACAGCAGGAAGTGCAGCAGGAGATTCAGCAGGAGATGTAGCAGCAGGAGATGCAGCCGCAGATGCCTTTAGGAGGAAATGCAGAAGCACTAGATGCATCCGCAGATGTATGAGCAGAGGATGAAGCAGTAGGAGATGCTGGAGGACATCGAGTGGCAGGAGGTGTAGCAGCAGGAATTGTAGCAGGAGATGCAGCAGTACATGAATCAGCAGCAGATGCAGCAACAGATTAAGGAGATGCAGTAGACGGAAATGCAGCAGCCGGAAATGCAGCAGAAGATGCAGCAGGAAAAGATGCTGGAGGACATCAAGTGGCAGGAGATGTAGCAGCAGGAATTGTAGCAGGAGATGCAGCAGTACCTGAATCAGCAGCAGATGCAGCAGCAGATTAAGGAGATGCAGTAGACAGAAATGCAGCAGAAGATGCAGCAGCAGAAGATGCAGCAGCAGGAGATGAAGCAGGAGATGCATCAGCAGATGCAGATTCAGTAGGAGATGCAGCAGCAGAAGATGCTGCTGCAGATGACACAGCAGGAGATGCAGCAGAAAAAGATGCAGCAGGAGATGCATCAGAAGGAAATGCAGCAAGATATGCTGCAGGAGGAGATGCAGCAGGTAATGCAGCAGCAGGGAATGCATGTTCAGCAGTAGATTCAGCATCACATTCAGAAGGAGATGCAGCAGCAGGAGATATAGCAGAAGGCCATTCTTCAGCAGGAGATACAGCAGCAGGAGATGAAGCCACAAAAGATGCAGCAGAGGATGCAGAAGGAAATGCAGCAGAATATACCTCAAGAGATGCAGAAGAAGGAGATGCAAGAGTAGATGCTGCAGAAGGAGTTGTAGCAGGAGATGCATCAGCAGGAGATGCATCAGCAGGAGATGCAGGCAGCAGATGAAAGAGGAGATGTAGATTCAGCAGCAGATGAAAGAGGAGATGTAGATTCAGCAGCAGATGAAGTAGCAGGCGTTGCAGCAGCAGATGCAATAGCAGGAGATGCAGCAATAGGTGAAGCAGCACCAGATGCAGCAGCATATGCTGAAGATGTAGTAGGAGGAGATTAAGCAGGAGATCCAGCAGGAAGAGATGCAGCAGGATATGCCGAAAAAGATAAAGCAGAAAGAGATGCATCAGGAAATACAGCAGCAGGATATGCATGAGCAGGAAATGCAGCAGAACATGCACTAGCAGAATATGCAGCAGGAATCTACTGCTGCATCTCCTGCTGATGCCTCTCATCGTGCTAAATCTCCTCCTGCATCAGCTGATGCATTTCCTGTATCTCCTTCAGCTGCATCTTCTGCTTGTGCATCTCCTGCTGCTGTGTCTGCTGCATCATCCCCTTCTACCTCTTCTCCTACAGCATCTCCTTCTGTATCTCGTGCTACATCACATGAATCTGTACCTGCTGCAGCATCTCATCCTGCTGCATCTCCTGATGGATATGCATCTATTGATGCATCTGCAGCTGCTGCATCTCCAGCTGCTGCATCATCTACTGATGCATGTCCTGCGTAATTCCCTGCTGCTGCACCCTTTGCTTCTGCATCATCTCCTGCTGAATATCCTGATTCATCTCCTACTGGTGTATCTGCAGTATTTTCTGCTGCATCTGCTGCTACTTCATGTACAGCTTCATCTCCTACTACAGCATCTCCTGCTGCAACTCCTTCTGCTGAATCTCCTGCTGCTGAATCTCCGGCTGCATCTCCTGCTGCATCTCCTGCTGCTGCAGCTCCATCTGCATCATCTCCTGCTGCATCTACACGTGCTGAATCTCCTGCTGCATCTCCTGCTGAATATAATCCTACCACATCTCCTGCTGCATCTCCTGCTGCTGCATAATCTGCTGCGTCTCCTCTTGCTGCATATCCTGCTGCTGCATTTACTGATGCATCTCCTGATGCTGAATCTCCACCTGCTGCATGTTCTGCTGCTGAATCTCCTGCTGCTGCATCTGCTGGTGCTGTGTATGCTACTGCATCTGCTGCAGGATCTTTTCTTCTGCCTCTCATGCCACATCTCACGCTGATGCATCTCCTGCTTCTGTATATCTTGCTCAATCTACTGCTGCTGCATCTCCAGCTGCATCTCCTGATGCTGCATCTCTTGCATCTTTTGGTGCATCTGCTGTAGATTAATCTATTGCTGCATCTCCTCTTGCTTCATCTTCTGATTTTTTGATGTCCTTCTGCATCACCTGATGCTCCATCTGCTGCTGCTGCATACACTGCTGCATCTTCTGCTGCTGAATTCACTTCTGCTGCATCTGCTGCTGCATCACCTACTACTGAATCCCTTGCTGCATCTCCTGCTGCTGCATCCACTGGTACATCTCCTAATGCTGCATCTCCTACTGCTGCACCACCTGATGCATCTCCTGCTCAATCTCCTCCTGCTGCTTCTCCTACTGCTTCATCTCCTGCATCTGCTGATGCACGTGCTGCTGCATCTCCTGCTTCTTTATGTCCTCCTCCTGCATCTCCACCTGCATCTATTGTTGCTGCATCCTCTGCTGAACCTCCTGCTGCTGCATCTCCTTCTGCAACTTCCTCTGATGCATCAGCAGATTCATCTCATGATGCATCTCCCCTGCTTCATCTCCTGCTGCTGAATCTCTTACGAAATCTGCTTCTGAATCTGCTCCTGCATCTACTGCAGCTGCATCTCCTGATGCTGTATCTGCTGCTACTGCATCTCCTACTGCATCTCCTGTAGCTTAATCTCCTGCTTTTGCATCTCCTGCTTTATCTCCTTCTGATGCCTATATTGCTGCTGCATCTACTGCTGCTTCGTCTGCTTCTACATCTCCCGCTGCATTTCCTAGTGCTGCATCTCAGGATACATCTCCTCTTGTTCAGTCTTTTGCTGCATATCCTGCTGCTACATCTCCTGCTACTGCATCTCCTTCTGCATCTCCTGCTGCATCTCTTGCAGCTGCATCTCCTGCTCCATATCATTCTATTGCATCTATGGATTCATCTTATGATGGTGCTTTCTTGCTGGATCTCTTGCTTCTGCATCTCTTGCTGCTGCAAACTCTGCTGCATCGCATGCTGTTGCATTTCAAGCTGCAGCTGCCGCTGCTTTATCTCCTGCGGCTGCAGCTGCTGATGTATTTCCTGATGCATTTTCTACTGCTGCATTTCTTTCTGCTGCAAACTCCTGCTGCATCCCCTCTTGCTGTATTTCCTACTGCTGCATTTCCTGCTCCTGTATCTGATACTTCATCTCCTGCTGCTGCATCTGCAGGTGCTGCATCTCCTGCTGCATCTGCTGCTGAATCTCCTGCTTCTGCATCTCATACCAAATCTCCTGCTGCTGCATCTCCTGCTTCTGCATATCTCGCTGCATCTCCTGCTGCTGCATCACCTGCTGCATCACCTGCTGCCTAATCTCTTGCATCTTTTGCTGCATCTGCTGTAGATTCGCCTCCTGGTGCATCTCCTGCTGCTGCATCTCCTGCTGATGGATGTCCTCGTGCATCTCCTGATGCTGCATGTGCTGCTGCATCTCCTGCAGCTGCATCTCCTGTGGCATCTCCTATTGCTGAATCTCGTGCTGCTTCATTCTCTGCTGCATCTACTGCTGCTGCATAGCCTGCTGCCGAATCTCCTAATGCATCTCCTCTTGCTTAGTCTCCTGATGCTTCCTATCTTGCTTCATCTCCTTTTGCTGCATATATTGCTGCTGCATCTCCTGCTGCTTGGCCTGCTGCTGTATCCCCTGCTCCATCTCCTGCTGGGGCATCTCCTGCTGCGTCTCCTTCTGCATCTCCTGCTGCTTCAGCTGATGCATCTGCATCATCAGGATATTCTGAAGGAGATGCATCAACAGGAGATGCAGCAGCAGGAGATGCAACCACAGCACTGCGGCAGCAGATTCAGGTGCAGTATCTCCTGCTGCTGTATAGCATGCTGCTTCATCTCCTGTTGCATCCTCTGCGGATGCATCCACAGCACTGTTGCAGCAGATTCAGCTGCAGGAGATGCAGCCGTAGGAGATGCAGAAGGATTTTCAGCAGGAGATAGAGCAGAAGGAGATGCAGCAGGAAATGCAGTAGCAGATGCAGCAGAAGGAAGTGTAGCAGCAGAAGATGTAGGAGGATATGCAGCAGCAGTAGATGAAACAGACCATAAAGCAGCAGGATATGCAGAAGCAGGAGAATCAGCAGCAGGGGATGCAGCAGCAGATTAAGCAGCAAATTCAGCAGGAAATGTAACAACAGTAGATGCAGAAGCAGGAGAAGCAGCAGAAGATGCATCAGCATGAGATGAATCAGAAGATACAGAAGCAGGATATGTAGCAGGAGATGCAGCAGCAGAAAATGCACCAGCAGAGGCCGCAGCAGAAGTTGCAGTGGGAGATATATAAAAAAATGAGGAACCAGGAGCAGCCCCTATTACTTGAATTTGTCCTGCATTTACTGATGCTGCATTTTCTGCGGCATCACCTGCTCCTTTATCTCCTGCTGCTACATCTGCTGATGCATCCTCTGCTCATGTATCTGCGGATACATCTCCTGATGCACCATTTCCCGTTGCATCTGCTGCTCCATCCCGTGCTGTATCTCTTTCTGCTCCATCTGGTGCATCTGCTGTTGCATATGCTGCTGCTTCATCTACTGCTGCATCTCCTGCTAAATCTCCTGCTGCTGCATCTCCTTCTGAAATTTCTGCTGAATCTACTGCTGAATATACATCCCCTGCTGTATTTCCTTCTGCTGCATCTCCTGCTGCATCATCTGCTGCAGCATCTTCTGCTGCTACATCTCCTACTGAATCTGCCTCTATTGCTGCATCTGCTGCTGCATCTATTACTGCTGCATCTGCTGCCTCTGCAGCTACAGCTGCATCACATCCTGCTGCATATTCTGCTGCATTTCCTGCTGCTGCTTAATCAGCTGCTCCATTTCCTGATGCTTCATGTACTGCTACATCTCCTGCTACATTTGCTGCTGCTGCATCATCTTCTACTTTATGTCCTCCTGCATCTCCTGCTGCTGCATCTGCTGCTTCATCTCCTGCTGCTATATAGCCTGCTGCTTCATCTCCTGCTGCATCCTCTGCGGATGCATCTGCGGATGCATCTGCAGAAGCATCTCCATTTCATGCTGCATCTGCTGCTCAGTTTTCTACGAATGCATCTAGTGCTTCTGCATTTCAGCTGCATATCCTGTTGAAGGCATTTGCGGCTGCATCTCCTGCTGCTACATCACCTGCTGAATCTCCTGCTGCAGTTCCTACTGTAACTGCTGATGCCTAAGTTGCTATTTCATCTCCTGCTGTATCTCCTGCTGAATCTTCTTTTGCAGAATCTCCTCCAGGATCTCCTGCTACAATTCCTGCTGATATATCTCCTGCTGCATCTCCTACTACATCCCCTGCTGCTGAATCTCCTTCTTTATCTCCTGCTGCGTCTCCTGCTGCATTTTCTACTGAATCCCCAACTGCAGAATCTGCTGCGGAATTTCCTGCTGCACAATCTGCTGATGCATTTCCTACTGTATCTCCTGCTGCTGCATCTCCTGCTGAATCTGCTGCTGCCTCCGGTGCGCCTGCATCCTCTTTTCCTGCATCTCCTGCTGCAGCATCTCTGGCTGATTTCCTGCTGCATGTCCTTCTGTTGAATCTGTTGCTGCATATACTGGTGCATCACCTGCTGAATATGCATCTCCTGCTACATCTCCTGCTGATACACCTCATGCAGCTGCATCTGCTGCTGCATATCTTGCTGCATCTGCTGTTGCCAAATCTCTTGCTGTTGCATATCCTACTGTATCTCCAGCAGCATCTCGTGCTGATGCAATTCCTGCTGCATCTCATCCTGCATCCTTTGCTGCTGCATCTGCTGCTGCTTCTGGTCATGCTACATATCCAGCTGCATCTGCTGCTGTATCTCCTGCTGCATATGGTTCTGCATCTTCTGCTGCATATGTTGCTGCATTTGCTGTCTTTGCATCTGCAGCTGCATCACATGCTGCTTCATCACCTGCTGCATTACCTCCTGCTGCATATTCTGCTGCATTTCCTGATTCTGCATCTCCTTAATCGGTTGCTCCATTTCCTGCTGCTTCATGTACTTCTGCATCTCCTGCTACATTTGCTGCTGCTGCATCTCCTTCTACTTGATGTCTTCTTGCGTTTCCTGCTGCTGCATATGCTGCATCATCTCCTGTTGGTGTATAGCCTGCTCCTGCATCTCCTGCTGCTTCATCTCCTGCTCTTGCATCGCCTTCTGCTGAATCTCCTCCTGAATCTCTGGTGGCATCTCATGCTGCTACATATCCTGCTACATCTACTGACTTATCTCCTGAATATGCATCTCCTCTTGCTTCTCCTACTGCTGAATCTCCTGCTGCTGCATCTCCTGCTGCTGAATCTCCTGCTGCTGCGTCTTCTGCATCATCTCCTCTTTCTCCATAACCTGCTGTATCTTATGTTGCTGCATCATATCATGCTACTGCATATCTTGAATCTCTTCTTACTGCATCTTCTGCCGAATCTTCATTTCCTGCTGCATCTGCTTCTGCATCTCCTTCTGCTGCTGCATCTCTTGCTGCTTCTCCTGCTGCATCAGTTGCTGCTGAATCTCTTGATGAATCTCCTGCAGCATCTCATGCTTCTACATGTCATGCTGAATCTCCTGGTGCATCTCCTTCTGAATATGCATCTCCTGATGCATCTCCAACTGATGCCACTCCTACTGCTGTGTTTGCTTCTGCATCTCCTGCTGCATCTCCTGCTGCTGAATCTCCTGATGTCGTGTCTGCTGCTGAATATCCTTTGTCTGCTGCTGAATCTCCTGCTGCTGAATCTCCTGCTGCTTAATCTCCTCCTGCATCTGCTGCTGCTGCATCTCCTACAGCTGCATCACCTTCTGCATCTGCTGCTGCAGCATCTCCTGCTGCATCTCCTATTGCTTCATCTGCTGGTGCTGCATCTGCTGCAACATCTGCTTCTGCATCTCCTTCTGCTGCACCTCCTGCTGCATCTCCTTCTGAATCCCTTGGTGCTGCATTTCCTGCTGATGTATATTCTGCTTCAAATCCTGCTGCTTCAGCTCTTGCTGCTGCATCTGCTGATGCTGCATGTGCTGCTGTATCTCCTGCTGCTGCATATTCATCTGCATTTCCTCCAGCAGCTCTTTATGAATCTTCTACTGCTGCATCTGCTGAATTTGCTGCTGCATCTCCTGATAGATCTCCTGCTGCTGCATCTCCTGCTGCTACATCTGATGCTGCTTTCTCTCTTGCTGCATTTACTGCGGCTGCATATCTTGCTGTATTTTCTTCTACTGTGTCTTCTTAACTTCATCTACTACTCTGCACCTCCTGCTGGTGCATCTCCTCCTTCTGCATCTCTGACTGAATCGCCTGTAGCATCTCCTGCTTCTTCATCTCCTGCTGCTACATATCCTAGTGCATATGATGCTGCTGCATCTCCTGTTACTTCTGCTGCTGCTGCATTCCCTGCTGCATCTCCTGATGCTGCAGCTCCTTCTGCATCTCCTTCTGTGTCTCCTGCTACTACTTCCCCTGCTGCTGCATTTCCTGCTTCATCTCCTGATGCTGCAACTCCTTCTGCATCTTCTGCTGATGCATCTCCTGCGGAATCTGCTGCTGCTGCATCTCCAGTTGCATCTGCTTCTGATGCATGTGCGGCTACATCTCTGCTGCTGCATCTCTTGCTGCATTTCCTGCTTCATCTGCTGATGCATCTGTGACTGCTCTATGTCCTGCTACATCTCGTCATCCTTCACATCCTGCTGCATCTGCTGAAGATTCTCTTCCTATTGCTTCTCCTGCTGAATCTGCATTTCCTGCTGCATCTGCTTCTGCATCTCCTGCTGCTGCATCTCCTGCAGAATTAGCTGCTGCTGCATCTGCTTCTACATGTATGTTATAACTTCCATCTTTTGCTGCCTTATCTCCTGATGCATCTGCTAATGAACATCCTGCTGCTGCATCTCCTGCTTCACCTTCAGCTGATGCATCTGTGGCTTCATCACCTGGTATGTCATCTCCTGCTGCATCTGCTGCAGTATTTCCTGCTGCAACATCTCCTGCTTCTGCGTCTACTGCTGCATTTCCTACTGCACCTCCTATTGCGAATCTGCTGCAGCATCTCCTGCTTTTTGACTCTTGCTGAATCTGCATCTACTGATGCATCTGCTGCTGCATCTCCACCTGCTGTATCTGATGCTTCATCTCCTGCTGCATTTCCTCTTGCTCAATCTCCTTCTGCATCTCCTGCTGCTGTGCCTGCTGCTGCATAAACTGCTGAATCACCTGCTGCTGGATCTTCTGCGACTGCATTTCCTGCTACTTCGACTCCTGCTCTTGCATCTCGATCTGCATCTCCTGATGCATCTCCTGCTACTACATCTCCTGATGCATATCCTGCTGAACATGTATATCCTGCTGCATCTCCTGCTGCTGCATCCACTCTTGCTCTGTCTTCTTCTCTATCTCTTGCTTCATCTGCTGCTGCATCTCCTGCTGCATCTGCTTAATGTCCTGTTACTGCATCTCCTTCTGCATCTGCTGGTGCTGTACCTTCTGATGCCGTATCTCCTGCTGCATTTCCTGCAACTGCATATCCTGCTGAATGTGCTTCTGTATCTGCTGCGGCATCTGCTGATTCTTCATCTCCTGCTGCTGAATCTCCTGCTTCTGCATCTTCTGATGAATGTGCTGCTGAATATGCTGCTGCATCTCCTGCTGCACCGCCTGCTGAATATGCATCTTCTGCTGCTGTATCCCCTACTTCTGCATACTCTCTTATATCTACTACTGCTGCATCCTCTCTTTTATCTACTACTGCTGCATATCCTGCTACATCTTCTGCTGCTGAATTTACTTCTGCTGCATCTGCTACTGCATCTGCTGCTACTGAATACCCTGCTGCATTCCTGCTGCATTTCATGCTGCTGCACCTCCTGCTGCTGCATCTTCTGCTGCACCTCCTGATGCATCACCTGCTATTGAATCCCCTGATGCACCTCCTAATACTTCATCTCCTGATGCTTGCATCTCTTGATGCATCTCCTGATGCATCTCCTGCTGCTTCGCCTGCTGCTTCATCTCCTGCATCTGCTGCTGCATCTACTGCTACATCTCCTGCTGCTCTATCTCCTCCTCCTGGATCTCCTCCTACATCTATTGCTGCTGCATCCTCTGCTGAACCTCCTGCTGCTGCACCTCTGTCGGCGACTACCTCTGATGCATCAGCGGATTCATCTGATGATGCATCTCCCCTGCTTCATCTCCTGCTGCTGAATCTCCTGCTCTTGCATATCTTGCTGCATCTACTGCTGCTTCCTACCCTACTTCATCGACTGCTGCTGCATTACCTGCTGCTTCTGCTGCTGCTACGTCTCCTCCTGAATTTCCAGCTACTGCATCTCCTGTTGCTATATTTTGCTTATGAATCTCCTGCTGCTGTATCTCTTTTGGAATCTGCTTCTGAATCTGCTGCTGCATCTGCATCTCCTGATGCTGCATCTCCTGCTGCTGCATCTCAGGGTACATCTCCTCTCGCTCAATCTCCTGCTGCATATCCTGCTGCTACATCTCCTGATACTGCAGCTCCTATTGCATCTCCTGATGCATCTCCTGCTACATCTCTTGCGGCTGCATCTCCTGCTCTATCTCCTGCTGCTGAATCTTCTCCTAATCGATCTCCTTAAGCATCTCTTTCTGCTGCATCTTCTGCATTTCCTGAGGCATCTCTTCTTTCTGCGTTTCCTGAGGCATCTCTTCTTGCTGCATTTCCTGCTGAATCACGTACTGCTGCATCTGCATCATTTGCTGCTACATCTACTGCTGCTTCTCATACTGCTGCATCTCCTACTACATATCCTGCTGCTGCATCTGCTACTGCTATATCTCTTGCTGCATCTACTGTGGCTACATCTCCTGCTGCATCTCCTTCAACTGCTCATCTCCTGCTGCATCTCCTTCAACTGCTTCTCATTCTCTGCATCTTCTTCTCTGCATCTCCTGATACTGCTACCACTGCTGTTGCATCTCCTGCTGCTTCACCTCCTGCTGCATCTGCGACTGCAAATCTTGCTGCTGCAAATCTTGCTGCTGCATCTCCTGCTCCATATCCTTCTGTTGTATCTGTGTATTCATCTTATGATGGTGCTTTCTTGCTGGATCTCCTGCTTTTGCATCTTCTGCTGCTGCAAACTCTGCTGCATCTCCTGCTGCTGCCTTTCCAGCTGCAGCTGCTGCATCTACTGCTGAATCACCTGCTGCCGAATCTCCTGCATCTTTTGCTGCATTTGCTGTAGATTCACCTCCTGGTGCATCTCCTGCTGCTGCATCTCCTGCTGATGGATGTCCTCGTGCATCTCCTGATGCTGCATCTGCTGCTGCATCTCCTGCAGCTGCATCTCCTGTGCCATCACCTACTGCTGAATCTCGTGCTGCTTCATTCTCTGCTGCATCTACTGCTGCTTGTCTTGCTGCTGCATCTCCTGCTCCATCTCCTGGATGCTGGGGCATCTACTGCTGCTTCTCCTTCTGCATCTCCTGCTACTCCAGCTGCTGAATCTGCATCATCAGGATATTCTGAAGGAGATGCAGCAACAGGAGATGCAGCAGCAGGAGATGCAACCACAGCACTGCGGCAGCAGATTCAGCCGTAGGAGATGCAGCAGGATTTTCAGCTGGAGATACAGCAGAAGGAGATGCAGCAGGAGATGCAACAGGAGGACAAGCAGCAGTAGGAGATTCAGCAACAGATGCAACAGAAGGAAGTGTAGCAGCAGAAGATACAGCAGGATATGCAGCAGAAGTAGATGAAACAGACGATAAAGCAGCAGGTTATGCAGCAGCAGAGGAAGCAGCAGCAGGGGATGCAGCAGAAGGAGATTCAGCAAGAGATGCAGCAGCAAAATGCAGCAGGAGATGCAGCAGAAGGAGATGCAGTAGAAGGAGAATCAGCATATGATACAGCTGCAGGAGATTCAGGAGCAGATGCAGCAGCAGATTCAGCACCAGGAGGTGTCCCCGCATAGGCAGATTCAACAGGAGGTGCAAGAGCAGAAAATGCAGCAGGAGATGGTACTGGATATGCAATAGCAGGAGATGCAGCAGCAGATGCACCAGCTGGAGATGCAGCAGGAGATGTTGTAGTCTCTTAAAGTCACGCCTGGAGAAGAGGAGGCTGAGGGGAGGCCTTAGTACTCTCTACAACTACCTGAAGGGAGGTTGTGGAGAAGAGGGTGCTGGCCTCTTCTCCCAAGTGACAGGGGACAGGATGGGAGGGAATGGCCTCAAGCTCCGCCAGGGGAGATTTAGGCTTGAGATTAGGAAAGAGTTCTTCACGGAGAGGGTGGTTAGGCATTGGAATGGTCTGCCAAGGGAGGTGGTTGAGTCACCGTCCCTGGAGGTGTTTAAGGTTAGGGTAGATGAGGTGCTTAGGAGCATGATTTAGGGATTGGTGGGAATGGTTGGACTCGACGATCCAGTGGGTCTCTTCCAACCTGGTTATTCTGTGATTCTGTGATTCTGATGTTACAGAACACAAGACTAGACTGAAAGTTCTACACGTGTTGCTTTGCAGTAAAAGAGCTATAAGAGAAAAGATTCAGCAACAGCAGCATTCCATGCTAGCATCTTGCCTGCGGGAGTTGCTCACTTTTCCTAGAGCACCTTAAGAGGTGTAATAAAGACACAATTCAGTACCCTATACTAAAACGGTCCATAAATCGTTGCAGCTTGTATTGAAATCGTTTCCACAGAAGACTCTAAGGAGAGCCAGCATTTGATCGTAACAGCTTCCTTGCGTTACTTGTTCTGAACGCTCTGAAATTTTGAAGTGATGCTTTAATAGCCATACAAATGTTGCAGTACACAAGCCTAGACTGAAAGTTCTACAAGTCTTCTTTTGCAGTGAAAGTACTATACGAGAGCACATTCAGAAGCATCAGCATTCCATTCTAGCATCTTCCATGTGGGAATTACTCACTTTTCCTAAAGAGCCTTCATAGGCGAAGATCAGTCACAATTCAGTATCCTATACTAAAATGGTCCATAAGTCTTGCTTAGCCGCTTTCAGTGAAAGCGCTTCCATAGAAGACTCAGACTAAAGCCAGCATTTGATGGTAGCAACTTCTCTACATTACTCGTTCTGAACGACCGGAAAATATTGAAGTGATGCCTTAATAACAATTCTGAAGTTACAGTATACAAGCCCAGACTGAAATTTCTACAAGTCTTGCTTTGTAATAAAAGCGCTATGAGGGAGGACATTCTGAAGTAGCAGCATTCCATGCTAGCAACTTCCCTGTGGGCGTAATTTAATTTTCCTAAAGCAGGTTAATAGACGCAGTTAAGTCACTATTCAGTACCCTATACTAAAACGGTCCTTAAGTCGTGCTTTGCTGCTTGCAGTGAAATCTCTCCACAAAAGTCTCTTATGAGAGCCAGCATTTAATTGTAGCATGTTTCCCTCAGGTGCGTGTGTTAAATGCTCTGAAATTTTGAAGTGACGCTTTAATAGCAATTCTGATGTTACAGTACGGAAGTCTACACTGAAAGCGCTACAAGTCTTGCCTTACAGAAAAAGCACTCTAAGAGAAGACCTTCAGAAGAAGCAGCTTTCCATGCTAGCGTGTTCTCTGCGGGCATATTTCCATTTTCCTTAAGCACTGTAATTGGCGCAGTTAAGTCACAATTCAGTACCCTACACTAAATCGTACTGTTAGTCTTGCTTTCCACGTTGCAATGAAAGAGCTTCCACAGAAGACTCTAACGAGAGCCAGTATTTGATGGTAGCAGCTTCCCTGCGGTTCTTGTGCTGAACGATCTGAATTTTGGAAGTGACGCTTTATTTGCCGTTTATATGTTACGGTATGCAAGCTTATACTGATAGTTCTACAATTCTTCCTTTGTAGTGAAAGAGCTAAGAGAACACATTGAGAAGCAGCAGCATTCCTTGCCAGCTTCTTTCCTGCAGAATTTACTCACTTTTCCTAAAGCGTCTTAAAAGGCGCAGTTAAATCACCATTCAGTACCCTATACTAAAACGGTCAACTAGTCATGCTTTGCAGCTTGCAGTCAAAGTGCTTCAAGAGAAGACTCAAATGAGAGCCAGAATTTGATGGTAGTAGCTTTCCTGCCGTTCTTGGTCTGAATGACCTGAAAATATTGAAGTGACGCCTTAATAGCAATTCTGAAGTTACAGTATACAAGACTAGACTGAAAGGTCTACACATCTTGCTTTACAGAAAAAGCACTCTAAGAGAAGACATTCAGAAGAGGCAGCGTTCCATGCTAGCATCTTCCATCCGGCAGTTGCTCACTTTTTTTAAAGTGCCGTAATTTGTGAATATTAATATGCCATTTATTCTCTTACACTAAAACATCCTGTTAGTCGTGCTTTGCACCTTGCAGTGAAAGCGCATCTACAGAAGACTCTAACGAGAGCCAGCATTTCATGGTAGCATCTTACCTGCGGTACTTGTGCTGAACACTCTGAAATTTGGAAGTGACACCTTCACAACCATTCTGATGTTACAGTTCACAAGCTTAGACTGAAACTTCTACAAGTTTTGCTTTGCAGTGAAAACGGTCTAGGAGATGACATTCAGAAGCAGCAGCATTCCGTGCTACCATATTCGCTGTTGGAGATAGTCACTTTTCCTAAAGCTCGTTATTAGTCGCTGTTATGTCACTATTCTTTAACCTACACTTAAACGCATTGTTAATCGTGTTTTGCACCTCTCGGTGAAAGCGCTTCCAGAGAAGATTCTAACGAGAGACACCATTTGATGCTAGCAACTTCCCAGGGGTATTTCTGTTGAACGCTTTCAAAATCTTCAAGTGAAGCCTTACTAGCCTTGCTGATGTTACAGTTCACTAGCCTAGATGGAGAGTTCGATAAATCTTGGTTTGCAGTGATTGCGCTCTAAGAGAAGACATTCAGAAGCAGAAGCATTCCATGCTAACATCTTCCCTGCTGGAGATATTCACTTTTCCTAAAGCGCATTATTAGGCGCTATTCAGTCTCTATTCATTTGCCAAAACAAGAATGTTGTGTTAGTCGTTCTCTGCATCTTGCAGAGAAACCACTTCCATAGAAGACACTAAAGAAAGCCAGCTTTTGATGATAACAACATTCCTGTGTTACTTGTGCCGAATGCTCTGAAATTTTGAAGTAATGCCTTTGTAGCGCGTAGTCCCGTGGGAGGCGCTCCTTGAAGGCAGAGGTGTCCATGAGGGTTGGGCGCTCTTCAAGAAGGAACTCCTAGCAGCTCAGGAGAAAGTCGTCCCCAAGTTCCAGAAAAGTAGCCGGAGGGGTAAGAAACCAGCGTGGTTGAGTAGGGAGGTCCTAAGAGACATCAATAGGAAGAGGAGGGCCTACGACCTCTGGAGGAAGGGGCAGGCATCCTGGGTGGACTATAGGTAGGAAGTGAGAATGTGCAGGGAAAAAATCAGGAGGGCTAAGGCCCAACTAGAAATGCGATTGGCCATGACTGTGAAAGACAACAAAAAGTCTTTCTACAAATACGTCAACAGCAAAAGGAGGGCTAGGGAGAATCTCCAGTCCCTAGTAGATGCAGAGGGAACAACAGTAACAGGAGATGAAGACAAGGCTGAAGTGCTCAATGCCTACTTTGCCTCAGTCTTTAACAGTAAGGAAAATTGTTCCCTCTGTGCACAACCCCAAGGGTTGGATGAGAAGTATGAGATTCCCAAGGTCCAAGAGGAGGTGGTTAGAGACTTGCTTGCCCAGCTAGATGCCCACAAGTCTATGGGGCCAGATGGAGTCCACCTAAGAGTTTTGAGGGAACTGGCAGATGTGCTGGCCAAACCCCTTTCCATCATCTTCCAGCAGTCCTGGATGACTGGGGAGGTTCCGCTGGACTGGAGGCTGGCTGATGTCGTGCCCATCTATAAGAAGGGGTGCAGGGAGGATCCGGGGAACTACAGGCCTGTCAGCCTGAAGTCGGTACCTGGGAAAGTCATGGAGCGGGTGATCTTGAGTGCGATCATGAAGCACTTGCAAGAGAACCGGGTGATCAGGCCTAGTCAACACGGGTTCATGAAAGGCAGGTCTTGCCAGACTAATCTGATCACCTTCTATGACCAAGTGACTAAACTCTTGGACGAGGGAAAGGCTGTGGATGTGGTTTTCCTGGACTTCAGTAAAGCCTTTGATACAGTTTCGCACAGCATTCTGCTTCGGAAACTGTCGGCCTCTGGCCTGGACGGGCGCACACTCTCCTGGGTGAAAAACTGGTTGAATGACCGGGCCCAGAGGGTGGTGGTAAATGGAGTTAAATCCAGCTGGAGGCCAGTGACAAGTGGGGTTCCCCAGGGCTCAGTGCTGGGTCCAGTCCTGTTTAATGTCTTTATCAACGACCTGGATGAAGGCATTGAGTCCTCCCTTAGCAAGTTTGCAGATGACACCAAGCTGGGAGGAAGTGTCGATCTGCTGGAGGGTAAGGAGGCTCTGCAAAGGGATCTGAACAGGCTGGACTGCTGGGCTGAGACCAACGGCATGAGGTTTAACAAGGCCAAATGCTGGGTCCTGCACTTGGGGCACAACAACCCTAAGTAGAGGTACAGACTAGGAGAAGCCTGGCTGGAAAGCTGCCAGGAGGAGAAGGACCTGGGAGTGTTGGTTGACAACGGACTGAACATGAGCCAGCAGTGTGCCCAGGTGGCCAAAAAGGCCAATGGCATCCTGGCTTGTATCAGGAACGGTGTGACTGGCAGGTCCAGGGAGGTTATTCTCCCCCTGTACTAGGCACTGGTGAGACTGCACCTCGAGTACTGTGTTCAGTTCTGGGCCCCTCACCACAAGAAGGATGCTGAGGCTCTGGAGCGAGTCCAGAGAAGGGCAACAAAGCTGGTGAAGGGGCTGGAGAACAGGCCTTATGAGGAGCGGCTGAGAGAGCTGGGGTTGTTTAGCCTGGAGAAGAGAAGGCTGAGGGGAGACCTTATTACTCTCTACAACTACCTGAAGGGAGGTTGTGGAGAGGAGGGAGCTGGCCTCTTCTCCCAAGTGACAGGGGACAGGACGAGAGGGAATGGCCTCAAGCTCCGCCAGGGGAGATTTAGGCTTGAGATTAGGAAAAAGTTCTGCACGGAGAGGGTGGTTAGGGATTGGAACAGTCTGCCAAGGCAGGTGGTTGAGTCACCGTCCCTGGAGGTGTTTAAGGTTAGGGTAGATGAGGTGCTTAGGAGCATGATTCAGGGAATGGTGGGAATGGTTGGACTCAACGATCCAGTGGGTCTCTTCCAACCTGGTCATTCTGTGATTCTGTGATTCTGTGATTATGTAGCCATTCTGGTCTTACAGTACACAAGACTAGACTGAAAGTTCTACAAGTTGTGCTCTGCAATGAAAACACTCTAAGAGAATACATCCACAAGCAGAAGCATTCCATGCTAACATCTTCCCTGCTGGAGATATTCACTTTTCCTAAAAAACGTTATTAGGTGTTATTAAGTTGCTAATAACTAGCCTACACGACAAAAGTTGCGTTTTTCGTGCTTTGCGGCTGGCAGTGACAGCGCTTCATGAAAGGATCCTAACGAGAGCCAAAATTTGATGGTAGCAGCTTCCCTGCAGTACTTGTGCTGAACGATCTCAAATCTTGAAATGAGGCTTTAATAGCCATTCTGATCTTGCAGCTCATAAGTCTAGAGTGAAAGTTCTACAAGTCGTCTTTTGCAGTAACTGCGCTAGAAGAGAAAACATTAATAAGCGGTGTAGTTTCAGGCCAGCATCTGCACTGCCTGAAATACTTACTTTTCCATAAGCTCATTAACAGGCACAGTTAAGTCACAATTCATTACCCTAAACTAAAATGTATTAGTCGTTCTTCACAGCCTGCAGCTAAAGCACTATAAGAGAAGACTCTAACGAGAACCAGCATTTGATGGTAGAAGCTTCACTTGCGGTACCTGTGCTGAACGCTCTGAAATTTTGAAGCTACACTGTACTAGCTGATGATATACTTCAGAAGACTAGAATGAAACTTCTATAAGTCATACTTTGCAGTGAAAGTGCTATAAGAGAAGACATTCAGAAGCAGCAGCATTTCATGCTACCATTTTCCCTGCAGTCGATGTACACTATTCCTAAAGCGCGTTATTCGGCGAAGTAAAGCAACTATTCTGTACCCTATTCAAAACTTTGTGTGAGTCGTGCTTTGCAGGGGATGCATCATCAGGAGATGCAGAAGCAGATGCAGCAGGAGGAGATGCAGCAGCAGGAGATGAAGCAGGAGTCGATGCAGAAGGTAATAGAGCAGCAGGAGATTCAGAAAGGGATTCAGGAGCAGGAGATGCAGCAGCAGGAAAGGCAGCACTATATACAGAAGCAGGATATGCAGCAGGAGGAGATGCAGTATGAGGAGATAGACCACGTAATGCAGCAGCAGGAGATACAGCAGGAGATGCAAGAGCAAGAGATGCAGCACCAGACCAATCAGCAGGAGATGCAGCAGCAGGAGATGCAGCAGGAAATGCAGCAGCAGGAGATGAAGCATTATCGTGAGATGCATTAAGAGGTGTAGCAGCAGGATATGTAGCAGGAGATTTGGAAAGAGATGAAGCAGCAGCAGAGCAAATGCAGATGCAGTAGGAAATGCAGCAGTAGATGCAGGATCAGCAGATACTGCATCAGGTAATACTGCAGCAGATGCAGCAGGACATGACATATTAGGTGATAAAGCCACAGATGCATCAATTGAAGATGAAGCAGGAGATGCAGCAGCACAAGGTACATCAGCAGGTGCATGAGGAAATGAGGCAGCAAATGTAGAAAAGTATAACGGAGGAGATGCAGCAGGAGATGCATCAAGAAATGAGATGCAGCAGGAAATGCAGCATAAGGGGATGTAGTAGCAGGAGATGCAGGAGTTGCAGAATCAGGAGATGCAGCAGGGAATGCAGCAGCAGCAGATTCCGCATGAGATGCAGCAGCATCATATGCACTAGGAGATGTAGCAGCAAGAGATGAAGAAGCAGGAGATGCTACAGGTGATACAGAAGGAGATGCAGAAGGAGAAGATGGAGCAGCAGGAAGTGCAGAGTAGTAGATGAAGAGAAGAAGATGCAGCAGAAGGAAATATAGCAGGAGATTCATCAGCAGTACCTGCAGCAGGAGAGAAAGCAGCATCAGACGCATCATCAGATGCAGCAGCAGGAGATGCAGCAGCAGGAGATCTATCAGGAGATGCAGCAGTAGAAGTAGCAGCAGCAGATGCAGTAGCAAATTTAGCAGAGGCAGCAGTAGTAGATTCATAAAGAGCTGCACCAGGAAATGCAGATGAATATGCAGGAGCAGGAGATGCATCTGCAGGTGATGCAGAAGGAGATGCAGCAGGTGACGCTCAAGGAGATGCAGCAGGAGATGCAGAACGAGATGAAGCAGCAAGATATGCACCAGAAAGAGATGATGCAGGAGATGCTTCAATAGAAGGTGCAACATGAGATAGAGCAGGAGATGCAGCAGCAGACGAAGCCAAAGGCAATGCAGAAACAGGAGATGCAGCAGCAGGACATGGATCAAGAGGTGAAGCAGCAGGAGATTCATTAGGAGATGCAGTAGCAGGATATGAAACAGCAGGAGTTATAACAGCAGGAGATGCAGCATGAGATGCAGCAGGATGAGACGAAGCAGCAGAGGATGTATCAGGAGATGCAGAAGCAGCAGATAAAGCAGGAAATGCTGTAGCAGGAGATGCAGAAGGAGATGTAGCAGCAGGAGATGCAGCAGCAGGAGATGCAGCAGAAGATTCAGCAGGACATTCAGCAGTAGGAGATGAAAGAGGAAATGCAGTAGGAGTAGGTACAGCAGCACCAGATGCAGCAGTGTATGCAGCAGAAGAGATGAATAAGAGATGCAACAGCAATTGATGCAGCAGGAGATGCTGGAGCCGGAGATGCAGAAGTAGATGCAGAAGCAGGAGATGCAGCAGGACATGAATCAGCAGGAGATGCAGCAAAACATACATCAGCAGGATACACAGCAGCAGGATATGAGGCAGGAGATGCACCAGCAGCAGAAGCAGCAGCAGATGCAGCACCATATGCCGCAGAAGATGCAGAACCATATGCAGCAGAACATGCAGAACCATATGGAGATACAGCAGCAGATTAAGCAGCAGATTCAGCTGATGATGTAGCAACAGGAGATACAGAACCAGGAGATGCTGGAGGAGATTCTGCAGAAGAAGATTCAGCAGGAGATGCAGCAGGAGATGAAATAGCAACATAGGCATCAGCAGTTACAGCAGGAAGAGCAGCAGGAGATTCAGCAGGAGATGTAGAAGCAGGAGATGTAGTAGCAGGAGATGCAGCCGCAAATGCCTTCAACAGGATATACAGCTGAAATGCAGAAGCACTAGATGCATCAGTAGAAGATTGAGCAGCAGATGCAGCAGGAAATAGAGATGCTTCTGCAGATGAATCCGCAGATGCATCCGCAGAGGATGTAGCAGGAGATGTAGAGCAGGCTATACAGCAGCAGGAGATGAAGCAGCAGATGCAGCAGCAGGAGATGCAGGAGGACGTCAAGTACAAGGAGATTCAATATCAGCAAATGTAGCAGGAGATGCAGCAGTACATGAAGCATCAGGAAATGGAGTAGCAGACTAAGCAGCAGCAGGAAATGCAGCAGAATATTCAGCAGGAGGTAATGCAGCAGGTGATGCATCAACAGGTGATGCAGCTGCAGTGGAAGCAGATGAAGCAGCAAGAGATGCAGCAGCAGATGCATCAGGAGATGAAGATTCAGTAGGAGATGATGCAGCAGAAGATGCTGCAGAATATGATGCAGCAGGAGATGCAGCGGGAGATGTAGCAAGAGGATATGCACCATGATATACAGCAGCAGGAGATGCAAAAAAAATGAAACAGGAGGTGATGCAGTTGGAGAGGCAGCAGAGGAGATGCAGCAGAATCTACTGCTGCATCTCCTGCTTCTGCCTCTCCTCCTGCTAAATCTCCTCCTGCTAAAGCTCCTCCTGCATCAGCTGATGCATTTCCTGCATCTCCTGCGGCTGCATCTGCCGGTGCATCTCCTGCTTCTCTATCTTCTGCTGCATCTCCTGCTCAATCACATGGTGCCTCTCCTGCTGCTGCATCTCCTGCTTCTGCATATCCTTTTGCATGTCTTGCTGCCATATCTCCTGCTTCTGTCTCTCCTACTCCTGCATCTCTGCTGCTGCATCTCCTGCTGCTGCATTTCCTGCTCCTGCATTTCCTGCTCCTGCTTCTCCTGATGCATCTGCTGCTGCATCTTCTGCAGCATCTTCTTTTGCTTCAGCTCCAGACGCTGCATCTCCTGCTGCATCTGCTGGTACTGCATCTTATTCTGCCGTATTTCCTGCTCCATTTTCTTGTGCATCTGCTGCTGCTGCTGTACCTTCTGCTGCTGCATCTCCTGCTGATGCGTCTGCTGTTGCATCTCCTGCTGCATCTCCTACTGCTGCATCTTCTTCTCTGCAGATCCTGAGGCTTCATCTCTTGCTGCAGAATATCCTGCTGAATCCACTGCTCATCTCTTGCGACTGTATCTCCTGCTGCATCTCCTGCTGCTGCATCTCCTGCTGCTGCATCTCCTGCTGCAGAATATCCGGCTGCATCTTCTGCTTCTGCATCTCCTGCTACTGGGTCTGCTGCATCATCTCCTCCTGCCTCTTCTCCTACAGCATCTCCTTCTGTATCTCGTGCTACATCTCATGAAGCTGTACCTGCTGAAGCATCTCTTCCTGCTGCATCTCCTGATGAATAGGCATCTATTGATGCATCTGCTGCTGCTTCATCTCCTGCTGCTGCACGTCCTACTGAATCTGCTGTTGAATATCTTCCTGCATCTGCAGCGGCTGCATCTCCTGCTGCTGCATCATCTACTGATGCATCTCCTGATTCATCTCCTGCTGCTGCATATCTTGCTTCTGCATCATCTCCTCGTGCATCTCTTCATTCATCTGCTACTGCTGCATCTGCTGCTGCTTCATATACTGCTTCATCTCCTACTACTGCATCTCCTTCTGCTTCTCATTCTGCATCTCCTGATGCTACAGCTCCATCTGCATCATCTCCTACTGCATCTCCTGCTGCTGCATCATCTCCTGCTGCATCTCCTGATTCATTTCCTACTGCTGCATCTGCAGTATTTTCTGCTGCATCTGCTGCTGCTTCATATACTGCTTCATCTCCTACTACTGAATCTCCTGCTGCATCTCCTGCTACTGCAGCTCCTGCTGCATCTCCTGCTGAATCTAATCCTACCACATCTCCTGCTGCATCTCCTGCTGCTGCATAAACTGCTGCATATCCTCTTGCTGCATCTCCTGCCGCTGCATTTACTGATGCATCTCCTGATGCTGAATCTCCTGCTGCTGCATCTCCTGCTGCTGAACTCCTGCTGATGCATCTTCTGCTGATGCATAACCTGCTGCATCTCTGGCTGCTGCATCTCCTGCTGCTGCATCTTCTGCTGCTGAATCTCCTGCTGCTGCATCAGCTGGTGCTGCATATGCTACTGCATCTGCTGCAGGATCTTCTTCTTCTGCCTCTCATGCCACATCTCCAGCTGATGCATCTCCTGCTTCTGTATATCTTGCTCAATCTAATGCTGCTGCATCTCCAGCTGCATCTCCTGCTGCTGCATCTCTTGCATCTTTTGGTGCATCTGCTGTAGATTAATCTACTGCTGCATCTTCTGTTGATTCATCTTCTGATTTTTTGATGTCCTCCTAAATCACTTGATGCTCCATCTGCTGCTGCTGCATACACTGCTGCATCTTCTGCTGCTGAATTCACTTCTGCTGCATCTGCTGCTGCATCACCTTCTACTGAATCCCCTGCTGCATCTCCTGCTGCTGCATCCACTGGTACATCTCCTAATGCTGCATCTCCTGCTGATGCAAATCCTGATGCATCTCTTGGTCAATCTTCTCCTACTTCTTCATCTCCTGCATCTGCTGCTGCATGTGCTGCTGCATCTCCTGCTTCTCTATGTCCTCCTCCTGGATCTCCACCTGCATCGATTGCTGCTGCATCCTCTGCTGAACCTCCTGCTGCTGCATCTCCTTCTGCAACTACCTCTGATGCATCAAAGGATTCATCTGATGATGCATCTCCACTGCTTCACCTCCTGATGCTGAATCTCCTGCTCTTGCATACCCTGCTGCATCTACAGCTGCCTCTAAGCCTACTTCATCTACTGCTGCTGCATTATCTGCTGCTTCTGCTGCTGCATCTCCTCCTGAATTTCCTGCTGCTGCATCTCCTTCTGCCATATCTTTTGCTTATCAATCTCCTGCTGCTGCATCTCTTATGGAATCTGCTTCTGAATCTGCTCCTGCATCTACTGCAGCTGCATCTCCTGATGCTGTATGTGCTGCTACAGCATCTCCTAATGCATCTCCTGTAGCTTAATCTCCTGCTTTTGCATCTCCTGCTTTACCTCCTTTCGATGCCTATCTTGGTGCTGCATCTCCTGCTGCATCTGCTGCTGAATCTCCTGCTTCTGCATCTCATACCAAATCTCCTGCTGCTGCATTTCCTGCTTCTGCATATCTCGCTGCATCTCCTGCTGCTGCATCACCTGCTGCATCACCTGCTGCCTAATCTCCTGCATCTTTTGCTGCATCTGCTGTAGATTCGCCTCCTGGTGCATCTCCTGCTGCTGCATCTCCTGCTGATAGATGTCCTCGTTCATTTCCTGATGGTGCATCTGCTGCTGCATCTCCTGCAGCTGCATCTCCTGTGCCATCTCCTACTGCTGAATCTCGTGCTGCTCCATTCTCTGCTGCATCTACTGCTGCTGCATAGCCTGCGGTGGAATCTCCTAATGCATCTCCTCTTGCTTAGTCTCCTGATTCTTCCTATTCTGCTTCATCTCCTTTTGCTGCATATATTGCTGCTGCATCTACTGCTGCTTGTCTTGCTGCTGTATCCCCTGCTCCATCTCCTGCTGGGGCATCTCCTGCTGCTCCAGCTTCTGCATCTCCTGCTGCTCCAGCTTCTGCATCTGCATCCTCAGGATATTTTGAAGAAGATGCAGCAACAGGAGATGCAGCAGCAGGAGATGCCACCACAGCACTGCGGCAGCAGATTCATCTGCAGGAGATGCAGCCGTAGGAGATGCAGCAGGATTTCAACAGGAGATAGAGCAGAAGGCGATGCAGCAGGAGATGCAGTAGCAGATGTAGCAGAAGGAAGTGTAGCAGCAGAAGATGTAGGAGGATATGCAGCAGCAGTAGATGAAACAGATCATAAAGCAGAAGGATATGCAGAAGCAGGAGAATCAGCAGCAGGGGATGCAGCAGCAGATTCAGCAGCAAATTCAGCAGGAAATGTAGCAACAGTAGATACAGCAGAAGGATATGTAGCAGGAGATGCATCAGCAGGAAATTTGCCAGCAGAGGCAGCAGCAGAAGTTGCAGCGGGAGATATAGAAAAAAATGAGGAAGCAGGAGCAGCCCCTATTACTTGATGTCCTCCTGCATCTCCTGATGCTGCATCTGCTGCTTCTGTATCTCCGGCTTCTGTATCTCTTGCTGCTACATTTCCTGATGCATCCTCTGCTCATGCATCTGCGGATGCATCTCCTGATGCGTCATTTCCCGTTGCATCTGCTGCTCCATCCCCTACTGCATCTCCTTCTGCTCCATCTGGTGCAACTGCTGTTGCATATGCTGCTGCTTCATCTACTACTGCATCTCGGGCTAAATCTCCTGCTGCTGCATATCCTTCTGAAGTTTCTGCTGAATCTACTGCTGAATATGCATCCCCTGCTGCATCTGCTGCTGCTGCATCTCCTGCTTCATATCCTACTGCATCTCCTTCTGCAGCATATCTTGCTGCATTTTCTTCTGTTCAATCTCATGCTGCAGCATCTGCTGCAGCAACTGCTGCTGCTACATCTCCTACTGAATCAGCATCTCCTGATGCATCTGCTGCTGCATCTATTGCTGCTGCATCTGCTGCCTCTGCAGCTACAGCTGCATCACCTCCTGATGCATATTCTGCTGCATTTCCTGCTGCTGCTTAATGTGCTGCTCCATTTCCTGATGCTTCATGTACTGCTGCATGTCCTGCTACATTTGCTGCTGCAGCATATCATTCTACTTGAAGTCCTCCTGCATCTCCTGCTGCTGCATCTGCTGCTTCATCTCCTGCTGCTGTATAGCCTGCTGATTTTTCTCCTGCTGCATCTTCTGTTGATGCACCTGTGGTTGCATCTGCAGAAGCATCTCCATTTCCTGCTGCATCTGCTGCTCAATCTTCTATGGATGCATCTATTGCTTCTGCATTTCAGCTGCCTATCCTAATGAAGGCATCTGCAGCTCCATGTCCTGCTGCTTCATCTCCTGCTGAATCTCCTGTTGCACTTCCTGCAGTAACTGCCTATGTTGCTATTTCATTTCCTGCTGCATCTCCTGCTGAATATTCTGCAGAATCTCCTCCAGCATCACCTGCTACAATTCCTGCTGATGTATATCCTGCTGCATCTCCTACTACATCCCCTGCTGCTGAATCTTCTTCTACATCTTCTGCTGCCTTTTCTACTGAATCTCCTGCTGCCTTTTCTACTGAATCTCCTGCTGCAGAATCTCCTACGGAATTTCCTGCTGCACAATCTGCTGATGCATTTCCTGCTGATGCATCTCCTTCTGAATCTTCTGATGCTGCATCTCCTCCTGCTGAATCTCCTGCCTCTTCATCTTCTGCTGCTGCAACTCCTGCTGAATCTGCTGCTGCCTCTGGTGCGGCTGCATCTTCTTTTCCTGCATCTCCTGCTGCTTCATCTCCGGCTGATTTCCTGCTGCATTTCCTTCTGTTGAATCTCCTGCTGCATATCCTGGTGCATCACCTGCTGAATATGCATCTCCTGCTACATCTCCTGCTGATACACCTCATGCAGCTGCGGCTGCTGCTGCATATCCTGCTGCATCTGTTGTTGCCAAATCTCTTGCTGTTACATATCCTACTGATTTTCCAGCATCATCTCCTGCTGATGCAATTCTTGCTGCATCTCATACTGCATCCTTTGCTGCTACATCTGCTACTGCTTCTGGTGATGCTACAACTCCAGCTCCCTCTGCTGCTTCATCTGCTGCTCAATCTTGCTGCATATGGTTCTGCATCTTCTGCTGCATATGGTTCTGCATCTTCTGCTGCATAAGTTGCTGCATCTCCTGCTGCTTCTGCTAGCCTCATATCGTGCTGCTGTGTCTCCTGCTGGTGTATGTTTTGCTGGATCTCCTGCTGATGCATGTCCTGCTGCATCTCCTGCTTTTGCATCTACTTCTTCTGCATCTCCGGCTCCAGCATCTCCTGCTGAATCAATTGCTGCTGTATCCCTTATTTATCTCCTTCTGCTGCATATACTGCTGCATCTGGTGCTGCTGTACCTCCTCCTGCCGCATTTCCTGTTGCATATCCTCCTGCTGCATCTCCCGCTGAATCTCCTCCTTCTGCATCTCCTGTCCCATCTCCTCCTGCTGCATCTCCTGCTGAATCTCCTGCTGCATCTCCTCCTGCTGCATCTCTTTCTGCTACATCTCCTTCTGCATTTCCTGCTACAGCATCTCCTGCTGTATCTGCTGATTCTGCATCTCCTGATACATCCTCTGCTGCTTCTTCTCATCCTGCTGCATCTCATGCTGCATCTCCTGCTGTATCTCCTGGTGTTTCATATCCTGCGACTGCATCTCTAATGAATCTCCTGCTGCTTCATCTCTTGATCTATGTCTTGCTGCTGCATCTCCCTTTAGTGCATCTCCTTTTGCCTTGTCTGCTGCTGCATCTCCTGCTGTATCTCATGAGGCATCTTCTATTGAACCATCTCCTGCGTCATCTCTTTCTGGTGCATATCTTGCTGCTTCATCTCGTTCTGCATCTCCTGCTGCATCTCCTTGAGCGTCACCTGCTGCATCTCCTTCTGCATCACCTGCAGATGCATCTCCTACTGCATCTCCTGCTCCTGCATACTCATCTGCATTTCCTACTGCAGCTCTTTATGAATCTACTACTGCTGCATCTGCTGAATTTGCTGCTGCATCTGCTGCTGCTTCATCTACTGCTGCATCTCCTGATAGATCTCCTGCTGCTGCATCCTCTTCCACTGCATCTGCTGCTGCATCAGCTGCAACTTTCTCTCTTGCTGCATTTACTGCGGCTGCATCTCCTTCTATATTTCCTTCTGCTGCATCTTCTTTACCTCATCTACTACTCTGCACCTCCTGCTGCTGCATCTCCTCCTTCTGCATCTCCGGCTGAATCGCCTGTAGCATCTCCTGCTTCCTCATCTCCTGCTGCTACATCTCCTAGTGCATATGATGCTGCTGCTGCATTTCCTGCTGAATCTCCTGATGCTGCACATCATTCTTCATCTCCTTCGGTGTCTCCTGCTACTACATCCCCTGCTGCTGCATTTACTGCTTCATCTCCTGATGCTGCAACTCCTCCTGCATCTTCTGCTGATGCATCTCCTGTGGAATCTGCTGCTGCTGCATCTCCTGTTGAATCTGCTTCTGATGCATCTGTGGCTACATCTCTGCTGCTGCATCTCTTGCTGCATTGCCTGCTTCATATGCTGATGCATCTGCTGCTGCTCTACGTCCTGCTACATCTCGTCATGCGGCACATCCTGCTGCATCTGCTGAAAATTCTCTTCCTATTGCTTCTCCTGCTGAATCTGCATTTATTGCTGCATCAGCTTCTGCATCTCCTGCTGCTGCATCTCCTGCTGAATTAGCTGCTGCTGCATCTGCTTCTACATGTACGTTATAACTTTCTACGTTTGCTGCCTCATGTCCTGGTACATCTGCTAATGAACCTCCAGCTGCTGCATCTCCTGCTTCATCTTCAACTGATGCATCTGTGGCTTCATCATCTGATAGGTCATCTCCTGCTGCATCTGCTGCAGTATTTCCTGCTACAGTATCTGCTGATCCTGCATCTACTGCTGCATTTCGTGCGGCATCTACTGCTGCTCTGCTTCTGCTCCATTTCCTGCCAAATCTCCTGCTACATATCCTGCTGCTGCACCTGCTAATGCATCTCATGATAATGCTTCATCTCCTGCTACTGCATCTCCTGCTGCACCTACTGCTGCTGCATTTCCTTCTGCATCTTCTGCTGCTGCATTTCCTTCTGCATCTTCTGCTGCAGCATCTCTTGCTGATGGGTCTGATGCAGCATCTCTTGCTCTTGCATCTCCTGCTGCATCTCCTGCTGCTGCATTCCCTGCTCTGTCTCGTCCTACTGCATCTCCTCCTGCTGCATATCCTGCTTCTGTATATACTGCTGCCTTTCTGCTGCTGCATCTCCTGCTGCTGAATCTGTTTCTGCATCTCCTTCTTCTGAATCTCCTGCTGTTCAATTACCTTCTGCATCGATTCCTGCTGCATGTCCTGCTGCTGCATCTCCTCCTGCTGCATCTGCTTCTGCATCTCCTGCTACATCTGCATCTCCTGCTGATGCATCTCCTGCTCTTGCATCTCCTTCTGCTGAATCTCCTCCTGAATCTCCTGCGGCATCTCATGCTGCTACATATCCTACTACATTACCTGACATATCGCCTTCTGAATCTGCATCTCCTGCTGCTTCTTTTGCAGTTGAATCTCCTGCTTCTTAATCTCCTGCTGTTGAATTTTCTGCTGCTGTGTCTGCTGCATCATCTCCTATTTCTCCATAACCTGCTGTATCTCCAGTTGCTGCATCTTATCATGCTGCTGCATATGTTGAAGAATCTCTTCCTACTGCATCTTCTGCTGAATCTTCATTTCCTGCTTCATCTGCTTCTGCATCTCCTGGTGCTGCTGCATCTCCTGCTGCTTCACCTGCTGCTGCATCAGTTGCTGCTGAATCTCCTGATGAATCTCCTGCTGTATCTCCTTCTGATATGCATCTCATCAGGCATCTCCACCTGCTGCCACTCCTACTGCTGCGTTTGCTTCTGCATCTCCAGCTGCACCTCCAACTGCTGCATCTCCTGATGCTGTCTCTGCTGCTTAATATCCTTTGTCTGCTGCTGCATCTCCTACTGCTGCATCACCATCTGCGTGTGCTGCTGCAGCATCTCCTTCTGCTGCATCTCCTGTTGCTGCATCTGCTTGTGCTGCACCTGCTGCAACATCTGGGGCTGGATGGAGTCCACCCAAGAGTTTTGAGGGAACTGGCGGATGTGCTGGCCAAACCCCTTTCCATCATCTTCCAGCAGTCCTGGATTACTGGGGAGGTTCTGCTGGATTGGAGGCTGGCTGATGTCGTGCCAATCTATAAGAAGGGGTGCAGGGAGGATCTGGGGAACTACAGGCCTGTCAGCCTGACCTCGGTACCTGGGAAAGTCATGGAGCAGGTGATCTTGAGTGCGATCATGAAGCACTTGCAAGAGAACCGGGTGATCAGGCCCAGTCAACACGGGTTCATGAAAGGCAGGTCTTGCCAGACTAATCTGATCACCTTCTATAACCAAGTGACTAAACTCTTGGATGAGGGAAAGGCTGTGGATGTGGTTTTCCTGGACTTCAGTAAAGCCTTTGATACAGTTTCTCATAGCATTCTGCTTCAGACACTGTCGGCCTCTGTCCTGGATGGGTGCACACTCTCCTGGGTGAAAAACTGGTTGAATGACCGGGCCCAGAGGGCGGTGGTAAATAGAGTTAAATCCAGCTGGAGGCCAGTGACAAGTGGGGTTCCCCAGGGCTCAGTGCTGGGTCCAGTCCTGTTTAATGTCTTTATCAACGACCTGGATGAAGGCATTGAGTCCTCCCTTAGTAAGTTTGCAGATGACACCAAGCTGGGTGGAAGTGTCGATCTGCTGGAGGGTCGGGAGGCTCTGCAAAGGGATCTGAACAGGCTGGACTGCTGGGCTGAGACCAACGGCATGAGGTTTAACAAGGCCAAATGCTGGGTCCTGCACTTGGGGCACAACAACCCTAAGTAGAGGTACAGACTAGGAGAAGCCTGGCTGGAAAGCTGCCAGGAGGAGAAGGACCTGGGAGTGTTGGTTGACAACGGACTGAACATGAGCCAGCAGTGTGCCCAGGTGGCCAAAAAGGCCAATGGCATCCTGGCTTGTATCAGAAATGGTGTGACCAGCAGGTCCAGGGAGGTTATTCTCCCCCTGTACTCGGAACTGGTGAGACCGCACCTCGAGTACTGTGTTCAGTTCTGGGCCCCTCACCACAAGAAGGATGCTGAGGCTCTGGAGTGAGTCCAGAGAAGGGCAACAAAGCTGGTGAAGGGGCTGGAGAACAGGCCTTATGAGGAGCGGCTGAGAGAGCTGGGGTTGTTTAGCCTGGAGAAGAGGAGGCTGAGGGGAGACCTTATGACTCTCTACAACTACCTAAAGGGAGGTTGTGGAGAGGAGGGAGCTGGCCTCTTCTCCCAAGTGACAGGGGACAGGACGAGAGGGAATGGCCTCAAGCTCCACTAGGGGAGATTTAGGCTTGAGATTAGGAAAAAGTTCTGCACGGAGAGGGTGGTTAGGCATTGGAACGGTCTGCCAAGGGAGGTGGTTGAGTTACAGTACCTGGAGGTGTTTAAGGTTAGGGTAGACGAGGTGCTTAGGAGCATGATTTAGGGATTGTTGGGATTGGTTGGACTCGACAATCCAGTGGGTCTCTTCCAACCTGGTTATTCTGTGATTCTGTGTTTCTGTGTGATTTCCTGCTGCTGCACCTCCTGCTGCATCTTCGTCTGAATCTTTTGGTGCTGCATTTCCTGCTGATGCATATTCTCCTTCAACTCCTGCTGCTGCATTACCTTCAGCTGCATTTTCTACTCAATCTCCTGCTGCCTTTTCTACTGAATCTCCTGCTGCACAATCTCCTACGGAATTTCCTGCTGCACAATCTGCTGATGCATTTCCTGCTGGTGCATGTCCTGCTATATCTCCTGATGCTGCATCTCCTTCTGCTGAATCTCTTGCCTCTTCATCTCCTGCTGTTGCAATTCCTGCTGAATCTGCTGCTGCCTCTGGTTCGCCTGCATCTTCTTTTACTGCATCTCCTGCTGCTGCATCTCCAGCTGATTTACTGCTGCATTTCTTTCTCTTGAATCTCCTGCTGCATATCCTGGTGCATCACCTGTTGAATATGCATCTCCTGCTACATCTCCTGCTGATACACCTCATTCATCTGCATCTGCTGCTGCATATCCTGCTGCATCTGCTGTTGCCAAATCTCTTGCTACTGCATATCCTACGGAATTTCCAGCAGCATCTCGTGCTGATGCAATTCTTGCTGCATCTCATCCTGCATCCTTTGCTGCTGCATCTGCTTCTGCTTCTGGTGATGCTACATCTCCAGCTGCATCTGCTGCTTCATCTGCTGCTGTATCTCCTGCTGCATATGGTTCTGGATGTTCTGGTGCATATGGTTCTGCATCTTCTGCTACATATGGTGCTGCTTCTTCTGCTTCTGCATCTGTTTCTGCTGAATCTCCAGATTAATCTCCTGTGGCATCTCATGCTTCTACATATCATGCTAATCTCCTTTTGCATCTCCTTCTGAATATGCATCTCCTGATGCATCTCCACGTGCTACCACTCCTACTGCTGCGTTTGCTTCTGCATCTTCTGATGCATCTCCTGCTGCTGAATCTCCTGATGCCGTTTCTGCTGCTGATTATCCTTTAACTGCTGATGAATATCCTTTGTCTGCTGATGAATATCCTTTGTCTCCTGCTGCATCTGCTGCTGCTGAATCTCATGCGGCTGAATCTCCTGCTGCATCTGCTGCTGCTGCATCTCCTACAGCTGCATCACCTTTTGCATGTGCTGTTGCAGCATCTCCCTCTGCTGAATTACCTGATGAATCACCTGCGGCATCTCAAGCTTCTACATATCATGCTGAATCTCTTGCTGCTGAATTTCCTGCTGCATCTGCTGCTGCTGCATCTCTTACTGCTGCATCATCTTCTGCATGTGCTGCTGCAGCATCTCCTTCTGCTGCAACTCTTGTTGCTGCATCTGCTGCTGCATCTCCTGGTGCTGCATCTCCTGGTGCTGAATCTCCTGATGCATCTCCGTCTGAATCTCTAGGTGCTGCATTTCCTGGTGCTGCATATTCTGCTTCAACTCCTGCTGCTGCATTACCTTCTGCATCTATTCCTGTTGTATTTCCTGCTGCTGCGTCTCCTGCTGCTGCACCTGCTGCTTCATCTCCTGCTGCTGAATCTGCTGATATTGCATGTGCTGCTGCCTCTCCTGCTGCATCTCTTGGTGCTGCATCTTCTGGTGTTGCATCTCCTGCTGCATCTCCTGCGGCATCACCTGCTCCTGTATCTCCTGCTGCTACATCTCCTGATGCATCCTCTGCTCATGCATCTGCGGATACATCTGCGGATACATATCCTGATGCACCATTTCCCGTTGCATATGCTGCTCCATCACCTACTACATCTCTTTCTGCTCCATCTGGTGCATCTGCTGTTGCATATGCTGCTGCTTCATCTACTGCTGCATCTCCTGCTAAATCTCCTGCTGCTGCATCTCCTTCTGATCTTCCTGCTGAATCTACTGCTGAATAGGCATCCCCTGCTGCTTCTCCTGCTGTTGCATCTCCTGCTTCATATTCTACTGCATCTTCTCCTGCAGCATATCTTGATGCATTTCCGTCTGCTGCATCTCATGCTGCATCATCTACTGCAGCATCTTCTGCTGCTACAACTCCTACTGAATCAGCATCTCATGATGCATCTGCTTCTGCATCTATTGCTGCTGCATCTGCTGCCTCTGCAGCTGCAGCTGCATCACCTCCTGATGCATCACCTGCTGCATTACTTCCTGCTGCATATTCTGCTGCATTTCCTGCTGCTGTTTAATCTGCTGTTCCATTTCCTGATGCTTCATGTACTGCTGAATCTCCTTAATCTGCTGCTCCATTTCCTGATGCTTCATGTACTGCTACATCTCCTGCTACATTTGCTGCTTCTGCATCTCCTTCTATTTGATGTCCTCCTGCATCTCCTGCTGCTGCATATGCTGCTTTATCTCCTGATGCATCCTCTGTGGATGCATCTGCAAAAGCATCTCCAGAAGCATCTCCATTTCCTGCTGCATCTGCTGCTCAATCTTATACGGATGCATCTAGTGCTTCTGCATTTCAGCTGCATATCCTGTTGAAGGCATCTGCGGCTGCATCTCCTGCTGCTACATCTCCTGCTGGTACATCTCCTGCTTCTACATCTCCTGCTGAATCTCCTGCTGCACTTCTTGCTGTAACTGCTGATGCCTAAGTAGCTATTTCATCTCCTGCTGTATCTCCTGCTGAATCTTCTTCTGCAGAATCTCCTCCAGCATCACCTTCTACAATTCCTGCTGATGTATATCCTGCTGCATCTCCTACTACATCCTCTGCTGATGAATCTCCTTCTACATCTCCTGCTGCATTTTCTACTGAATCTCCTGCTGCCTTTTCTACTGAATCTCCTGCTGCAGAATCTCCTACGGAATTTCCTGCTGCAGAATCTGCTGATGCATTTCCTGCTGATGCATCTCCTTCTGAATCTTCTGATGCTGCATCTCCTCCTGCTGAATCTCCTGCCTCTTCATCTTCTGCTGCTGCAACTCCTGCTGAATCTGCTGCTGCCTCTGGTGCGGCTGCATCTTCTTTTCCTGCATCTCCTGCTGCTGCATCTCCGGCTGCTTTCCTGCTGCATTTCCTTCTGTTGAATCTCCTGCTGCATATCCTGCTGCATCTGCTGTTGCCAAATCGCTTGCTGTTGCATATCGTACTGAATTTCCAGCACTATCTCCTGCTGATGCAATTCTTGCTGCATCTCATTCTGCACCCTTTGCTGCCGCATCTGCTGCTGCTTCTGCTGCCGGTGTATCTCCTGCTAATGTATGTTTTGCTGCATCGCCTGTTCATGCATTTTCTGCTGCATCTCCTGCTTCTGCATCTTCTTCTTCTGCATCTCTGGCTCCAGCATCTCCTGCTGCATCAATTGCTGCTGCACGTCTTCTGCTGCATATACTGCTGCATCTGGTGCTTCTGTATCTCCTCCTGCTGCATCTCCTGTTGCATCTCCTCGTGCTGCATTTATTGCTGAATCTCCTTTTGCTGCATCTCCTGTCCCATCTCTTCCTGCTGCATCTCCTGCAGCATCTCCTGCTACTGCATCTCCTTCTGCTACATCTCCTGTTGCATCTCTTGCTACTGCATCTCCTGCTGCTGCATCTCCTTCTGCTACATCTCCTTCTGCATCTCCTGCTACAGCATCTCCTGCTGTATCTGCTGCTTCTGCATCTCCTGATACATCCCCTGCTGCTTCATCTCATCCTGCTGCATCTCAGGCTGCATCTCCTGCTGCTATATCTCCTGCTGTTTCATATCCTGCTACTGCATCTCCAAATGAATCTCCTGATGCTCGATCTCTTCATCCATGTCCTGCTGCTGCATCTCCTATTTCTGCATCTCCTTTTGCCTTGTCTGCTGCTGTATCTCCTGCTCTATCTCATCTTGCACCTTCTATTGAATCATCTCCTGCGTCATCTCCTTCTGCTGCATATCTTGCTGCTTCATCTCATTCTGCATCTCCTTGAGCGTCACCTGCTGCATCTCCTTCTGCATCACCTGCAGATGCATCTCCTGCTCCTGCATATTCATCTGCATTTCCTAGTGCAGCTCTTTATGTATCTACTACTGCTGCATCTGCTGAATTTGCTGCTGCACCTGCTGCTGCAAATCCTGCTGCTGCACCTGATGGTGCATCTGATGGTGCACCTGATGGTGTATCTGATGCTGCATCTGATGATACTTTTTCTCTTGATGCATTCACTGCGGCTGAATCTCCTGCTATATTTCCTTCAGCTGCATCTTCTTCACTTCATCTATTACTCTGCACTTCCTGCTGCTGCATCTCCTCCTTCTGAATCTCTGACTGAATCGCCTATAGCATCTCCTGCTTCTTCATCTCCTGCTGCTACATCTCCTAGTGCTGCTGCATCTCCTGTTACTTCTGCTGCTTCTGCATTCCCTGCTGAATCTCCTGATGCTGCAGCTCCTTCTGCATCTCCCTCTGTGTCTCCTGCTACTACATCCCCTGCTGCTGCATTTCCTGCTTCATCTCCTGATGCTGCAACTCCTTCTGCATCTTCTGCCAATGCATCTCCTGCAGAATCTGCTACTGCTGCATCTCCTTCTACTTGATGTCTTCCGGCATTTCCTGCTGCTGCATCTGCTGCTTCATCTCATGCTGCTGTAAAGTCTGCTTCTGCATCTCCTGCTGCTTCATCTCCTGCTCTTGCATCTCCTTCTGCTGAATCTCCTCCTGAATCTCAGGCGGCATCTCATTCTGCTACATATCCTGCAACATCTTCCTTCTGAATATGCATCTCCTGCTGCTTCTCCTACTGCTGAATCTCCAGCTGCTGTATCTCCTGCTGCTGCATCTGCTCCTGCTGAATCTTCTGCTGCTGTGTCTACTGCATCATCTCCTCTTTCTCCATAACCTGCTCTATCTTTTGTTGCTGCATCATATCGTGCTGCTGCATATGTTGAAGAACCCCTTTTACTGCATCTTCTGCTGAATCTTCATTTCCTGCTGCATCTGCTTCTGCATCTCCTGCTGCATCGCTTGTTGCTTCTCCTGCTGCTGCATCATTTGCTGCTGAATCTCCTGATGAATCTCCTGCGGCATCTCATGCTTCTACATATCATGCTGAATCTCCTGCTGCTGCATCTCCTGCTGCATCTGCTGCTGCTGCATCTCCTACTGCTGCATCACCTTGTGCATGTGCTGCTGCAGCATCTCCCAATGCTGCATCTCCTGGTGCTGCATCTCCTGCTTAATCTCCTGCTGCATTTCCGTCTGAATCTCTAGGTGCTTCATTTCCTGCTGCTCCATATACTGCTTCAAATCCTGCTGCTGCATTACCTTCTGCATCTATTCCTGTTGTATTTCCTGCTGCTGCATCTCCTGCTGCTGCATGCTGGTACTGCATATGCTGCTGCATCTCCTGCTGCATCTCTTGGTGCTGCATCTTCTGGGATTGCATCTCCTACAGCATCACCTGCTCCTGTATCTCCTGCTGCTACATCTCCTGATGCATCCTCTGCTCATTCATCTGTGGATGCATCTCCTATGCGTCATTTCTTGTTGCATCTGCTGCTCCATCCCGTGCTGTATCTCTTTCTGCTCCATCTGGTGCATCTGCTGTTGCATATGCTGCTACTTCATCTACTGCTGCATCTCCTGTTGAATCTCCTGCTGCTGCATCTTCTTCTGAAGTTCTTGCTGAATCTACTACTGAATAAGCATCCCCAGCTGCATCTCCTGCTGCTGCATCTCCTGCTTCATATCCTACTGCATCTCCTCCTGCAGCATATCCTGCTGCATCTCTTCCTGCTGGATCTCCTGCTTAATCTCCTCCTACTACATCTTCAGCATATGCTGCTACATCTGGTGCTGCCGCACATATTGCTGCATCTCCTGCTGCACATTCTGCTGCTGCAACTCCTGCTACTTCATCTGCTGCTGCATCTCCTTTTACTTCATCTGCTGCTGAATCTGCATCTCCTCTTTCATCTGCTGCCTGCATCTCCTGCTGATGCATCACCTTTTGCTGCATCTTCTGCAGCATTTTGTGGCTACTGCATCTCCTTAATCTGATGCTGCATCTGCTGCTGATTCATGTACTGCTGCATCTTCTGCTACAATTCCTGCTGCTACATCTTCTGCCACTTGGTGTCTTCCAGCATCTCCTGCTGCTGCATCCTCTGCTCATGCATCTGCAGATGCATCTGCAGAAGTATCTCTATTTCCTGCTGCATGTGCTGCTCAATCTTCTACAGATGCATCTATTGCTTCTGCATTTCAGCTTCATATCCTGTTGAAGGCATCTGTGGCTGCATATCCTGCTGCTACATCTCCTACTGAATCTCCTGCTGCACTTCCTGCTATAACTGCTGATGCATATGTTGCTATTTCATCTCCTGCTGCATCCTCTGTGGATGCATCACCAGAAACATCTCCATTTCCTGCTGAATCTGCTGCTCAATCTCCTATGAATGCATCTAGTGCGTCTGCATTTCAGCTGCATATCCTGTTGAAGGCATCTGCGGCTGCATCTCCTGCTCCTACATCTCCTGCTGAATCTCCTGTTGCACTTCCTGCTGTAACTGCTAATGCCTATGTTGCTATTTCATCTCCTGCTGCATCTCCTGCTGAATCTTCTTCTTCAAAATCTCCTCCAGCATCTCCTGCTACTATTCCTGCTGATGTATATCCTGCTGCATCTCCTACTACATCCCCTGCTGCTGAATCACTTTCTATATCTCCTGCTACAACTCCTGCTGCATTTTCTACTGAATCTCCTGCTGCAGAATCTCCTACAAAATTTCCTGCTGCAGAATCTGCTGATGCATTTCCTGCTGGTGCATCTCCTTCTGAATCTCCTGATGCTGCATCTCCTCCTGCTGAATCTCCTGCCTCTTCATCTCCTGCTGCTGTAACTCCTGCTGAACCTGCTGCTTCCTTTGGTTCGCCTTCATCTCCTTTTCCTGCATCTCCGGCTGCTGCATCTCTGCCTGATTTCCTGCTGCATTTCCTTCTGTTGAATCTCCTGCTGCATATCCTGGTGCATCACCTGCTGTATATGCATCTCTTGCTACATCTCCTGTTGATACGCCTCATGCAGCTCCATCTGCTGCTGCATATCCTGCTGCATCTGCTGTTGCCAAATCGCTTGCTGTTGCATATCCTACTGTATTTCCAGCAGCATCTCCGTGCTGATGCAATTCTTTCTGCATGTCATCCTGCAACCTTTGCTGCTGCATCTGCAGCTGCTTCTGCTGCTGGTGCATCTCCTGCCTCATATCCTGCTTCTATGTGTCCTGCTGTATGTTTTGCTGCATCTGCTGCTGATGCATGTCCTGCTGCATGTCCTGCTTCTGCATCTACTTCTTCCACATCTCTGGCTCCAGCATCTCCTGCTGCATCAATTGCTGCTGCTTCTCTTATTCATCTCCTTCTGCTGCATATACTGCTGCATCTGATGTTCCTGTACCTCCTCCTGATTCATCTACTCTTGCATTACCTCCTGCTGCATCTCCTGCTGAATCTCCTCCTTCTGCATCTCCTGACCCATCACTTTCTTTTGCATCACTTGCTGCATCTCCTTCTGCTGCATATACTGCTGCATCTGGTGCTGCTGTACCTCCTCCTACTGCATTTTTTGTTCAATCTCCTCCTGCTGCATCTCCTGCTGCTGCATCTCCTTCTGCTACATCTCCTTCTGCATCTCCTGCTACAGCATCTCCTGCTGTATCTGCTGCTTCTGCATCTCCTGATACATCCCCTGCTGCTTCATCTCATCCTGCTGCATCTCAGGATGCATCTCCTGCTACTGTATATTCTGCTGTTTCCTATCCTGCTACTGTATCTCCAAATGAATCTCCTTCTGCTTCATCTCTTTATCCATGTCTTGCTGCGGCATCTCCTGTTTCTGCATCTCCTTTTGCTTCGTCTGCTGCTGCATCTCCTGCTGTATCTCATGTTGCACCTTCTATTGAAGCATCTCCTGCGTCATCTCATTCTGCTGCATATCTTGCTGCTTCATCTCGTTCTGCATCTCCTGCTGCATCTCCTTGAGCGTCACCTGCTGTATCTCCTCTGCATAACCTACAGATGCATCTCCAGCTGTATCTCCTGCTCCTGCATATTCATCTGCATTTCCTGCTGCAGCTCTTTATGATTCTACTACTGCTGCATCTGCTGAATTTGCTGCTGCATCTGCTGCTGCTTCATCTACTGCTGCATATCCTGATAGATCTACAGCTGCTGGATCTCCTGCTGCTGCATCTGATGGTGCATCTGATGCTGCATCTGATGATACTTTCTCTCTTGATGCATTCACTGCGGCTGCATCTCCTGCTATATTTCCTTCTGCTGCATCTTCTTCACTTTTTCTACTACTCTGCACCTCCTGCTGCTGCATCTCCTCCTGCATCCCTGGCTGAATCGCCTGTAGCATCTCCTGCTTCTTCATCTCCTGCTGCTACATCTCCTAGTGCATATGATGCTGCTGCATCTCCTGTTACTTCTCTTGCTGCTGCATTCCCTGCTGCATCTCCCGATGCTGCAGCTCCTTCTGCATCTCCTTCTGTGTCTCCTGCTACTACATCCCCTGCTGCTGCATTTCCTGCTGAATCTCCTGATGCTGCAACTCCTTCTGCATCTTCTGCTGATGCATCTCCTGCGGAATCTGCTGCTGCTGCATCTCCAGTTGCATCTGCTTCTGATGCATCTGCGGCTACATCTCTGCTGCTGAAGCTCTTGCTGTATTGCCTGCTTCATCTGCTTATGCATCTGCTGCTGCTCTATGTCCTGCTGCATCTCGTCATCCTTCACATCCTGCTATATCTGCTGAAGATTCTCTTCCTATTGCTTCTCCTGCTGAATCTGCATTTCCTGCTGCATCTGCTTTAGCATCTCCTACTGATGCATCACCTGCTGAATAATCTGCTGCTGCAGCTGCTTCTACATGTACGTATTACTTTCCATGTTTGCTGCCTCATTAAGTGGTGCATCTGCTGATGCACCTCCTGCTGCTGCATCTCCTGCTTCATCTTCAGCTGCTGCATCTGTGGCTTCATCAACTCATATGTCATCTCCTGCTGCATCTGCTGGAGTATTTCCTGCTGTAGTATCTCCTGATCCTGCATCTACTGCTGCATTTCCTGCTGCATCTGTATTTGCTCTGCTGCTGCTTCATCTCCTGCCAAATCTCTTGCTACATATCATGCTGCTGCACCTCCTAATGCATCTCATGATAATGCTTCATCTCCTGCTACTGCATCTCCTGCTGCACCTACTGCTGCTGCATTTCCTGCTGCATCTTCTACTGCTGCATCTCCTGCTGATGGGTCTGATGCTGCATCTCTTGCTCTTGCATCTCCTGCTGCATTACCTGCTCTATCTCCTCCTACTACATCTCCTCCTGCTGCATATCCTGCTTCTGTATATACTGCTGCCTTTCCTGCTGCTGCATCTCCTGCTGCTGAATCTCTTTCTGCATCTTCTTCTTCTGAACCTCCTTCTGCTCTATTACCTTCTGCATCGACTCCTGCTGCATGTCCTGCTGCTGCATCTCCTCCTGCTGCATCTGCTTCTGCATCTCCTTCTGAATCTACTGCTAAATCTGCATCTCCTGCTGCTTCATCTCCTGCTCTTGCATCTCCTTCTGCTGAATCTCCTCCTGAATCTCTGGCAGCATCTCATGCTGCTACGTATCCTGCTACATCTCCTGACTTATCTCCTTCTAAATATGCATCTCCTGCTGCTTCTCCTGCTGCTGAATTTCCTGCTTCTGAATCTCCTGCTGCTGCATCTCCTGCTGTTGAATCTCCTGCTGCTGTGTCTGCTGCATCATCTCCTCTTTCTCCATAACCTGCTGTATCTCCAGTTGCTGCATCATATCATGCTGCTGCATATCTTGAAGAATCTCTTCCTACTGCATCTTCTGCTGAATCTCCATTTCCTGCTGCATCTGCTTCTACATCTCCTGCTGCTGCTGCATCTCCTGCTGCTTCTCCTGCTGCTGCATCATTTGCTGCTGAATCTCCTGATGAATCTCCTGCGGCATCTCATGCTTCTACATATCATGCTGAATGTCCTGCTGCTGAATCTCCTGATGCCTCTGCTGCTGCTGCATCTCCTACTGCTGCATCACCTTCTGCATATGCTGCTGCAGCATCTCCTTCTGCTGCATCTCCTGTTGCTTCATCTGCTGCTGCATCTGCTGCTTCATCTTCTGCTACTGCACCTCCTGCTGCATCTCCGTCTGAATCTCTTGGTGCAGCGTTTCCTGCTGATGCATATTCTGCTTCAAATCCTGATGCTGCATTACCTTCTGAATCTATTCCTGTTGTATTTCCTGCTGCTGCATCTCCTGCTACTGCATCTGCTGCTTCATCTCCTACTGCTGCATCTGCTGATATTGCATGTTCTGCTGCATCTTCTGGTGTTGCATCTCCTGCTGCATCTCCTGCAGCATCACCTGCTCCTGTACCTCCTGCTGCTACATCTCCTGATGCATCCTCTGCTCATGCATCTGCGGATACATCTCCTGATGCACCATTTCCCGTTGCATCTGCTGCTCCATCCCCTTCTGCATCTCTTTCTGCTCCATCTGCTGCATCTGCTGTTGCATATGCTGCTGCTTCATCTACTGCTGCATCTCCTGCTTCATCTCCAGTTGCTGTATCAGTTGCTGCTGAATCTCCTGATGAAATTCCTGGGGCATCTCATGCTTCTACATATCATGCTGAATCCCCTGCTGCTGAATCTCCTGATGCCTCTGCTGCTGCTATTCAGCTGCATCCAGCGACAGGACGGTGAGTTCTGCTTTTGGGGTAGCCATAGGCTACTGGGTGCTTCCCAAACGGGGAAAAACCCTAAAAAACTCGATCAGAAAATCGGCGCCGGGCTCCGGGCACATCGGCCGATGCCGCGCGGTGACTGACGGGAGGGGGCAGTCCCGGAAGCTCCCACGGGGTATTTAAAGGGCCCTTAGAGAGCACAGCGACCGGAGCACAGGCAAAGAGGAGCGGGGCAAAGAGGTGCAGGGCTCATTAAACAAGGCTCATTAAACAAGGCAGTTTGAGCGGCAGTTCGAGCGGGCAGGGAGAGCAGGGAAGGGCTGGAGCACGGTCCGAAGGGATTGAGGAAAATGGTGGATACCCGACAAAAGACTAAGGCCGCACCAAGCGTGGTGGAGGCTGCCACCCAGACAGAGCCCCGGTGGGCACATGCCGCTACCCAGACCCTGGGCTGCAGGCAGTGCCCCCCTCCTGTAGTGGCTCACTCCTCTGGCACTGGGTCCTCCTGTGGAAGCTGTGCTCGGGTAGGGGAACTGCTTCATATGGTGGAAGAGCTGAGGAAGGAAGTGGATAGGCTGAGGTCCATCAGGGAGTGTGAGAGGGAGATAGAGGAGTGGAGCAGGACCCTCTCACAGGCTGCTAGAGCCAGTGAAACTGAGCACCACCCACCTATAAGCTGCAAGGATGGGAGAGACAGAGAGGGGGAATGGCAGCAGGTTCCTGCCCAGAGAAGGAAACCTGCACCCCCTCACCCAGGCAATTAACCCTCAGATCCCTCTGGGGAACAAATATGAGGTGCTGACAGTGCAGCCTAGCCCTAAAGATGAAGAGGGCTGCACCCACAGCCTAGGAAGTGTTTCCGAAACCCCATCATCCTCCCACAGCCTTAAAAACATCCTCGGTTAAAAAGAAGAGGAGGGTGATTGTCTTGGGGGGATTCCCTTCTCAAAGGAATGGAGGGTCCCATCTGTAGGCCGGACCCGCTCCATAGGGAGGTCTGCTCCTTGCCGGGAGCATCAGTGAGGGACGTTACTAGAAAGCTCCCTTCCCTGGTCAAAGACACCGACTACTATCCGCTTTTAGTTTTTCAAATTGGTAATGAAGAAATAGAACATAGAAGGCCTAAAGCCATCAAAGGGGACTTCAAGGCACTTGGGAGAATGATCGAGGGCTCTGGGGCACAGGTAATATTCAACTCCATCCCAATACTAAGGAACCAGGAGCAGGAAATGAGGAATAAGAAACGGGTTAATGAATGGCTTAGGGACTGGTGTGAGAAGAGGGGCTTTGGGTTCTTTAATCATGGGGAGGCCCACGCACCCCCAGGCTTTCTTACCAGGGATGGGACACGCCTGTCTGCTAGGGGGACAAAAGCCCTCACCAAAAACCTAGTTAAGCTCATAAATCGAGCTTTAAACTAGATGTGAGGGGGGAGGGGATGGAGGCCAGGCAGGATGGGAGTGAGCCTGGAGGTGACACTTCAGTGGTAAAGGGGTGGTGTGCTGGCAACGCCTGCTGGTATATCCCCACTAAGGAAGAGGGGGTGAGTGCAGCTGAGGATGGTAGGCAGCAAACTGGCACTGTGGCCTTAGTTAAGTCAAGGACTGCTCAGTTGGGGAGAAGCCCTATTGAGAAGGCTGAAGCTATGCCTGCCCAGCTGAAGTGCATTTACACCAATGCACGCAGCATGGGAAATAAGAAGGAGGAGCTGGAAGCTGTGGTAGGGCAGGGAGACTACGATGTCGTTGCCCTTGCGGAGACGTGGTGGGATGACTCGTACGACTGGAGAGTACCCATGGTGGGGTATAAACACTTTAGGAAGGACAGGAAGGGCAGAAGAGGAGGTGAGGTAGCCCTCTATGTTAGAGAGGGCATTGATACCCTCGAACTGGACTACGGTCAGGATGGGACTGAGTGCCTGTGGGTGAAAATCAGAGGAGCCCATGGGCAGGAAGGGATTGTGATGGGAGTCTGCTATAGACCGCCCAGCCAAGAAGAAGCAGCTGATGAGCTCTTCTACAAACAACTGAGTGTAGTCTCAAAATCGCTACCTCTAGTCCTTTTGGGAGACTTCAATTTCCCAGATATAGGCTGGGAGTATAATACAGCAGAAAGGAAGCAGTCCTGGAGGTTCCTGGAGTGTGTGGAAGACAACTTCCTCACACAGCTGGTGAGCGAACCGACAAGGGACGGTGCCCTCCTGGACCTGCTGTTTGTGAACAGAGAAGGACTGGTGGGGGATGTGAAGGTTGGAGGACGCTTGGGGCAAAGCGATCATGAGATGATAGAGCTCTCAGTGCGAGGTAAAATGAAGAAGGAGGTTAGCAGAACAGTCGCCCTCAACTTTCAGAGAGCAGACTTTGGGCTGTTCAGAAGGCTGGTCAGACAAGTCCCGTGGGAGGCGCTTCTTGAAGGCAAAGGTGTCCATGAGGGCTGGGCACTCTTCAAGAAGGAAATCCTAGCAGCTCAGGGGAAAGCCGTCCCCATGTTCCGGAAAAGTAGCCGGAGGGGTAAGAAACCAGCATGGTTGAGTAGGGAGGTCCTAAGAGACATCAATAGGAAGAGAAGGGTCTACGACCTCTGGAGGAAGGGGCAGGCATCCTGGATGGACTATAGGGAGGAAGTGAGAACGTGCAGGGAAAAAATCAGGAGGGCTAAGGCCCAACTAGAAATGCGATTAGCCAAGAGTGTGAAAGACAACAAAAAGTCTTTCTACAAATAAGTCAACAGCAAAAGGAGGGCTAGGGAGAATCTCCAGTCCCTAGTAGATGCAGAAGGAACAACAGTAACAGGGGACGAAGACAAGGCGGAAGTACTCAATGCCTACTTTGCCTCAGTCTTTAACAGTAAGGAAAATTGTTCCCTCTGTGCACAACCCCAAGAGTTGGATGAGAAGTATGAGATTCCCAAGGTCCAAGAGGAGGTGGTTAGAGACTTGCTTGCCCAGCTAGATGCCCACAAGTCTATGGGGCCGGATGGAGTCCACCCAAGAGTTTTGAGGGAACTGGCGGATGTGCTGGCCAAACCCCTTTCCATCATCTTCCAGCAGTCCTGGATGACTGGGGAGGTTCTGCTGGACTGGAGGCTGGCTGTTGTCGTGCCCATCTATAAGAAGGGGCGTAGGGAGGATCCGGGGAACTACAGGCCTGTCAGCCTGAAGTCGGTACCGGGGAAAGTCATGGAGCGGGTGATCTTGAGTGCGATCATGAAGCACTTGCAAGAGAACCGGGTGATCAGGCCCAGTCAACACGGGTTCATGAAAGGCAGGTCTTGCCAGACTAATCTGATCACCTTCTATGACCAAGTGACTAAACTCTTGGACGAGGGAAAGGCTGTGGATGTGGTTTTCCTGGACTTCAGTAAAGCCTTTGATACAGTTTCTCACAGCATTCTGCTTCGGAAAGTGTCAGCCTCTGGCCTGGACGGGCGCACACTCTCCTGGGTGAAAAACTGGTTGAATGACCGGGCCCAGAGGGTGGTGGTAAATGGAGTTAAATCCAGCTGGAGGCCAGTGACAAGTGGGGTTCCCCAGGGCTCAGTGCTGGGTCCAGTCCTGTTTAATGTCTTTATCAACGACCTGGATGAAGGCATTGAGTCCTCCCTTAGTAAGTTTGCAGATGACACCAAGCTGGGAGGAAGTGTCGATCTGCTGGAGGGTCGGGAGGCTCTGCAAAGGGATCTGAACAGGCTGGACTGCTGGGCTGAGACCAACGGCATGAGGTTTAACAAGGCCAAATGCCGGGTCCTGCACTTGGGGCACAACAACCCTAAGCAGAGATACAGACTAGGAGAAACCTGGCTGGAAAGCTGCCAGGAGGAGAAGGACCTGGGGGTGCTGGTTGACAACCGACTGAACATGAGCCATCAGTGTGCCCAGGTGGCCAAAAAGGCCAATGGCATCCTGGCTTGTATCAGAAATGGTGTGACCAGCAGGTCCAGGGAGGTTATTCTCCCCCTGTACTCGGCACTGGTGAGACCGCACCTCGAGTACTGTGTTCAGTTCTGGGCCCCTCACCACAAGAAGGATGCTGAGGCTCTGGAGTGAGTCCAGAGAAGGGCAACAAAGCTGGTGAAGGGGCTGGAGAACAAATCTTATGAGGAGTGGCTGAGAGAGCTGGGGTTGTTCATCCTGGAGAAGAGGAGGCTGAGGGGAGACCTTATTACTCTCTACAAGTACCTGAAGGGAGGTTGTGGAGAGGAGGGAGCTGGCCTCTTCTCCCAAGTGACAGGGGACAGGATGAGAGGGAATGGCCTCAAGCTCTGCCAGGGGAGATTTAGGCTTGAGGTTAGGAAGAAATTCTTCACAGAGAGGGTGGTTAGGCATTGGAACGGTCTGCCAAGGGAGGTGGTTGAGTCACCGTCTCTGGAGGTGTTTAAGGTTAGGGTAGATGAGGTGCTTAGGAGCATGATTTAGGGATTGTTGGGAATGGTTGGACTCGACGATCCAGTGGGTCTCTTCCAACCTGGTCATTCTGTGATTCTGTGTGATTCTGTGATCTCCTACAGCTGCATCACCTTCTGCATGTGCTGCTGCAGCATCTCCTTCTGCTGCATCTCCTGTTGCTGCATCTGCTGCTGCATTTCCTGCTGCAGTATCTCCTTCTGCATCTCCTGCTGCTGCATCTCCGTCTGAATCTCTTGGTGCTGTATTTCCTGCTGATGCATATTCTGCTTCAACTCCTGCTGCTGCTCCACCTTCTGCATCTATTCCTGTTGTATTTCCTGCTTCTGCATCTATTGCTGCTGCATCTCCGTCTGAATCTCTTCATGCTGCATCTCCTGTTGATGCATGTCCTGCTGCATCTCCTGCTTCTGCATCTACTTTTTCTGCATCTCCGGCTCCGGCATCTCCTGCTGAATCAATTGCTGCTGCATCCCTTATTCATCTCCTACTGCTGCATATACTGGTGCATCTGGTGCTGCTGTACCTCCTCCTGCTGCATTTCCTCTTGCTTACCCTCCTGCTGCATCTCCCACTTAATCTCCTCCTTCTGCATCTATGTCCCATCTCCTCCTGCTGTATCTCCTGCTGAAACTCCTGCTTCATCTCCTGCTGCTGCATCTCCTTCTGCTACATCTCCTTCTGCAGCATCTCCTGCTGTAGCTGCTATTTCTGCATCTCCTGATACATCCCCTGCTGCTTCGTCTCATCCTGCTGCATCTCCTGCTGCTATATCTCCTGCTGTTTCATATCCTGCTACTACATCTCCTAATGAATCTCCTGCTGCTTCTTCTCTAGATCCATATCCTGCTACTGCATCTCCTGTTTCTGCATCTCCTTTTGCTTCATCTGCTGCTACATCTCCTGCTCTATCTCATGTTGCACTTTCTATTGAAGCATCTCCTGCGTCATCTCCTTCTGCTGCATATCTTGCTGCTTCATCTCGTTCTGCATCTCGTTCTGCATCTCCTTGAGCGTCACCTGCTGCATCTCCTTCTGCATCACCTGCAGATGCATCTCCTGCTGTATCTCCTGCATCTGCATTTCCTGCTGAAGATCTTTATGAATACACTACTGCTGCATCTGCTGCTGCTTTCTCTCTTTCTGCATGATGAATCTCCTGCTATATTTCCTTCTGCTGCATGTTCTCTTCATCTACTACACTGCACCTCCTGCTACTGCATCTCCTCCTTCAACATTTCTGTCTGAATTGCCTGTAGCATCTCGTGCTTCTTCATCTCCTGCTGCTTCATCTCCTAGTGCATATGATGCTGCAGCATCTCCTGCTGCTGCATCTCCTGCTGCTGCATCTCCTGCTGGTGCATCTCCTGCTGCTACATCGCCTTCTGTATCTGCTGATTCTGCATCTCCTGATACATTCCCTGTTGCTTCGTCTCATCCTGCTGCATCTCATGCTGCATCTCCTGCTGCTATAGCTCCTGCTGTTTCATATCCTGCTACTGCATTTCCTAATGAATCTCCTGCTACTTCATCTCTTGAGCCATGTCCTGCTGCTGCATCTCCTGTTTCTGCATCTCCTTTTGCTTCGTCTGCTGCTACATCTCCTGCTGTATCTCATGTTGTACTTTCTATTGAACCATCTCCTGCGTCATTTCCTTCTGCTGCATATCTTGCTGCTTCATCTCGTTCTGCATCTCCTGCTGCATCTCCTTGAGCGTTACCTGCTGCATCTCCTCTGCATCACCTGGAGATGCATCTCCTGCTGTATCTCCTGCTCCTGCATATTCATCTGCATTTCCTGCTGCAGCTCTTTAGGTATCTACTACTGCTTCATCTGCTGAATTTGCTGCTGCTTCATCTACTGCTGCATCTCCTGATAGATCTCCTGCTGCTGCATCTCCTGCTGCTGCATCTGATGCTACATCTGATGCTACTTTCTATCTTGCTGCATTTACTGCGACTGCATCTCCTTCTATATTTCCTTCTGCTGCATCTTCTTCACTTCATCTATTACTCTGCACTTCCTGCTGCTGCATCTCCTCCTTCTGCATCTCCGGCTGAATCGCCTGTAGCATCTCCTGCTTCTTCATCTCCTGCTGCTACATCTCCTAGTGTATATGATGCTGCTGCATCTCATGTTACTTCTGCTGCTGCTGCATTTCCTGATTCTACAACTCCTTCTGCATCTCCTGCTACTACATCCCCTGCTGCTGCATTTCCGGCTGAATCTCCTGATGCTGCAACTGCTTCTGCATCTCCTCCTACTATATCCCCTGATGCTGCATTTCCTGCTACATCTCCTGATGCTGCAACTCTTTGTCCATCTCCTAATGCATCTCATTTCTTAATGCATGTCCTGCTGCATTTCCTGTTGAAACGTCTCCTGCTCTATCTCCTCCGTTATACCTTTCTACATTTGCTGCCTCATTTCCTCATGCACCTGCTGATGCCCCTCGTGCTGCTGCATCTCCTGCTTCATCTTCAACTGATGCATCTGTGGCTTCATCACATGATATGTCATCTCCTGCTGTAAATGTTTCAGTATTTCCTGATCGAGTATCTGCTGACCTAGAATCTACTGCTGCTCTGCTGTTGCTTCATCTCCATCCAAAACTCCTGCTACATATCTTGCTGCTGCATCTCTTAATGCATCTCATGGTAATGCTTCATCTCCTGTTGCTGCTTTTCTTGCTGCATCTTCTGCTGCTGCATCTCCTGCTGATGGGTCTGATGCTGCATCTTTTGCTCTTGCATCTCCTGCTGCTGCATTACCTGCTCTGTCTCCTCCTACTGCATCTCCTCCTGCTGCATATCCTGCTTCTCTATATAATGCTGCCTTTCCTGCTGCTGCATCTCCTGCTGCTGAATCTCTTTCTGCATCTCCTTCTTCTGAATCTCCTGCTGCTCTATTACCTTCTGCATCGAATCCCGATGCATGTCCTACTGATTCATGTCCTGCTCTTTCATCTCCTTCTTCTGAATCTCCTCCTGAATCTCCGGCGGCATCTCATGCTGTCACATATCCTGCTACATCTCCTGATGTATCTCCTTCTGAATTTGCATCTCCTTCTACTTCTACTTCTGCTGAATCTACTGCTGCTGTGTCTGCTCCTGCTGAGTCTCCTTCTACTGCGTCTGCTGCATCATCTCCTCTTTCTCCATAACCTGGTGTATCTCCTCTTGCTGCATCATATCATGCATATCATGTTGAAGAATCTCTTCCTACTGTATCTTGTGCTGAATCTTCATTTCCTGCTGCATCTGCTTCTTCATCTCTTGCTACTTCTTCTGAATATGCATATCCTGATGCATCTCCACCTGATGCCACTCCTACTGCAGCGTTTGCTTCTGCATCTCCAGCTGCACTTCCTGCTGCTGAATCTCCATATGCCGTGTCTGCTGCTGAATATCCTTTGTCTGCTGATGCATCTCCTGCTGCTGAATCTCCTGCTGCATCTGCTGCTGCTACATCTGATACTGCTGCATCACCTACTGAATGTGCTGGTGCAGCATCTCCTTCTGCTGCATCTCCTGTTGCTTCATCTGCTGGTGCTGCACTTGCTGCAACATCTGCTTCTGCATCTCTTGCTGCTGCACCTCCTGCTGCATCTCCGTCTTAATCTCATGGTGCTGCATATCCTGCTGATGCATATGCTGCTTCAACTCCTGCTGCTTCAACTCCTGCTGCTGCATCTGCTGATACTGCATGTGCTGCTGCATCTCCTACTGTATCTCTTGTTGCTGCATCTTCTGGTGTTGCATCTCCTGCTTCATCTCATTATGACTTAACTGCCACTATTGAGGTGCTTTAGGGAAATCGAATAATGCCCATAGGGAAATTGCTAGCATGGAATGCTGCTGCTTCTGAATGTCTTCTCTTAGAGCGCAATCATGCAAACCAAGATTTATCTATCTTTCCGTCTAGGCTAGTGAACGTTCTAACTGCGAAGATGTTAGCACGGAATGCTGTTGCTTCTGAATGTCTTCTCTTATAGTGGTTTCACTGGAAAGGGAGACTTGTAGAACTTTCATTCTCGGTTTGTGAACGGTAACATCAAAATAGCTATGAAGGTGTCACCTCAAAATTTCAGAGCATTAGGCATAAGTACCGCAGGAAAGCTGCTACCATCCAATACTGGCTCACGTTAGAGTCTTCCTAGAAAGACTTTCACTGCAAGTTGCAAACACGACTAAAAGAATGTTTTAGTTTAGGCTTGTTAATAGTGACTTTAAAACGCCTAATACATCGCTATAGTTGGAATTAATATCTCCAGCAAGGACGATGCTAGCATGGAATGTTTCCTCTTATGAACGTGTTCTCTTAAAGCGCTACAACTACAAAGCACGACTTGTCGAACTTTCACTCTAGGCTTATGAAAAGTAACATCAGCATAGCTATTGAGACATCATGTCAAGATTTTAGAGATTTCTGCTCAAGTACCTCACAGAAGCTGCTGCCATCAAATTCTGGCTCTCGTTACGATCTTTTTATGAAGCGCTTTCACTGTCAGCTGCAAAGCAGGAAAAATGCAACATTTTCGCGGAGGCTAGTTATTAGCGACTTAATAACGCCTAATAACGCTCTTTATGAAAAGAGAATATCTCGTGCAGGGAAGATGTTAGCATGGAATGCTTCTGCTTGTGGATGTATTCTCTTAGAGCGCAATCACTGCAGAGCACAACTTGTAGAACTTTCCATCTAGGCTAGTGAACAGTAACATCAGCATGGCTAGTAAGGCTTCACTTGAAGATTTGAAAGTGTTTAGCAGAAATACCTCTGAAAGTTCTACATGTCGTGCTTTGCAGTGAAAGTGCTTTAAGAGAATACATCCACAAGCAGAAGCATTCCATGCTAGCATCTTCCCTGCTGGAGATGTGAATTTTTACTAAAACTCCATAATAGATGGTGTTAAGTCCCTATTCACTAGCCTATGCTAATAAGTTCTTTTAGTCGTGTTTGCAGCTTGCAGTGAAAGCTCTTCCAGAGAAGATTCTAACGAGAGACGCCATTTGATGGTTTCAGCATTCCCTCAGTAGCTGTGCTATAAGAGACGACATTCAGAAGCAGCAGCATTCCGTGCTAACATCTTCGCTGTTAGAGATAGTCACTTTTCTAAAGCTCGTTATTAGTCGCTGTTATGTCACTATTCTTTAACCTACACTTAAACGCATTGTTAATCGTGTTTTGCACCTCTCAGTGAAAGCGCTTCCAGAGAAGATTCTAACGAGAGACACCATTTGATGCTAGCCAATTCCCAGGAGTATTTCTGTTGAACGCTTTCAGATCTTCAAGTGAAGCTTTACTAGCCTTGCTGATGTTACCGTTCAATAGCCTAGACAGAAAGTTCAATAAATCTTGGTTTGCAGTGATTGCGCTCTAAGAGAAGACATTCAGAAGCAGAAGCATTCCATGCTAACATCTTCCCTGCTGGAGATATTCACTTTTCCTAAAGCGCATTATTAGGTGCTATTAAGTTTCTATTCATTTGCCAACACAAGAACGTTGCGTTAGTCGTTCTCTACATCTTGCAGAGAAACCGCTTCCATAGAAGACGCTAACGAAAACCAGCTTTTGATGGTAACACCTTTCCAGTTTTCTTGTGCTGAACACTCTGAAATTTTGAAGTAACGCCTTCGTAGCCATTCTGGTCTTACAGTACACAAGACTAGACTGAAAGTTCTACAAGTTGTGCTCTGCAATGAAAGCTCTCTACGAGAATACATCCACAAGCAGAAGCATTCCATGCTAGCATCTTCCCTGCAGGAGATATGAATTTGTACTACAACGCCGTACTAGATGGTGTTAAGTCTTTATTCACTAGCCTACGCTAATACGTCCCTATTCACTAGCCTATGCTAATACTTTTGTGTTTGCAGCTTGCAGTGAAAGCGCTTTCAGAGAAGAATCTAACGAGAGCCACCCTTTGATGCTAGCAACTTCCCGAGGGTAGTTCTGCTAAACGCTTTCAAATCTTCAAGTGAAGCTTTACTAGATATGCTGGTGTTACAGTTCACTAGCCTAGATGGAAAGTTCGATAATCTTGGTTTGCAGTGATTGTGCTCTAAGAGAAGACATACAGAAGCAGAAGCATTCCATGCTAACATCTTCCCTGCTAGAGATATTCTCTTTTCCTAAAGAGCATTATTAGGCGTTATTAAGTCACTAATAACTAACCTACGCGAAAACGTTGCTTTTTTCGTGCTTTGCAGATGGCAGTGACAGCGCTTCATGAAAGGATCCTATAGAGAGCCAAAATTTGATGGTAGCAGCTTCCCTGCGGTACTTGTGCTGAACGATCTCAACTCTTGAAATGAGGCTTTAATAGCCATTCTGATCTTACAGCTCATAAGCCTAGAGTGAAAGTTCTACAAGTCGTCTTTTGCAGTAACAGCGCTATAAAAGAAAACATTAATAAGCGGTGTAGTTTCAGGCCAGCATCTGCACTGCCTGAAATACTTACTTTTCCATAAGCGCGTTAACAGGTGCAGTTAAGTCACAATTCATTACCCTAAAGTAAAATGTGTTAGTCGTGCTTCACAGCCTGCAGCGAAAGTGCTATAAGAGAAGACTCTAACGAGAACCAGCATTTGATGGTAGAAGCTTCCCTGTGGTACTTGTGCTGAATGCTCTGAAATTTTGAAGTGACACTTTACTTGCTGATGATATACTTCAGAAGACTAGAATGAAACTTCTAGAAGTCATACTTTGCAGTGAAAGTGCTATAAGAGAAGACATTCAGAAGCAGCAGCATTCCATACTACCATCTTCCCTGCAGCCGATGTTCACTAGTCTGAAAGCGCGTTATTCGGCGAAGTAAAGTAACTGTTCTGTACCCTATACTAAAATTTTGTGTTAGTCGTTCTTTGTAGCTTGCAGTGAAAGCGCTTCCAGAGAAGACTAACGAGAGCCAGCATGTGATCGTAGCAGCTTCCCTGCCGTACTTGTGCTGAACGATTTGAAATTTTGCAGTGACGCTTTAATACCCATTCTGATGTTACAGGACACGAGCCTAGACTGAAAGTTCTACAAGTCTTTCTTTGCAGTGAAAGCGCTATAAGAGAAGACATTCAGAAGCAGCAGCATTCCATGCTAGCATCTTCCATATGGGCTTTACTCACTTTTCCTTAAGCTCCTCAATAGTTAAATCACAATTCCGTAATCAATACTAAACGTTTTGTTAGACGTGCTTTGCAGCTTGCAGTGAAAGGGCTTCAAGAGAAGATTCTAACGAGAGCTAGCATTTGATCGTAGCAGTGCCCTTGCGGTACTTTTTCTAAACGTCTTCAAATTTTGCAGTGACGTTTTAATAGCCATTCTGATGATGCAGTACACGAGCCTAGACTGAAAGTTCTACAAGTCTTACCTTGCAGTGGAAGCGCTTTAAGAGAAGACATTCTACAGCAGCAGCATTCCATGCTAGCATCTTCCCTGTGGGCGTTATTCGATTTCCCTAAAGCACCTCAATAGTGGCAGTTAAGTCATAATGAGATGAAGGAGATGCAACAGCAGAAGATGCAGCACCAAGAGATACAGCAGGAGATGCAGCAGCACATGCAGTATAAGCAGGAAATACAACAGGAATAGATGCAGAAGGTAATGCAGCAGCAGGAAATGCAGCACCAAGAGATTAAGACGGAAATGCAGCAGAAGGTACAACAGCAGGACTTGCATAAGGAGATGTTGCAGCAGGTGCAGCACCAGCAGATGCAGCAACAGATGATGCAGCTGGAGGAGATGCTGCTGCAGCACATACAGAAGGTGATGCAGTAGTAGGAGATGTAGCAGCAGCAGATGCATCAGGAGATGCAGCATCAGGAGATGCAGCAGTAGACAAGATATTCAGCAGCAGACACGGCATATGGAGATTCAGCAGCGGGAGGTGCAGCTGGAGATGCAGAAGCAAACGCTGCAGTAGGAGTGGCAGCATGTGGAGATGCATCAGGAGATGCATATTCAGAAGGAGAAGCAGCAGGAGATGCAGCAGCAGCAGGAGATGCAGCAGGGAATGAAGATTCAGCAGAAGATGCAGTAGGAAGAGATTCTTAAACATATGAAGTAGCATGATATGTTGCAGCAACAGGAGATACAGCAGGTTATGGAGAAAAAGATGATGCAGCAGACTCAGCAGCAGGAGATTCAGCAGCAGTAGAAGCAGCAGGACATGCATATTCAGAAGGAAATGCGTCAGGAGATGTAGAAGGATATGTAGCAGCATGAGATGCCGCCGGAGATTCAGGAGGAGATTCAGCAGAAGGAGATGCAAGAGCAGGAGATGCAGCAGGAGATTCAGCAGGACATGCAGCAGGAGGAGATGGGACAGGAGATGCAGTAGGAGCAGATTCAGCAGTAGATGCTGTAGCTTGAGATGCAGCAGGAGATGTATCAAAAGGAGATGCAGCAGCATGAGATGCAGCAGGAGATATAGAAGGAGATTCAGCAGCACGGGATGTAGTAGGAAATGTAGAAGGAGATATATCAGAAGGAATTGTAGCAGGAGATGCTGGAGGAGATTCTGCAGAGATGCAGTAGGAGATGCAGCAGGAGATGAAATAGCAACATATGCATCAGCAGTTATAGCAGGAAGTGCAGCGGGAGATTCAGCAGGAGATGTAGCAGCAGGAGATGCAGCCGCAGATGCCTTCAACAGGATATGAAGCTGAAATGCAGAAACACTAGATGCATCTGTAGAAGACTGAGCAGCAGATGCAGCATTAAATGGAGATGCTTCTTCATATGCATCCGCAGAGTATGTAGCAGGAAATGAAGCAGCAGGCTATACAGCAGCTGGAGATGAAGCAGCAGATGCAGCAGCAGGAGATACAGGACGACATCAAATAGAAGGAGATGCAGAATCAGCAAATGTAGCAGGAGATGCAGCAGTACATGAAGCATCAGGAAATGGAGCAGCATATTAAGGAGATGCAGCAGTACATGAAGCATCAAATAATGGAGCAGGAGATTAAGCAGCAGCAGGTAATGCAGCAGGTGATGCAGCTGCAGCTGCAGAGGCAGCAGATGCAGCAGGAATAGATGCAGCAGCAGATGCATCATGAGATGCAGATTCAGTAGGAGATGTAGGAGCAGAAGATGCTGCAGCAGATGATACAGCAGGAGATGCAGCAGAAGGAAATGCAGCAAGATACGCTGCAGGTGGAGATGCAGTAGGATATGAAGCAGGAGATTCAGCAGGAGGAGATGCAGCACGGGATGCATATTCAGCAGTAGATTCAGCAGAAACCAGAAGGAGATGCAGCAGCAGGAGATTTAGCAGGAGATGCAGCAGTAGATTAAGCAGTAGCATATGCAACAGCAGATGCACCAGATGGAGCAGAAAGAGATGCAGTAGGTGATGGAGCAGCAGATGCAACGGGAAATGTTGCATCAGGAGATGCATCCACAGATGCATGAGCAGGGGATGCATCAAGAAATGTAGCAGCAGGAGATACAGGAGCAGGTGATGCAGCATGAGATGCAACATCAGAAGATGCAGCACCAAGAGATGCAGCAGTAGATGCAGCAGCACATGCAGTATCAGCAGATGCAGCAGCAGGAGATGAAGCAGGAGATGCAGCATCAGGAAATGCAGCATCCAGAAATACAACAGGAATAGATGCAGAAGGTAATGCAGCAGCAGGAGTTTAAACAGAAGATGCATCAGCAGGAAATGCAGCACCAAGAGATTCAGACGGAGATGCAGCAGGAGGTGAAACATCAGGAGATGCAGAAGCTGATGTTGCAGCAGGAGCAGCACCAGCAGATGCAGCAACAGGAGTTGCAGTAGAAGGAGATGCTGCAGCAGCACATGCAGAAGATGATGCAGCAGTAGGATATGCAGCAGCAGCAGATGCATCAGGAGATTCAGCAGCAGGAGATTCAGCATGCTATGTAGAAGCATGAGATGCCACAGGAAATTAATCAGGAGATTCAGCAGCAACTGATGCAGCAGCAGGAGAAGCAGTAGGAGATGCAGGAGGAGATGCAGAAGCAGATGCAGCAGGAAATGAAGATTCAGCAGAAGATGCAGTAGGAAGAGATTCTTCAACATATGCAGCAGAATGATATGATGCATCAACACGAGATACAGCAGGTTACGGAGAAAGAGGAGATCAGGAGATTCAACAGCAGGAGATGCAGCAGCAGGAGATTCAGGAGCAGGAAATTCAGCAGCAGGAGATGCATATTTAGAAGGAGATAAGTCAGGAGATGTAGCAGGATACGTAGCAGCATGAGATGCCTCTGGAGATTCAGGAGTAGATTCAGCAGAAGGCGATGCAAGAGCAGGAGATGAAGCAGCAGGAGATGCAGAAGCAGATGCAGCAGGAGTTGCAGATTTAGCAAGATATGCATCACCAGGAGATGCAGATGAAGCAGGAGGAGATGCAGCAGTAGGACATGAGAAGGATTCGATGCAGAAAGAGATTCAGCAGCAGGAGATTCAGAAGAAGGAGATGAAGAAAGAGATTCAGCAGCATGAGATGCAGCAGCAGGAAAGGCAGCAGTATATAGAGAAGCAGGATATGCAGCAGGAGAAGATGCAGTAGGAGGAGATAGAGCAGGTAATGCATCAGCAGGAGATGCAGCAGGAGATGCAAGAGCAAGAGATGCTGCATCAGACCTATCAGCAAGAGATGCAGCAGGAAATGCAGCAGCAGTAAAATGCAGCAGGAGATGCAGTAGCAGGAGATGAAGCATTATCATGAGATACATTAAGAGGTGCAGCAGCAGGATATGTAGCAGGAGATTTGGCAGGAGATGAAGCAGAAGCAGAGCAGCAGCAGATCACAGAATCACAGAATAACCAGGTTGGAAGAGACCCACTGGATCGTCGAGTCCAACCATTCCCAACAATCCCTAAATCATGCTCCTAAGCACCTCATCTACCCTAACCTTAAACACCTCCAGGGACGGTGACTCAACCACCTCCCTTGGCAGACCGTTCCAATGCCTAACCACCCTCTCCGTGAAGAATTTTTTCCTTACCTCAAGCCTAAATTTTCCCTGGCAGAGCTTGAGGCCATTCCCTCTCATTCTGTCCCCTGTCACTTGGGAGAAGAGGCCAGCACCCTCCTCTCCACAACCTCCCCTCAGGTAGTTGTATAGAGTACTAAGGTCTCCCCTCAACCTCCTCTTCTCCAGGCTGAACAACCTCAGCTCTCTCAGCCGCTCCTCATAAGATTTGTTCTCCAGCCAGCAGGAAATGCAGCAGTAGATGAGGATCAGCAGATACTGCAGCAGGAAATACTGCAGCAGATGCAGCAGGAGATGACATATCAGGTGATGAAGCCACAGACGCAGCAGCTGAAGATGAAGCAGGTGATGCAGCAGTAGGAGATGCAGAAGCAGATGCAGCAGGAAATGCAAATTCAGCAGGTGAAGCAATAGGAAGAGAATCTTCAGCAGATGCAGCAGGATTTGCGGCATGACGAGATGTAGCAGGACATATAGCAGCAGCAGATGCATCAGCAGATGAAGCAGGAAATGCAGCAAGTGATGCAGCAGCAGAAATGTAGCCACAGATGCATCAGAAGCAGATGCAGCAGGGAATGCAGCAGCAGCAGAAGTAACAGGAGATGTAGCAGCAGGATATGAGGAAGTAGGTGATGCTACAGGCAATTCAGCTGGAGATGCAGAAGGAGGAGATGCAGCAGCAGGAGGTGCAGAGTAGTAGATGAAGTGAAGAAGATGCAGCAGAAGGAAATATTGCAGGATATGCAGACGCAGTAAATGCAGCAGGAGAGAAAGCAGCATCAGACGCAGCATCAGATGCAGCAGCAGGAGATCTATCAGGAGATGCAGCTGTAGATGAAGCAGCAGCAGATGCAGCAGCAAATTCAGCAGATGCAGCTGTAGTAGATTCATAAAGAGCTGCAGCAGGAAATGCAGATGAATATGCAGCCGCAGGAGATGCATCTGCACATGCAATATCAGCAGATGTAGCAGCAGGAGATGCAGCAGCTGGAAATACAACAGGAATAGATGCAGAAGGTAATGCAGCAGCAGGAGTTGAAGCAGAATATGCATCAGCAGGAAATGCAGCAGCAAGAGATTCAGACGGAGATGCAGCAGGAGATGCAGCAGAAGGAGATGCTGGAGCAGCACATGCAGAACGTGATGTAGCATTAGGAGATGCAGCAGCAGCAGATGCAGCAGGAGATTCAGCAGCAGGACATTCAGCTTGATATATAGAAGCATGAGATGCCACAGGAGATTCACCAGGAGATTCAGCAGCAAGTGATGCAGCAGCAGGAGGTGCAGAAGCAGATGCAGCAAGAAATGAAGATTCAGCAGAAGATGCAGTAGGAAGAGAATCTTCAGCAGATATAGCAGAATGTGCAGGATTACGAGATGTAGCAGGATATATAGTAGCAGGAGATGCATCAGCAGATGAAGCAGGAAATACAGCAAGAGATGCAGCAGCAGAGATGTAGCCGCAGATGCATCAGAAGCAGATGCAACAGGAGATGCAGCAGCAGCAGATTCCACAGGAGATGCATTGGCAGAAGATGCAAGAGTTGCAGCATCAGGAGATTCAGCAGGAAATGCAGCACCAGGGGATGTAGTAGCAGGAGACACAGAAGGAGATACAGAAGGAGCTGCAGCATCAGGAGATGCAGCAGGGAATGCAGCAGCAGCAGTAGTAACAGGAGATGCAGCAGCATCATATGCACTAGGAGATGTAGCAGCAGGAGATGAAGAAGCAGGAGATGCTGCAAGTGAATCAGCCAGAGATGCAGAAGGAGGAGATGCAACAGCATGAGGTGCAGAGTAGTAGATGAAGTGAAGAAGATGTAGCAGAAGGAAATATAGCAGGAGATGCAGCCGCAGTAAATGCAGCAAGAGAGAAAGTAGCATCAGATGCAGCATCAGATACAGCAGCAGGAGATGCAGCAGCAGTGTATGCACCAGAATGAGATCTATCAGGAGATGCAGTAGCAAATTCAGCAGATGCAGCAGTAGTAGATTCATAAAGAGCTGCAGCACGAAATGCAGATGAATATGCAGCAGCAGGAGATGCATCTGCATGTGATGCAGAAGGAGATGCAGGAGGTGACGCTCAAGGAGATGCAGAACGAGATGCAGCAGCAGGATATGCAGCAGAAAGAGATGGCGCAGGAGATGCTTCAATAGAAGGTGCAACATGAGATACAGCAGATAAAGATGCAGCAGCAGATGAAGCAGAAGGAGATGCAGAAACAGGAGATGCAGCAGCAAGACACGGATCAAGAGATGCAGCAGCAGGAGATGAAGCTTCTGGAGATAAATTTGGAGATGCAGTAGCAGGATATGAAGCAGCAGGAGCTATAGTAGCAGGACATGCAGCATGAGATGCAGCAGTATGAGATGAAGCAGCAGGGGATGTATCAGGAGACGCAGAAGCAGCAGATACAGCCAGAGATGCCATAGCAGGAGATGCAAAAGGAGATGATGCAGCAGCAATTAGAGATTAAGCAGGATATGCAGCAGCAAGAGATTAAGCAGGAGATGCAGCATGAAGAGGTGGAACAGGAGATGAAGCAGGAGGAGGTACAGCAGCAGCAGATCTAGCAGCAGATGCAGCTGATGGAGATGCATAAGAGATGCAGCAGCAATTGATGAAGCAGGAGATGCTGGCGCCAGAGATGCAGAAGTAGATGCAGAAGCAGGAGATGCAGGAGTAGATGCATCAGCAGGAGATGCAGCAAAACATACATCAGCAGGAGACACAGCAGCAGGATATGAGGCAGGAGATGCACCAGCCGGAAATGCGGCAAGAGATGCACCAGCCGGAAATGCAGCAGGAGATGCACCAGCAGAAAATGCAGCAGGAGATGCTTCAGGAGATTAAACAGGAGATGCTGCAGCAGGAAATTTTGCAGGGCTTGCAGCAGTAGGTGAAGCAGCACTAGATGAAAGAGCATATGTTTCAGATGCAGCAGTAGGGGATGCAGCAGGGGATGCAGCAGGAAGAGATGGAGCAGCAGATAGATCAGCAGCAGATGCACCAGCAGAGGCAGCAGCAGTAGATGCAGCAGGACATAGAGAAAAGTATGAGGCAGCAGGAGATGTAGGAGATGCAGCAGTAGATGAAGAAGCAGTAGATGCAGCAGCCGTTGCAGCAGGAAATGCAGCAGGAGATGCAGCAGCAGGAAATGCAGCAGCAGGAGGTGCAGCCGCAAATGCATTCAGCAGCATATGCAGTAGGAGATGCAGCAGCAGGTGATTCAGTAGCAGGAGATTCAGCAGCAGATGTAGCAGGATATTAAGCATCAGTAGATGCATCCGCAGATGCATCAGCAGAGCATGTAGCAGGAGATGCAGGAGTACATGAAATAGCAGCAGATACAAGAGCAGATTCAGGAAATGCAGCAGCAGGAGATGCAGCAGGAGATGAAGTAGAAATGTAGATACAAGTGCAGCAGGAGATGCAGCAGTAGGAGATGTAGCAGGAGATGCAGCAGTACATGAAGTAGCAGCAGATACAACAGCACAGTCAGGAGATGTAGCAAAGTAGATGCAGCAAGATATGAAACAGCAAAAGATACAGAAGGAGATGCAGCAGCAGAAGATGAAGCTGGAGATGCAGTAGGAGATGCAGCAGCAGGTGCAGCAGGAGATGTAGCAACACCAGAAGCAGCAGAAGATGCAGCAGCAGGTGATGCAGGATGAGATGCATCAGGAACTGCAGCAGCAGGAGATGCAGCAGGATATGCAACAGCAGATGCAGCAGCATGAGGTGCATAGCAGAAGATGCAGCAGGAGATGAAGTAGCAGGAGATGAAGAAGCAGGAAATGCAGAAGGAGATGTAGCAGCGGGAGATGCAGAAGGAGATGCAGTAGCAGGAGATGCAGTAGAAGAAGATGCAGCCGCAGCAGATGCAGGAGAAGCAGCACCAGGAGATGAAGAGGCAGGAGATTCAGCAGGAGATGCAGCAGCAGGAAATGTAGCAGGAGATTCTGCCGCAGGAAACAACGTAGGAGAGTCTGCAGCGGAAGATTAAGCAGAAAATGCAGCAGGAGATATAGAAAGAGATTCAGCAGCAGGATATGTATTAGGAGATACAGCAGCAGATACATCAGTGGGGGTGGCAAGTGGAGATTCTGCAGAAGAAGATTCAGCAGGAGATGCATCAGGAGATGAAATAGCAACATATGCATCAGCAGTTACAGCAGGAAGGTCAACAGGAGATTAAGCAGGAGATGTAGCAGCAGGAGATGCAGCCGCAGATGCCTTCAGGAGGAAATGCAGAAGCACTAGAAATTTCAGTATAAGACTGAGTAGCAGATGCAGCAGGAAATGGAGATACTTCTGCAGATGCATCCTCGGATGCATGAGCAGAGGATGCAGCAGCAGACGATGCTGGAGGACATCAAGTGGTAGGAGATGTAGCAGCAGGAATTGTAGCAGGAGATGCAGCAGTACATGAATCAGCAGCAGATGCAGCAGCAAATTAAGGAGATGCAGTAGACGGAAATGCAACAGAAGATGCAGCAAGAGGAGATGCATCAGCAGGAGATGCAGGCAGCAGACGAAAGAGGAGATGCAGATTCAGCAGCAGATGGAGTAAGAAGAGATGCAGCAGCAGATGAATAGCAGGAGTTGCACTAGCAGATGTAATAGCAGGAGATGCAGCAATATGTGAAGTAGCACCAGATGCAGCAGCATATGCTGAAGATGTAGGAGGAGGAGATTAAGCAGGAGATGCATCAGGAAGAGATGCAGCAGGATATGCAGAAAAAGATAAAGCAGAAAGAGATGCATGAGGAAATACAGCAGCAGGATATGCATGAGCAGGAAATGCAGCAGAACATGCACTAGCCGAAGATGCAGCAGGAGATGCAGCAGGAATGCAGCCAGAGATATAGAAGGAGATTAGCAGCAGGGGATGTAGAAGGAGATGCAGCAGGAGATACATCAGCAGGAATTGTAGCAGAAGATGCTGGAGGAGATTCTGCAGAAGAAGATTCAGCAGGAGATGCATCAGGAGATGAAATAGCAACATATGCATTAGCAGTTACAGCAGGAAGTGCAGCAGGAGATTCAGCAGGAGATGTAGCAGCAGGAGATGCAGCCGCAGTTGCCTTCAGGAGGATATGCAGAAGCACTAGATGCATCCGTAGAAGATTGAGCATCAGATGCAGCAGGAAATGGAGATACTTCTGCAGATGCATGAGCAGAGGATGCAGCATCAGGAGACGTTGGAGGACATAAAGTGGCAGGAGGTGTAGCAGCAGGAATTGTAGCAGGAGATGCAGCAGTACATGAATCAGCAGCAGATGCAGCAACAGATTAAGGAGATGCAGTAGACAGAAATGCAGCAGCCAGAAATGCAGCAGAAGATGCAGCAGGAAAAGATGCTGGAGGACATCAAGTGGCAGGAGATGTAGCAGCAGGAATTGTAGCAGGAGATGCAGCAGTACCTGAATCAGTGCAGATGCAGCAGCAGATTAAGGAGATGCAGTAGACGGAAATGCAACAGAAGAGGCAGCAAGAGGAGATGCATCAGCAGGAGATGCAGGCAGCAGTCGAAAGAGGAGATGCAGATTCAGCAGCAGATGAAGTAACAGGAGATGCAGCAGCAGATGAAGTAGCAGGAATTGCAGCAGCAGATGCAATAGCAGGAGATGCAGCAATATGTGAAGCAGCACATGATTAGCAGCATATGCTGAAGATGTAGTAGGAGGAGATTAAGCAGGAGATCCAGCAGGAAGAGATGCAGCAGGATATGCAGAAAAAGATAAAGCAGAAAGAGATGCATGAGGAAATACAGCAGCAGGATATGCATGAGCAGGAAATGCAGCAGAACATGCACTAGCAGAAGATGCAGGCGGAGATGTAGCAAGAGGATATGCACCATGATATACAGCAGCAGGAGATGCAACAAAAGATGAAACAGGAGGAGATGCAGCAGGAGAGGCAGCAGAGGAGATGCAGCAGAATCTACTGCTGCATCTCCTGCTGCTGCATCTCATGCTGCATCTCCTGCTGCTGCCTCTCCTCCTGCTAAATCTCCTGCATCAGCTGATGCATTTCCTGCATCTCCTGCGGCTGCATCTTCTGCTGGTGCATCTCCTGCTACTGGGTTTGCTGCATCGTCTCCTCCTGCCTCTTCTCCTACAGCATCTCATTCCGTATCTCGTGCTACATCACATGAATCTGTACCTTCTGAAGCATCTCTTCCTGCTGCATCTCCTGATAAATATGCTTCTATTGATGCATCTGCAGCGGCTGCATCTCCTGCTGCTGCATCATCTACTGATGCATCTCCTGTGTAATCCTCTTCTGCTACATCTCTTGCTTCTGCATCATCTACTGCTGCATCTCCTGATTCATCTCCTACTGCTGCACCTGCAGTATTTTCTACTGCATCTGCTGCTGCTTCATATACTGCTTCATCTCCTACTACTGCATCTTCTGCTGCATCTCCTGCTGCATCTCCTGCTGCTGCAGCTCCATCTGCAGCATCTCCTGCTGCATCTCCTGCTACTGAATCTCCTGCTGCATATCCTGTTGAATCTAATCCTACCACAGCGCCTGCTGCATCTCCTGCTGCTGCATAATCTGCTGCATCTCCTCTTGCTGCATTTCCTGCTGCATTTACTGATGCATCTCCTGATGCTGCATCTCCACCTGCTGCAACTCCACCTGCTGCATCTCCTGCTGCTGAACTCCTGCTACTGCATCTTCTGCTGATGCATAACCTGCTGCATCTCTGACTGCTGCATCTCCTGCTGCTGAATCTCCTGCTGCTGTATCTGCTGGTGCTGCATATGCTACTGCATCTGCTGCAGGATCTTCTTCTTCTGCCTCTCATGCCACATCTCCAGCTGATGCATCTCCTGCTTCTGTATATATTGCTGGATCTACTGCTGCTGCATCTCCAGCTGCATCTCCTGCTGCTGCATCTCTTGCATCTTTTGCTGCATCTGCTGTTGATTAATCTACTGCTGCATCTCCTTTTGATTCATCTTCTGATTTTTTCATGTCCTTCTGCATCACCTGATGCTCCATCTGTTGCTGCTGCATACAACTGCTGCATCTTCTGCTGCTGAATTCACTTCTGCTGCATCTGCTGCTGCATCACCTTCTACTGAATCCCCTGCTGCATCTCCTGCTGCTGTATCCACTGGTACATCTCCTAATGCTGCATCTCCTGCTGCTGCACCTCCTGATGCATCTCCTGCTCAATCTCCTCCTACTGCTTCTCCTACTGCTTCATCTCCTGCATCTGCTGCTGCATGTGCTGCTGCATCTCCTGCTTATCTATGTCATCTTCCTGGATCTCCACCTGCATCTATTGCTGCTGCATCCTCTGCTGAACCTCCTGCTGCTGCATCTCCTTCTGCAACTTCCTCTGATGCATCAGCAGATTCATCTGATGATGCATCTCCCCTGCTTCATCTCCTGCTGCTGAATTTCTTAGGGAATCTGCTTCTGAATCTGCTCCTGTATCTACTGCAGCTGCAACTCCTGATGCTGTATCTGCTGCTACTGCATCTCCTAATACATCTCCTGTAGCTTAATCTCCTGCTTTTGCATCTCCTGTTTTATCTCCTTCTGATGCCTATCTTGCTGCTGCATCTACTGCTGCTTCGTCTGCTTCTACATCTCTCGCTGCATTTCCTGCTGCTGCATCTCAGGGTACATCTTCTCTTGCTCAGTCTCATGCTGCATATCCTGCTGCTACATCTCCTGCTACTGCATCTCCTTCTGCATCTCCTGCTGCATCTCTTGCAGCTGCATCTCCTGCTCCATCTCTTGCGGTGGCATCTCCTGCTCCATATCCTTCTGTTGCATCTGTGTATTCATCTTATGATGGTGCTTTCTTGCTGGATCTCCTGCTTCTGCATCTCCTGCTGCTGCAAACTCTGCTGCATCTCCTGCTGCTGCATTTCCAGCTGCAGTTGCTTCTGCTGCATATCCTGTGGCTGTGGCTGCTGATGCATTTCCTGATGCAATTTCTACTGCTGCATCTCCTTCTGCTGCAAATCCTGCTGCATCTCCTCTTGCTGCATTTCCTTCTGCTGTATTTCCTGCTGCTGCATCTGATACATCATCTCCTGCTGCTGCATCTGCTGGTGCTGCATCTCCTGCTGCATCTGCTGCTGAATCTCCTGATTCTGCATCTCATACCACATCTCCTGCTGCTGCATCTCCTGCTGCATCACCTGCTGCCGAATCTCCTGCATCTTTTGCTTCATCTGCTGTATATTCGCCTACTGGTGTATTTCCTGCTGCTGCATCTCCTGCTGATGGATGTCTTCGTGTATCTCCTGCTGCTGCATGTGCTGCTGCATCTCCTGCAGCTGCATCTCCTGTGGCATCTCCTATTGCTGAATCTCGTGCTGCTCCATTCTCTGCTGCATCTACTGCTGCTGCATAGCCTGCTGCCGAATCTCCTAATGCATCTCTTGCTTAGTCTCCTGATGCTTCCTATCTTGCTTCATCTCCTTTTGCTGCATATATTGCTGCTGCATCTCCTGCTGCTTGGCCTGCTGCTGTATCTCCTGCTCCATCTCCTGCTGGGGCATCTCCTGCTGTGTCTCCTTCTGCATCTCCTGCTGCTTCAGCTGCTGCATCTGCATCATCAGGATATTCTGAAGGAGATGCATCAACAGGAGATGCAGCAGCAGGAGATGCAACCACAGCACTGCGGCAGCAGATTCAGCTGCAGGAGATGCAGCCGTAGGAGATGCAGCAGGCTTTTCAGCAGGAGATACAGCAGAAGGAGATGCAGCAGGAGATACAACAGAAGGATATGTAGCAGGAGATGCATCAGCAGGAAATTCACCAGCAGAGGCAGCAGCAGAAGATGCAGCGGGAGATACAGGAAAAAATGAGGAAGCAGGAGCAGCCCCTATTACTTGATGTCCTCCTGCATCTCCTGATGCTGCATCTGCTGCTTCTGTATCTGCTGCTTCTGTATCTCTTGCTGCTACATCTCCTGATGCATCCTCTGCTCATGCATCTGCGGATGCATCTACTCGTATATCATTTCCGTTGAAACTGCTGCTCCATCCCCTGCTGCATCTCTTTCTGCTCCATCTGTTCCATCTGCTGTTACATATGCTGCTGCTTCATCTACTGCTGCATCTCCTGCTAAATCTTCTGCTGCTGCATCTCCTTCTGAAGTTATCCTTCTGCTACTGAATATCCTTTGTCTGCTGCAGAAGCTCCTGCTGCTGAATCTTCTGCTGCAGAATCTTCTGCTGCATCTCCTACTGCTGCATCTCCTTCTGCATGTGCTGCTGTAGCATCTTCTTCTGCTGCATCTCGTACTTCTGCATCTCCTGCTGCTGCATCTCCTGCTGCTGCATCTCCTGCTGCATCTCCGTCTGAATTTCTTGCTGCTGCATTTCCTGCCGATGCATATTCTGCTTCAACCCCTCCTGCTGCATTACCTTCTGCACCTATTCCTGTTGTATTTCCTGCTGCTGCATCTCTTGGTGCTGCATCTTCTGATGTTGCATTTCCTGCTGCATCTCCTGGGGCATCCTGTATCTCCTGCTGCTACATCTCCTGATGCATCCTCTGCTCATGCATTTGCGGATGCATCTCCTCATGTGTCATTTCCTATTGCATCTGCTGCTTCATCCCCTGCTGCATCTCTTTCTGCTCCATCTGGTGCATCTGCTGTTGCATATGCTGCTGCTTCATCTACTGCTGCATCTCCTGCTAAATCTCCTGCTGCTGCATCTCCTTCTGAAGTTTCTGCTGAATCTACTGCTGAATATGCATCCCCTGCTGCATCTCCTGCTGCTGCATCTCCTGCTTCATATCCTACTGCATCTCCTCGTGCAGCATATCTTGATTCATAACTTTCTGCTACATCTCCTACTGAATCTGCATCTCCTGATGCATCTGCTGATGCATCTATTGCTGCTGCATCTGCTGCCTCTGCAGCTGCAGCTGCATCACTTGCTGCTGCTGATTCTACTGCATTTCCTGCTGCGTCTTAATCTGCTGCTCCATTTCCTGATGCTTCATGTACTGCTGCATCTCCTTAATATGCTGCTCCATTTCCTGATGCTTCATGTACTGCTGCAACTCCTGCTACATTTGCTGCTGCTACATCTCCTTCTAATTGAAGTCCTCCTGCATCTCCTGCTGCTGCATCTGCTGTATAGCCTGCTGCTTCATCTCTTGCTGCATCTTCTGTGGATGCATCAGTGGTTGCATCTGCAGAAGCATCTCCATTTCCTGCTGCATTTGTTGCTCAGTCTTCTACGGATACATCTAGTGCTTCTGCATTTCAGCTGCATATCCTCTTGAAGGCATCATGTCCTGCTGCTCCATCTCCTGCTGAATCTCCTGTTGCACTTCCTGCTCTAACTGCGGATGCATATGTTGCTATTTTATCTCCTGCTTCATCTCATGCTGAATCTTCTTCTGCAGAATCTCCTCCAGCATCTCCTGCTACAATTCCTTCTGATGTATCTCCTGCTGCATCTCCTACTACATCCCATGCTGCTGAATCTCCTTCTACATCTCCTGCTGCATCACCTGCTGAATCTGAATTCTATATCTCCAGCTGCATTTTCTACTGAATCAACTGCTGCCTTTTCTAATGAATCTCCTGCTGCAGAATCTCCTACGGAATTTCCTGCTGCTCAATCTGCTGATGCATTTCCTGCTGATGCATCTCCTTCTGAATTTCCTGATGCTGCATCTCCTGCTGAATCTGCTGCTTGCCTCTAGTGCGGCTGCATCTTCTTTTCCTGCATCTCCTGCTGCTGCATCTGCGGCTGATTTCCTGCTGCATTTCCTTCTCTTGAATCTCCTGCTGCATATCCTGGTGCATCACCTGCTGAATATGCATCTCCTGCTACATCTCCTGCTGATACACCTCATGCAGCTGCAGCTGCTGCTGCATATCCTGATGCATCTGCTGTTACCAAATCTCTGGCTGTTGCATATCCTACTGAATTTCCAGCAGCTTCTCATGCTGATGCAATTCCTGCTGCATCTCATCCTGAATCCTTTTCTTCTGCATCTGCTGCTGCTTCTGGTGATGCTACATATCCAGCTGCGTCTGCTGCTTCATTTACTTCTGTATCTCCTGCAGCATATGGTTCTGCATCTTTTGCTGCATAAGTTGCTGCATCTGCTGCTGCTTCTGCTGCTGGTGCATATCCTGCTGCTGTGTCTCATGCTGATGTATGTTTTGCTGCATCTCCTGCTGATACATGTCCTGCTGCATATCCTGCTTCTGCATCTACATCTTCTGCATCTCCGGCACCAGCATCTCCTGCTGCATCAATTGCTGCTGCATCTCTTATTCATCTCCTTCTGCTGCATATACTGCTGCATCTAGTGCTGCTGTACCTCCTCCTACTGCATTTTCTGTTCAATCTCCTCCTGCTGCATCTCCTTCTGCTGCATCTCCTTCTGCTACATCTCCTTCTGCATCTCCTGCTACAGCATCTCCTGTTGTATCTCCTGCTTCTTCATATCCTGATACATCCCTTGCTGCTTCACCTCATCCTGCTGCATCTCATGCTGCATCTCCTGCTGCTATATCTCCTGCTCTTTCATATCCTGCTACTGCATCACCTAATGAATCTCCTGCTGCTTCATCTCTTGATCTATGTCCTGCTGCTGCATCTCCTGTTACTGCATCTCCTTTTGCTTCGTCTGCTGCTGCATCTCCTGCTGTATCTCATGATGCACCTTCTATTGAAGCATCTCCTCCGTCATCTCCTTCTGCTGCATATCTTGCTGCTTCATCTCGTTCTGCATCTCTTACTGCATCTCCTTCAGCGTCACCTGCTGCATCGCCTTCTGCATCACCTGCAGACGCATATCCTGTTGTATCTCCTGCTCCTCCATATTCATCTGCATTTCCTGCTGCAGCTCTTTATGAATCTACTACAGCTGCATCTGCTGAATTTGCTGCTGCATCTGCTGCTGCTTCATCTACAGCTGCATCTCCTGTTAAATCTCCTGCTGCTTCATCTCCTTCTGAAGTTTCTGCTGAGTCTACTGCTGAATATGCATCCCCTGCTTCATCTCTTGCTGCTGCATCTCCTGCTTCATATCCTACTGCATCTCCTCCTGCAGCATATCTTGCTGCATTTCCTTTTGCTGCATCTCCTGCTGCATCATCTGCTGCAGCATCTTCTGCTGCTACATCTCCTACTGAATCAGCATCTCATGATGCATCTGCTGCTGCATCTATTGCTGCTGCATCTGCTGCCTCTGCAGCTGCACCTTCATCACCTGCTGCTGCATCACCTGCTGCATTATATCCTGCTGCATATTCTGCTGCATTTCTTGAAGCTGCATCTCTGTATTCTGCTGCTCCATTTCCTGCTGCTTCATGTACTGCTGCATCTCCTGCTACATTTGCTGCTTCTGCATCTCCTTCTACTTGATGTCTTCCTGCATTTCCTTCTGCTGCATCTGCTGCTTCATCTCCTGCTGCTGTATAGCCTGCTTCTGCATCTCCTGCTGCTTCATCTCCTGCTCTTGCATCTCCTTCTGCTGAATCTACTCCTGAATCTCTGGTGGCATCTCATGCTGCTACATATCCTGCTACATCTCCTGACGTATCTCCTTCTGAATATGCATCTCCTGCTGCTTCCCCTGCTGCTGAATCTCCTGCTGCTGCATCTGCTCCTGCTGAATCTTCTGCTGCTGCGTCTGCTGCATCATCTCTTCTTTCTCCATAACCTGCTGTATCTCCAGTTGCTGCATCATATCATGCTGCTGCATATGTTGAAGAATCTCTTCCTACTGCATCTTCTGCTGAATCTTCATTTCCTGCTGCATCTGCTTCTGCATCTCCTGCTGCATCTGCTTTTGCATCTCCTGCTGCTGCTGCATTTCCTGCTGCTACTCCTGCTGCTGCATCAGTTGCTGTTGAATCTCCTGATGAATCTACTGTGGCATCTAATGCTTCTACATATCATGCTGAATCTCCTAATGCATCTCCACCTGCTGCCACTCCTACTGTTGCGTTTGCTTCTGTATCTCCTGCTGCACCTCCAGCTGCTGAATCTCCTGATGCCGTGTCTGCTAATGAATATCCTTTTTCTGCTGCTGAATCTCCTGCTGCTTAATCTTCTGCTGCATCTCCTACTGCTGCATCTCCTTCTGCATGTGCTACTGTAGCATCTTCTTCTGCTGCATAACCTACTACTGCGTCTCCTGCTGCTGCATCTCCTGCTGAATCTTTGTCTGAATTTCTTGCTGCTGCATTTCCTGCTGATGCATATTCTGCTTCAACTCCTGCTGCTGCATTACCTTCTGCATCTATTCCTGTTGTATTTCCTGCTGCTGCATCTCCAGCTGCTGCATCTGCTGCTGCATCTCCTACTTCATCTCTTGGTGCTGCATCTTCTAGTGTTGCATTTCCTGCTGCATCTCCTGGGGCATCCTGTATCTCCTGCTGCTACATTTCTTGATGCATCCCCTGCTCATGCATCTGCGGATTCATCTCCTAATGCACCATTTCCCGTTGCATCTGCTGCCTCATCTTCTGCTGCATCTCTTTCTGCTCCATCTGGGGCATCTGCTGTTGCATATGCTGCTGCTTCATCTACTGCTGCATCTCCTGTTAAATCTCCACCTGCTTCATCTCCTTCTGAAGTTTCTGCTGAATCTACTGCTGAACATGCATCCTCTGCTGCATCTCCTGCTGCTGCATCTCCTGCTTCATATTCTACTGCATCTCCTGTTGCAGCATATCTTGCTGCATTTCCTTCTGCTGCATCTCCTGCTGCAGCATCTGCTGCAGCATGTTCTGCTGCATCATCTCCTACTAAATCTGAATCTCCTGATGCACCTGCTGCTGCATCTATTGCTGCTACATCTGCTGTCTCTGCAGCTGCATCTGCATCACCTGCTGCTGCACCACCTGCTGCATTACCTCATGCTGCTTAATCTGCTGCTCCATTTTCTAATGCTTCATGTACTGCTGCATCTCCTGCTACACTTGCTGCTGCTGCATCTCCGTCATCTTGATGTCCTCCTGCATCTCCTCCTACTACATCTGCTGCAGCATCTCCTGCTCCTGTATAGCCTGCTGCTTCATCTCCTGCTGCATCCTCTGCGGATGAATCTGAGGATGCATCTCCTGAATCATCTCCATTTCCTGATGCATCTGATGCTCAATCTTCTACGGATGCATCTAGTGCTTCTGCATTTCGACTGCATATCCTGTTGAAGGCATCTGCGGCTGCATCTCCTGCTGCTACATCTCCTGCTGAATCTCCTGCTGCACTTCCTGTTTTAACTGCTGATGCCTATGTTGCTATTTCATCTCCTGCTGCATCTCCTGCTGAATCTTCTTCTGCAGAATCTCCTGCTGCATCTCCTGCTACAATTCCTGCTGATGTATCTCCTGCTGCATCTCCTACTACATCTTCTGCTGCTGAATCTTCTTCTGCAGAATCTCCTGCTGCATCTCCTGCTACAATTGCTGCTGATGTATCTCCTGCTGCATCTCCTACTACATCCCATGCTGCTGAATCTTCTTCTACATCTCCTGGTGCATCTCCTGCTGAACCTGCTGCTGCCTCTTGTGGGGCTGCATCTTCTTTTACTGCATATCCTGCTGCTGCATCTCCGGCTGCTGCATCTCGTTCTGCTACATCTCCTTCTGCATCTCCTCCTACAGCATCTCCTGCTGTATCTGCTGAATTTGCTGCTGCATCAGCTGCTACTTTCTCTCTTGCTGCATTTACTGTGGCAGCATTTCCTGCTATAATTCCTTCTGCTGCATCTTCTTTACTTCATCTACTACTCTGCACTTCCTGCTGCTGCATCTCCTCCTTCTGCGTCTCCGGCTGAATCGCTGGTAACATCTCCTGGTTCTTCATCTCCTGCTTCATATCCTACTCTATCTCCTCCTGCAGCATATCTTGATGCATTTCCTTCTGCTGCATCTCATGCTGCATCATCTGCTGCAGCATCTTCTGCTGCTACACCTCCTACTGAATCTGCATCTTCTGATGCATCTGCTGCTGCATCTATTGCTGCAGCATCAGCTACTTCTGCAGCTGCAGCTGCATCACCTGCTGATGCATCACCTGCTGCATTACATCCTGCTGCATATTCTGCTGCATTTCCTGCTGCTGTTTAATCTGCTGCTCCATTTCCTGGTCTTTCATGTACTGCTGAATCTCCTTAATCTGCTGCTCCATTTCCTGATGCTTGATGGACTGCTGCTTCATGTCCTGCTACATTTGCTGCTTCTGCATCTCCTTCTACTTGATGTCGTCCTGCATCTCCTGCTGCTGCATCTGCTGCTTCATCTGTTGTTTCATCCTCTGCGGATGCATCTGAGGATGCATCTCCAGAAACATCTCCATTTCCTGCTGCATCTGCTGCTCAATCTTCTATGGATGCATCTAGTGCTTCTGCATTTCAGCTGCATATCCTGTTGAAGGCATCTGCGGCTGCATCTCCTGCTGCTACATCTCCTACTGAATCTCCTGCTGCACTTCCTTCTGTAACTGCTGATTCCTATGTTGGTATTTCATCTCCTGCTGCATCTCCTACTGAATCATCTTCTGCAGAATCTCCTCCAGCATCTCCTGCTACAATTCCTGCGGATGTATCTCCTGCTGCAACTCCTACTACATCCCGTGCTGCTGAATCTCCTTCTATATCTCTGGCTGCATCTTCTGCTAGTGCATGTTCTGCTGCATTTCCTGCTGATGTATCTCCTCTTGCTTTATATTCTGCTGCATTTCTGGCTACTGCATCTCCTTAATTTGCTGCTGCATCTGCTACTGATTCATGTACTGCTGCATCTCTTGCTACAATTCCTGCTGCTACATCTCCTGCCACTTGGTGTCCTGCAGCATCTCCTGCTGCTGCGTCCTCTGTTCATGCATCTGCAGATGCATCTGCAGAAGTATCTCCATTTCCTGCTGCATCTGCTCCTCAGTCTTCTTCTGATGCATCTAGTGCTTCTGCATTTCAGCTGCATATCCTGTTGAAGGCATCTGCGGCTGCATATCCTGCTTCAATTCCTGCTGTAACTGCTAATGAATATGTTGCTATTTCATCTCCTGCTGCATCTCCTCCTGAATCTTCTTCTGCAGAATCTCCTTCTGGAACTCCTGCTATAATTCCTGCTGATGTATCTCCTGCTGCATCTCCTACTGCATCACCTGCTGCTGAATCTCCTTCTATATCTCCTGCTGCATCTCCTGCTGCATTTTCTACTGAATCTCCTGCTGCAGAATCTCCTTCTGAATTTCCTGCTGCACAATCTGCTGATGCATTTCCTGCTGATGCTTCTCCTGCTGAATCTCCTGATTCTGCATCTCCTGCTGCTGAATCTCCTGCCTCTTCATTTCCTGCTGCTGCAACTCCTGCTGAATCTGCTGCTGCCTCTGGTTCGCCTGAATCTTCTTTTCCTGCATCTTCTGCTGCTGCATCTCCGGCTGAACTCATGCTCCATTTCCTTCTGTTGAATCTCCTGCTGCATATCCTGGTGCATCACCTGCTGAATATGCATCTCCTGCTACATCTCCTGCTGATACACCTCATGCATCTGCATCTGCTGCTGCATATCCTGCTGCATCTACTGTTGCCAAATCGCTTGCTGTTGCATATCCTACTGAATTTCCAGTAGCATCTCCATGCTGATGCAGTTCTTGCTAAATCTCATCCTGCACTCTTTGCTGCTGCATCTGCTGCTGCTTCTGCTGCTGGTGCATCTGCTGCCTCACATCCTGCTGCTGTGTCTCCTGCTGATGTATTTCCTGCTGCATCTCCTGGGTCTGCATCTATTTCTTCTGCATCTCTGGCTACAGCATCTCCTGCTGCAACAATTGCTGCTGCACGTCTTATTCATCTCCTCCTGCTGCATATCCTGCTGAATCTCCTCCTACTGCATCTCCTGTTCCATCTCCTTCAGCTGCATCTCCTGCTGCATATTTTGCTGCTGCATCTCCTTTTGCTACATCTCCTTCTGCATCTCCTGCTACAGCATCTCCGGCTGTATCTGCTGATTCTGCATCTTCTGATACATCTCCTTCTGCTTCGTCTCATCCTGCTGCATCTCAGGCTGCATCTCCTGCTGCTATATCTCCTCTGTTTCCTATCCTGCTACTGCATCTCTTAATGAATCTTCTGCTGCTTCATCTCTTGATCCATGTCTTGCTGCTGCATCTCCTGTTTCTGCACCTCTCCTGCTGTATCTCATGATGCACCTTCTATTGAAGCATCTCTTGTATCATCTTTTTCTGCTGCATATCTTCCTTCTTCATCTCGTTCTGCATCTCCTGCTGCATCTCCTTGAGCGTCACCTGCTGCATCTCCTTCTGCATCTTCTGCTGATGCATCTCCTGCTGTATCTCCCGCTCCTGCATATTCATCTGCATTTCCTGCTGCAGCTCTTTATGATTCTACTACTGCTGCATCTGCTGAATTTGCTTCTGCATCTGCTGCTGCTTCATCTACTGCTGCATCTCCTGATAGATCTCCTGCTGCTGCATCTCCTGCAATTGCATCTGATGCTGCATCTGATGCTACTTTCTCTCTTGATGCATTTACTGCGGCTGCATCTCCTGCTATATTTCCTTCTGCTGCATCTTCTTCACTTCCTCTATTAATCTGCACTTCCTGCTGCTGCATCTCCTCCTTCTGCATCTCCGGCTGAATCGCCTGTAGCATCTCCTGCTTCCTCATCTCCTGCTGCTACATCTCCTAGTGCATATGATGCTGCTGCATCTCCTCTTATTTATGCTGCTGCATTCCCTGCTGCATCTCCTGATGCTGCAGCTCCTTCTGCATCTCCTTCTGTGTCTCCTGCTACTACATCCCCTGCTGCTGCATTTCCTGCTGAATCTCCTGATGCTGCAACTCCTTCTGCATCTTCTGCTGATGCATCTCCTGCGGAATCTGCTGCTGCTGCATCTCTTGTTGCATCTGCTTCTGATGCATCTGCGGCTACATCTCTGCTGCTGTATCTCTTGCTGTATTTTATGCTTCATCTGCTGATGCATCTGCTGCTGCTCTATGTCCTGCTACATCTCGTCATCCTTCACATCCTGCTGCATCTGCTGAAGATTCTCTTCCTATTGCTTCTCCTGCTGAATCTGCATTTCCTGCTGCATCTGCTTCTGCATCTCCTGCTGAATTAGCTGCTGCTGCATCTGCTTCTTCATGTAAGTTATAACTTTCTACGTTTGCTGCCTCATCTCCTGATGCATCTGGTGATGCACCTCCTGCTGCTGCATCTCCTGCTTCATCTTCAGCTGATGCATCTCTGGCTTCATCACGTCTTATGTCATCTCCAGCTGCATCTGCTGCAGTATTTTCTGCTGCAGTATCTGCTGATCCTGCATCTACTGCTGCATTTCCTGCTGCATCTGCTCCTGCTCTGCTGCTGCTTCATCTCCTGCCAAATGTCTTGGTACATATCCTTCTGCTGCACCTCTTAATGCATCTCATGATAATGCTTCATCTCCTGCTACTGCATCTCCTGCTGCAGCTACTGCTGCTGCATTTCCTGCTGCATCTTCTACTGCTGCATCTCCTGCTGATGGGTCTGATCCTGCATCTCTTGTCCTTGCATCTCTGCAGCATCACTTCCTGCTGCATTACCTGCTCTATCTCTTCTTGCTGCATCTCCTCATGCTGCATATCCTGCTTCTCTATATACTGCTGCCTTTCCTGCTGCTGCATCTCCTGCTGCTGAATCTCTTTCTGCATCTCCTTCTTCTGAATCTCCTGCTGCTCTATTACCTTCTGCATCGACTCCTGCTGCATGTTCTGCTGCTGCATCTCCTCCTGCTGCATCAGCTTCTGCAACTTCTTCTGAATCTACTGCTAAATCTGCATCTCCTGCTGCTTCATCTGCTGCTCTTGCATCTCCTTCTGCTGAATCTCCTCCTGAATCTCCTGCGGCATCTCACGCTGCTACATATCCTGCTACATCTCCTGACATATCTCCTTCTAAATATGCATCTCCTGCTGCTTCTCCTGCTGCTGAATCTCCTGCTGATGCATCTTCTCCTGCTGAATCTTCTGCTACTGCGTCTGCTGCATCATCTCCTCTTTCTCCATAACCTGCTGTATCTCCTATTGCTGCATCATATCATGCTGCTGCATATGTTGAAGAATCTCTTCCTACTGCATCTTCTGCTGAATCATCATTTCCTGCTGCATCTGCTTCTGCATGTCCTGCTGCTGCTGCATCTCCTGCTGCTTCTCCTGCTGCTTCTCCTGCTGCTGCATCACTTGCTGCTGAATCTCCTGATGAATCTCCTGCGGCATCTCATGCTTCTACATATCATGCTGAATCTCCTGCGGCATCTCATGCTTCTACATATCATGCTGAATCTCCTGCTGCTGAATCTCCTGGTGCATCTGCTGCTGGTGCATCTCGTACTGCTGCATCACCTTCTGCATGTGCTGCTGCAGCATCTCCTTGTGCTGCATCTCTTGTTGCTTCATCTGCTGGTGCAGCTCTTGCTCTCATCTTCTGCTGCTGCACCTCCTGCTGCATCTTCATCTGAATCTCTAGGTGCAACGTTTCCTGCTGATGCATATTCTGCTTCAACTCCTGCTGCTGCATTACCTTCTGCATCTATTCCTATTGTATTTCCTGCTGCTGCATCTGCTGCTTCATCTCCTACTGCTGCATCTGCTGATATTGCATGTGGTGCTGCATCTTTTGGTGCTGCATCTTCTGGTGTTGCATCTCCTGCTTCATCTCCTGCGGTATAACCTGCTCCTGTATCTTCTGCTGCTACATCTCCTGATGCATCCTCTGTTCATGCATCGGCGGATACATCTCCTGATGCAAAATTTCCAGTTGCATCTGCTGCTCTATCCTATGCTGCATCTCTTTCCGCTCCATTTGGTGCATCTGCTGTTGCATATGATGTTGCTTCATCTACTGCTGCATCTCTTGCTTCATCTCCTGCTGCTGCATCTCCTGCTGAATCTCCTGCTTCATCTCCTGCTGCTGCATCTCCTGCTGCTGCATCTCCTGCTTTAGCTGCTGTTTCTGCGTCTCTTGATACATCCCCTGCTGCTTCGTCTCATCCTGCTGCATCTCCTGTTGCTTCTTCTCTAGATCCATATCCTGCTGCTGCATCTCCTGTTTCACACAGAATCACACAGAATCACACAGAATGACCAGGTTGGAAGAGACCCACTGGATCGTCGAGTCCAACCATTCCCAACAATCCCTAAATCATGCTCCTAAGCACCTCATCTACCCTAACCTTAAACACCTCCAGAGACGGTGACTCAACCACCTCCCTTGGCAGACCGTTCCAATGCCTAACCACCCTCTCTGTGAAGAATTTCTTCCTAATCTCAAGCCTAAATCTCCCCTGGCAGTGCTTGAGGCCATTCCCTCTCGTCCTGTCCCCTGTCACTTGGGAGAAGAGGCCAGCTCCCTCCTCTCCACAACCTCCCTTCAGGTACTTGTAGAGAGTAATAAGGTCTCCCCTCAGCCTCCTCTTCTCCAGGCTGAGCAACCCCAGCTCTCTCAGCCGCTCCTCGTAAGATTTGATCTCCAGCCCCTTCACCAGCTTTGTTGCCCTTCTCTGGACTCGCTCCAGAGCCTCAGCATCCTTCTTGTGGTGAGGGGCCCAGAACTGAACACAGTACTCGAGGTGCGGTCTCACCAGTGCCGAGTACAGGGGGAGAATAACCTCCCTGGACCTGCTGGTCACACCGTTCCTGATACAAGCCAAGATGCCATTGGCCTTTTTGGCCACCTGGGCACACTGATGGCTCATGTTCAGTCGGTTGTCAACCAGCACCCCAGGTCCTTCTCCTCCTGGTAGCTTTCCAGCCAGGTTTCTCCTAGTTTGTATCTCTGCTTAAGATTGTTGTGCCCCAAGTGCAGGACCTGGCATTTGGCCTTGTTAAACCTCATGCCGTTGGTCTCAGCCCGGCAGTCCAGCCTGTTCAGATCCCTTTGCAGAGCCTCCTGACCCTCCAGCAGATCGACACTTCCTCCCAGCTTGGTGTCATCTGCAAACTTGCTAAGGGAGGACTCAATGCCTTCACCCAGGTCGTTGATAAAGACATTAAACAGGACTGAGCCCTGGGGAACCCCATTTGTCACTGGCCTCCAGCTGGATTTAACTTCATTTACCACCACACTCTGGGCCCGGTCATTCAACCAGTTTTTCACTCAGGAGAGTGTGCACCCATCCAGGCCAGAGGCCGACAGTTTCCGAAGCAGAATGCTGTGCGAAACTGTATCAAAGGCTTTACTGAAGTCCAGGAAAACCACATCCACAGCCTTTCCCTCGTCCAAGAGTTTAGTCACTTGGTCATAGAAGGTGATCAGATTAGTCTGGCAAGACCTGCCTTTCATGAACCCGTGTTTCTGCATCTCCTTTTGCTTCGTCTGCTGCTGCATCCCCTGCTGTATCTCATGTTGCACCTTCTATTGAAGCATCTCCTGCGTCATCTCCTTCTGCTGCATATCTTCCTGCTTCATCTCATTCTGCATCTCCTGCTACATCTCCTTGAGCGTCACCTGCTGCATCTCCTTCTGCATCACCTGCAGATGCATCTCCTGCTCCTCCATATTCATCTGCATTTCCTGCTGCAGATCTTTATGTATCTACTACTGCTGCATCTGCTAAATTTGCTGCTGCATCTGCTGCTGCTTCATCTACTGCTGCATCTCCTGATAGATCTCCTGCTGCTGCACTTGATGCTAAATTTGATGCTACTTTCTCTCTTGCTGCATTTACTGTGGCTGAATCTCCTTCTATATTTCCTTCTGCTGCATCTTCTTCACTTCATCTATTACTCTGCACTTCCTGCTGCTGCATCTCCTCCTTCTGCATCTCTGGCTATATCGCCTGTAGCATCTCCTGCTTCTTCATCTCCTGCTGCCACATCTCCTAGTGCATATGATGCTGCTGCATCTCCTGTTACTTCTGCCTCTGCTGCATTCCCTGATTCTGCAACTCCTTCTGCATCTCCTGCTACTATATCCCCTGCTGCTACATTTCCTGCTGAATCTCCTGATGCTGCAACTGCTTCTGCAACTCCTCCTACTACATCCTCTGATGCTGCATTTCCTGCTACATCTCCTGATGCTGCAACTCCTTCTCCATCTCCTACTGCATCTCAATTCTTAATGCATGTCCTGCTGCATTTCCTGTTGAAACGTCTCCTGCTCTATCTCCTCGTTATACCTTTCTACATTTGCTGCCTCATTTCCTCATGCACCTGCTGATGCACCTAGTGCTGCTTCATCTCCTGCATCATCTTGAACAGATGAAACAGGAGATGCAGCAGGGGATGCATATTCAGCAGTAGATTCAGCAGGAAATTCAGAAGGAGATGCAGCAGCAGGAGATTTAGCAGGAGATGCAGCAGTAGACGAAGCAGCAGCATATGCAACAGCAGATGCAGCAGATGGAGCAGAAAGAGATGCAGCAGGGGATGGAGCAGCAGGGGATGGAGCAGCAGAAGTAACAAGAAATTGTGCATCAGGAGATGCATCCGCAGATGCATGAGCAGAGGATGCATCAGGAGATGTAGCATCAGGATATACAGAAGCAGGAGATGAAGCAGCACATGCAACAGCAGGCGATGCAGGAGGACATCAAGTAACGGGCTGCTCCTGCTTCCTCATTTCTTTCTATATCTCCCACTGCATCTTCTGCTGCTGCCCCTGCTGGTGCATTTCCTGCTGATTTATCTCCTGCTGCATATCCTCCTGCTGTATCTTCTGATTCATCTCATGCTGATGCATCTCCTGCTACATATCCTGCTTCTGCATCTACTGTTGCTACATTTCCTGCTGAATTTGCTGCTGAATCTGCTGCTGCATCCCCTGCTGCTAATTCTCCTGCTTCTGCATATCCTGCTGCTTTATGGTCTGTTTCACCTACTGCTGCTGCATATCCACCTACATCTGCTGCTACACTTCCTTCTGCTGCATCTGCTACTGCATCTCCTGCTGCATCTCCTTCTGCTGTGTCTCCTGCTGAAAATCCTTCTGCATCTCCTACGGCTGCATCTCCTGCAGCTGAATCTGCCGCCGCAGTGCTGTGGTTGCATCTCCTGCTGCTGCATCTCCTGTTGCTGCATCTCCTTCAGAATATTCTGATGATGCAGATGCAGCAGCTGGAGCAGCAGGAGATGCAGAAGGAGATGCAGCAGGAGATGCCCCACCATCCAGGAGGTGGAGCAGGAGATACAGCAGCAGGCCAAGCAGCTGTAGATGCAGCAGCAATATATGCAGCAAAAGGAGATGAAGCAGGATAGGAAGCATCAGGAGACTAAGAAAGAGGAGATGCATTAGGAGATTCTGCAGCAGACTATGCAGCAGTAGATGCAGCAGAGAATGAAGCAGCACGAGATTCAGCAGTAAGAGATGGCACAGGAGATGCAGCTGCAGGAGATGCAGCAGCAGATGCAGCATCAGGAGATGCACGAGGACATCCATCAGCAGGAGATGCAGCAGCAGGAGATGCACCAGGAGGCGAATCTACAGCAGATGCAGCAAAAGATGCAGGAGATTCGGCAGCAGGTGATGCAGCAGGTGATGCAGCAGCAGGAGATGCAGCGAGATATGCAGAAGCAGGAGATGCAGAAGCAGGAGATGTGGTATGAGCAGGAGGTATGCAGCAGCGAGGTATGCAGCAGGAGATTCATCAGCAGATGAAGCAGGAGATGCAGCACCAGCAGATGTAGCAGCAGGAGATGAAGTATCAGATGCAGGAGCAAGAAATGCAGCAGTAGGAAATGCATCAGAAGGAGATGCAGCAGTAGAAAATGCATCAGGAAATGCATCAGCAGCCACAGCCACAGGAGATGCAGCAGAAGCAACTGCAGCTGGAAATGCAGCAGCAGGAGATGCAGCAGAGTTTGCAGCAGCAGGATATGCAGAAGCAGGAGATCCAGCAAGAAAGCACCATCATAAGATGAATCCGCAGATGCAAAAGAAGGATATGAAACAGGAGATGCAGCCTCAAGAGATGGAGCAGGAGATGCAGCTGCAAGAGATGTAGCAGGAGATTCAGCAGGAGATGCAGTAGCAGGAGATGTAGCAGCAGGATATGCAGCAAGAGACTGAGCAAGAGGAGATGTATCCTGAGATGCAGCAGCAGGAAATGCAGCGGGAGATGTAGAAGCAGACGAAGCAGCAGTAGATGCAGCAGCAAGATAGGCATCAGAAGGAGATAAAACAGGAGATGCAAAAGCAGGAGATTAAGCTACAGGAGATGCATTAGGAGATGCTGTAGCAGCAGATACAGCATCAGGAGATGCAGCCGCAGTAGATGCAGGAGCAGATTCAGAAGCATATTCCGTAAGAGATGCAGCAGCAGGAGATTGATAAGCAAAAGATATAGCAGCAGGAGATGCAGCAGCAGGAGGTTCAGCAGAGGATGCAGCAGTAATAGATGCAGGTAGAGATGCAGGAGGAGGATATAGAGAAGCAGGAGATGCAGCAGCACATGCAGCAGCAGATGAAGGAGATGAAGCAGTAGGAGAAGCAGCAGGAGGAGATTGAGCAGGAGATGCATCAGGAGGTGCAGCAGCAGGAGACGCAGCAGCAGGAGATGCAGCAAGGGATTCAGTAGAAGGTGATGCAGCAGCAGATGCAGCAGAAGTGAATTCAGCAGCAGAAGATGTAGCAATGTATGCAGCAGCAGCAGATCTAGCATCAGGTGATGCAGAAGGACATCAAAAAACCAGAAGATGAAGCAACAGGAGATGCAGCAGTAGATTAATCTACAGCAGATGCACCAAAAGATGCAAGAGATGCAGCAGCAGGAGGTGCAGCTGGAGATGCAGCAGAAGTAGATTGAGCAAGATATCATCAGCAGAAGATGCAGATACATCTCCTTCTGCATTTCCTGCTTCTTCATCTCCTGCTACTTCATCTCCTGCTGCTTCATCTCCTGCTATGCACCTCATGCTGCTGGATCTGCTGTTGCATCTCTTGCAGCATCTCCTGCTGCTGCAGTTCCTGCTGCATCTCATCCTGCATCACCTGCTGCTGCTTCTGCTGCTGCTTCTGGTGTTGCTATATCTCCTGCTGCACCTGCTGCTGCATCTCCTGCTGCATCTCCAGCTTCATCTTCTGCTGCTGCATCTCCTTCTGTATCTTCTACAGTTTCATATCCTGCTGCATCTACTCTGCTACATCTCCTGAATCTGCTGTTGTATCTGCTGCTTCTTCATGTACTGCTGCATCTCCTGCTACAGCTCCTACTGCTGCATCTCTTGCTGCACTTGTATCTACATTTCTACTTCATCTCCTGCTGCATCTCATGCTGCTGCATTTCCTGAATCTGCTCTTGTATCTGCTGCTATTTCATGTACTCCTGCATCTCCTGCTGCCGTATCTCCTGCTACATGCTCTGCTGATGCATCTGCGGATGCATCTACTGATGCTGAATATCCTGCTACATCTGCTGCTGAATCTCCTGCTACTGAATCACCTGCTGCTGCATCTCCTACTGCATATGCTGCTGAATGCATTTGCGGCTGCACCTCCTGATGCTGCATTTCCTGCTTCTGCATCTTCTGCTGCATTTCCTGCTGCAACGGCTGCTGCATCTACTACTAATTCATCTACTGCTGAATCTCCTACATCTCCTGCTGCCTCATACTTTTCTATATGTCCTGCTTCATCTACTGCAGCTGCCTCTGCTGGTGCATCTGCTGCTGATCTATCTCCTGCTCCATTTCTTCCTGCTGCATCCCCTGCTGCTGCTTCCGCAGCATATGATGCTTCATATAGTGCTGCTTCACCTACTGCTGCAAGCCCTGAAAAATTTCCTGCTGCTGCATCTGCTGATGCATCACCTGCTGCAGCATCTCCTGTTTAATCTCCTGAAGCATCTTCTGCTGCATTTTCTGCTGGTGCATCTCCTGCATCTCCTGCTTCTGCATCTACTTCTTCTGCATCTACTTTTTCGGCATCTCTGGCTCCAGCATCTCCTGCTTCATCAATTGCTGCTGCATCTCTTATGCATCTCCTTCTGCTGCATGGACTGCTGCATCTTCTGCTGCTGTACCTCCTCCTGCTTCATTTCCTGTTCCACCTCCTCCTGCGGCATCTCCTGCTTGATCTCTTCTTGCTGCTCTATCATCTCCTTTTGCATCTACTTCTACGGCATCTCCGGCTGTATCTGCTGCTTCTGCATCTCATACTACTGCATCTCATGCTGCATGTCCTGCTGCTATATCTCCTGCTGCTTCATATCCTGCTACTGCATCTCCTAATTAATCTCCTAAAGCTTCATCTCCTGAAGCTGCATCTCTTGATCCGTGTCTTGCTGCTGCATCTCCTGTTTCTGCATCTCCTTCTGCTTCGTCTGCTGTTGCATCTTTATCTGCTGTATCTTATGTTGCACCTTCTATTGAAGCATCTCCTGCGTCATTTCCTTCTGATGCATATCCTGCTGCTGCATCTAGTTCAGCATCTCGTTCTGCATCTCCTTGAGCGTTACCTGCTGCATCTCCTTCTGCATCACCTGCAGATGCATCTCCTGCATATTCATCTGCATTTCCTGCTGCAGCTCTTTATGAATCTACTACTGCTGCATCTGCTGTATTTGCTGCTGCATCTCCTGATAGATCTCATTCTGGTGCATCTCCTGCTGCTGCATCTCCTGCTGCTGCATCTGATGCTGCATCTGATGCTACTTTCTCTCTTGCTGCATTTATTGCGGCTGAATATCCTGCTATATTTCCTTCTGCTGCATCTTCTTCACTTCATCTATTACTCTGCACCTCCTGCTGCTGCATCTCCTCCTTCTGCATCTCTGGCTATATCGCCTGTAGCAGCTCCTGCTTCTTCATCTCCTGCTGCTACATCTCCTAGTGCATATGATGCTGCTGCATCTCCTGTTACTACTGCTGCTGCTGCATTCCCTGCTGCATCTCCTGATGCTGCCGCTTCTTCTGCATCTCCTTCTGTGTCTCCTGCTACTACATCCCCTGGTGCTGCATTTCCTGCTGAATCTCCTGATTCTGCAACTCCTTCTGCATCTTCTGCTGCTGCATCTCCTGCAGAATCTGCTGCTGCTGCACCTCCTGTTGCATCTGCTTCTGATGCATCTGCGGATACATCTCTGCTGCTGCATCCCTTGCTGCATTTCCTACTACATCTTCTGATGCATCTGCTGCTGCTCTATGTCCTGCTACATCTCGTCATCCTTCACATCCTGCTATATCTGCTGAAGATTCTCTTCCTATTGCTTCTCCTGCTGAATCTGCATTTCCTGCTGCATCTGCTTCTGCATCTCCTGCTGCTGCATCTCCTGCTGAATTAGCTGCTGCTGCATCTGCTTCTACATGTACGTTATAACTTCCTAATTTTGCTACCTCATCTCCTGATGCATCCGCTGATGCACCTCCTGCTGCTGCATCTCCTGCTTCATCTTCAACTGATGCATCTGTGTCTTCATCAAGTCATATGTCATCTCCTGCTATATGTGCTACACTATTTCCTGCTGCAGAACCTCCTACTTCTGTGTCTGCTGTTGCATTTCCTGCTACATCTGCTGCTGCTCTGCTGCTGCTTCATCTCCTGCCAAATCTCCTGCTACATATCCTGCTGCTGTACCTCTTAATTCACCTGATGATAATGCTTCATCTCCTGCTACTGAATCTCCTGCTGCACCTACTGCTGCTGCATTTCCTGCTGCATCTCCTGCCGCTGAATCTCCGGCTGCTGCGTCTGCTGCATCATCTCCTCTTTCTCCATATCCTGCTGAATCACCTATTGCTGCATCATATCATGCTGCTGCATATGTTGAAGAATCTCTTCCTACTGCATCTTCTGATGAATCTTCATTTCCTGCTGCATCTGCTTCTGCATCTCCTGCTGCTTCTCCTGCTGCTGCATCAGTTGCTGCTGAATCTCCTGATGAATCTCCTGCTGCATCTCATGCTTCTACATATCATGCTGAATGTCCTGCTGCTGAATCTCCTGATGCATCTGCTGCTGCTGCATTTCCTACTGCTGCATCATCTTCTGCATGTGCTGCTGCAGCATCTCCTTCTGCTGAATCTCCTGCTGCTGCATCTGATGCTTCATCTCCTGCTGCTGCATCTCCTGCTGCATCTCCTGCTGCATCTCCGTCTGAATCTCTTGGTGCTGCATTTCCTGCTGATGCATATTCTGCTTCAGCTCCTGCTGCTGCATTACCTTCTGCATCTATTCCTGTTGTATTTCCTGCTGCTGCATCTCCAGCTGCTGCATCTCCTGCTTCATCTCCTGCTGCTGCATCTGCTGATACTGCATATGCTGCTGCACCTCCTGCTGCTTCTCCTGCTGCTGCATCTTTTGATGTTGCATCTCCTGCGGCATCACCTGCTCCTGTATCTCCTGCTGCTACATCTCCTGATGCATCCTCTGCTCATGCATCTGCGGATGCAACTCCTGATGCAACATTTCCCGTTGCATCTGATGCTCCATCCACTCCTGCATCTCTTTCTGCTCCATCTGGTGCTTCTGTTGTTGCATATGCTGTTGCTTCATCTACTGCTGCATCTCCTGTTAAATCTCCTGCTGCTGCATCTCCTTCTGAATTTTCTCCTTAATCTACTGATGAATATGCATCCCCTGCTGCATCTCCTGCTGCTGCATCTCCTCATTCTTCATATCCTACTGCATCTCCTCCTGCAGCATATCTTGCTGCATTTCCTTCTGCTACATCTCTTGCTGCATCATCTGCTGCAGCACCTTCTGCTGCTACATCTCCTACTGAATCTGCATCACCTGATGCATCTGCTGCTGCATCTATTGCTATCGCAGCTGCATCACCTGATGTTGCATCACCTGCTGCATTACCTCCTGCTGCATATTCTGCTGCATTTCCTGCTGCTGATTAATCTGCTGCTCCATTTCCTACTGCTTCATGTACTGCTGCACCTCCTGCTACATTTGCTGCTGCTACATTTCATTCTACTTGATGTCCTCCTGCATCTCCTGCTGCTGCATCTGCTGCTCCATCTCCTGCTGCTGTATAGCCTGCTGATTCATCCCCTGCTGCATCCTCTGTGGATACATCTGCGGATGCATCTGCAGAAGCATCTCCATTTCCTGCTGCATCTGCTGCTCAATCTTCTAAGGATGCATCTAGTGCTTCCGCATTTCAGCTGCATATCCTGTTGAAGGCATCTGCGGCTGCATCTCCTGCTCCTACATCTCCTGCTGAATCTCCTGCTGCACTTCCTGCTGTAACTGCTGATGTCTATGTTGCTATTTCATCTCCTGCTGCATCTCCTGCTATACCTTCCTCAGAATCTCCTCCAGCATCTCCTGCTACAATTCCTTCTGATATATCTCCTGCTGCATCTCCTACTACCTTCCCTGCTGCTGAATCTCCTTCTATATCTCCTGCTACATCTCCTGCTGCATGTCATGCTACTGCATCTCCTTCTGCTACATCTCCTTCTGCATCTCCTGCTACAGCATCTCCTGCTGAATCTCCTCCTACTGCATCTCCTGTCCCATCTCCTCCTGCTGCATGTCCTGCTGTATCTCCTCCTGCATCTCCTGCTGCTGCATCTCCTTTTGCTGAATCTCCTCCTGAATCTCCAGTGGCATCTCATGGTGCTACGTATCCTTCTACATCTCCTGACGTATTTCCTTCTGAATATGCATTTCCTGCTGCTTCTCCTGCTACTGAATCTCCTGCTGCTGAGTCTGCTGCATCATCTCAGCTTTCTCCATTACCTGCTGTATCTCCATTTGCTGCATCATATCATGCTGCTGCATATGTTGAAGAATCTCTTCCTACTGCATCTTCTGCTGAATCTTCATTTCCTGCTGCATCTGCTTCTGCATCTCCTGCTGCATCTCCTTCTGCTTCTCCTTCTGAATATGCAGCTCCTGATGCATCTCCACCTGCTGCCATTCCTACTGCTGCATTTGCTTCTGCATTTCCTGCTGCACCTCCTGCTGCTGAATCTCCATATGCCGTGTCTTCTGCTGAATATCCTGTCTGCTGCTGAATCTCCTGCATGTGCTGCTGCATCTCCTGCCGCCTCTTGGTGCTGCATCTTCTGGTGTTGCATCCCCTCCTTCATCTCATTATGACTTCACTGCCACTATTGAGGCACTTTAGCGAAATCGAATAACGCCCACAGGGAAGATGCTAGCATGAATGCTGCTGCTTCTGAATGTCTTCTTTTAAAGCGCTTTCAGTGCAAAAAGAGACTTTTAGAAGTTTGAGTATACTCTTGTGTATTTTAACATCATCAGAATGGCTATTAAAGCATCACTTGAAAATAGCAGAGAGTTCAGCAAAAGTACCGCAGGGAAGAAGCTACGATGAAATACTGGCTCTTGTTAGATTCTTCTCTGGGAACGATTTCACTGCAAGCTGCAAAGCATGACTAACAGAACGTTTAGTATTGATTATGGAATTGTGATTTAACTATTAAGGAGCTTTAGGAACAGTGCGTAAAGCCCGTATGTAAGATGGTATGGAACCATTCACTAGCCTAGACTGAAAGTTCGACAAGTCTCGCTTTACAGTGAAAGTGCGATAAGAGACGACATTCAGAAGCAGCAGCATTCCGTGCTAACATCTTCACTGTTAGAGAAAATCACTCTTCCTAAAGCTAGTTATTAGTCGCTCTTCCGTCACTATTCTTTAACCTACTCTTAAACGCATTGTTAATTGTGTTTTGCACCTCTCAGTGAAAGCGCTTCCAGAGAAGATTCTAACGAGAGACACCATTTGATGCTAGCAACTTCCCAGGGGTATTTCTGTTGAACGCTTTCAAATCTTCAAGTGAAGCTTTACTAGCCATGCTGATGTTACAGTTCACTAGCCTAGATGGAAAGTTCGATAAATCTTGGTTTGCAGTGATTGCGCTCTAAGAGAAGACATACAGAAGCAGAGGCATTCCATGCTAACATCTTCCCTGCTGGAGATATTCTCTTTTCCTAAAGAGCGTTATTAGGCATTATTAAGTCGCTAATAAGTAGTCTCCGCAAAAACGTTGCGTTTTTCGTGCTTTGCAGATGGCAGTGACAGCGCTTCATGAAAGGATCCTATAGAGAGCCAAAATTTGATGGTAGTAGCTTCCCTGCGGTACTTGTGCTGAACGATCTCAACTCTTGAAATGAGGCTTTAATAGCCATTCTGATCTTACAGTTCATAAGCCTAGAGTGAAAGTTCTACAAGTCGTCTTTTGCAGTAACAGCGCTAGAAGAGAAAACATTAATAAGCGGTGTAGTTTCAGGCCAGCATCTGCACTGCCTGAAATACTTACTTTTCCATAAGCGCGTTAACAGGCGCAGTTAAGTCACAATTCATTACACTAAACTAAAATGTGTTAGTTGTGCTTCACAGCCTGCAGCGAAAGCGCTATAAGAGAAGACTCTAACGAGAACCAGCATTTGATGGTAGAAGCTTCCCTGTGGTACTTGTGCTGAACGCTCTGAAATTTTGAAGTGACACTTTAGTAGCTGATGATATACTTCAGAAGACTAGAATGAAACTTCTAGAAGTCATACTTTGCAGTGAAAGTGCTATAAGAGAAGACATTCAGAAGCAGCAGCATTCCATACTATATAAATAGATGCAGCAGCAGTAGATGCAGCAGGAGATGCAGAAACAAACGCTGCAGTAGGAGTGGCAGCAGGTGGAGATGCATCAGGAGATGCATATTCAGAAGGAGAAGCAGCAGGAGAATCAGCAGCAGTAGATTCAGCATGATATGTAGAAGCAGGAGATGCCACTGGAGATGCATCAGGAGATTCAGCATCAACAGATGCAGCAACAGGAGAAGCAGCAGGAGATGCAGTAGCAGCAGGAGATGCAGAAGCAGATGCAGCAGGAAATGAAGATTCAGCAGAAGATGCAGTAGGAAGAGATTCTTCAACATATGCAGCAGCATGATATGATGCAGCAACAGGAGATACAGCAGGTTATGGAGAAAGAGGAGATGATGCAGCAGACGCAGCAGCAGGAGATTCAACAGCAGGAGATGCATCTGCAGGAGATTCAGCAGAAGGAGAAGCATATTCAGAAGGAGATACGTCAGGAGATGTAGCAGGATATGTGACGGCATGAGATGCCGCCGGAGATTCAGGAGTAGATTCAGCAGAAGGAGATGCAAGAGCAGGAGATGCATCAGCAGGACATGCAGCCGGAGTCGATGCAGAAGGTAATAGAGCAGAAGGGGATTCAGAAGAAGAAGATGCAGAAAGAGATTCAGCATCAGGAGATGCAGTAGCAGGAAAGGCAGCAGTATATACAGAAGCAGGATATGCATCAGGAGGAGATTCAGTAGGAGGAGATAGAGCAGGTAATGCAGCAGCAGGAGGTGCAGCAGGAGATGCAAGAGCAAGAGATGCAGCATCAGACCCATCTGCAGGAGATTCAGCAGCAGAAGATGCAGCAAGAAAAGCAGCAACAGGAGATGAATCATTATCATGAGATGCATTAGGATGTGCAACAGCAGGATATGTAGCAGGAGTTTTGGCAGGAGATGAAGCAGCAGAAGAGCAGAGGCAGATGCAGCAAGAAAATGCAGCAGTAGATGCAGGATCAGCAGATATTGCAGCAGAAAATATCATATGATCATATCATGCGATGAAGCCACAGATGCATCAGTTGAAGATGATGCAGGAGATGCAGCAGCACTAGGTGCATCAGCAGGTGCATGAGCAGGAGATGCACCAGGAGGCAAATCTACAGCAGATGCAGCAAAATATGCAGGAGATTCGGCAGCAGGTGATGCAGCAGCAGGAGATGCAGCGAGATATGCAGAAGCAGGAGATGCAGAAGCAGGAAATGCAGCATCAGGAGGTGCAGCCGCAAATGCATTCAGCAGCATATGCAGTAGGAGATGCAGCAGCAGGTGATTCAGTAGCAGGAGATTCAGCAGCAGATGTAGCAGGATATTCAGCATCAGTAGATGCATCCGCAGATGCATCAGCAGAGCATGTAGCAGGAGATACGGCAGCAGGAGATGCAGGAGTACATGAAATAGCAGCAGATACAAGAGCAGATTCAGGAAATGCAGCAGCATGAGATGCAGCAGGAGATGAAGTAGAAATGTAGATACAAGTGCAGCAAGAGATGCAGCAGTAGGAGCTGTAGCAGGAGATGCAGCAGTACATGAAGAAGCAGCAGATACAACAGCAGATTCAGGAGATGTAGCAGAGTAGATGCAGCAGGATATGAAACTGTAGAAGATACAGAAGGAGATGCAGCAGCAGAAGATGAAGCTGGAGATGCAGCAGGAGATGCAGCAGCAGGTGCAGCAGGAGATATAGCAACACCAGAAGCAGCAGCAGAAGCAGCAGCAAGTGATTCAGGATGAGATGCAGCAGGAACTGCAGCAGCAGGAGATGCTGCAAGAGATGCAACAGCAGATCCAGCAGCATGAGGTGCATAGCAGGAGATGAAGCAGCAGGAGATGAAGTAGCAGGAGATGAAGAAGCAGGAAATGCAGAAGGAGATGTATCTGCATCTTCTGCTGATGATATCTTGCTCAATCTACTTCTGCTGCATCTCCAGCTGCACCTCCTGCTGCTGCATCTCTTGCATCTTTTGGTGCATCTGCTGTAGATTAATCTACTGCTGCATCTCCTGTTGCTTCATCTTCTGGTTTTTTGATGTCCTTCTGCATCACCTGATGCTAGATCTGCTGCTGCTGCATACATTGCTACATCTTCTGCTGCTGAATTCACTTCTGCTGCATCTGCTGCTGCATTACCTTCTACTGAATCCCTTGCTGCATCTCCTGCTGCTGCGTCTCCTGCTGCTGCACCTCCTGATGCATCTCCTGCTCAATCTCCTCCTGCTGCTTCTCCTACTGCTTCATCTCCTTCATCTGCTGCTGCATGTGCTGCTGCATCTCCTGCTTCTCTATATCCTCCTCCTGCATCTCTACCTGCATCTATTACTGCTGCATCCTCTGCTGAACCTCCTGCTGCTGCATCTCCTGCTGCTATATCTTTTGCTTATCAATCTCCTGCTGCTGCATCTCTTACGGAATATGCTTCTGAATCTGCTCCTGCATCTACTGCGGCTGCATCTCCTGATGCTGTATCTGCTGCTACAGCATCTCCTAATGCATCTCCTGTAGCTTAATCTCCTGCTTTTGCATCTCCTGTTTTATCTCCTTCTGATGCCTATCTTGCTGCTGCATCTACTGCTGCTTCGTCTGCTTCTACATCTCCCGCTGCATTTCCTGCTGCTGCATCTCAGGATACATCTCCTCTTGCTCAGTCTCTTGCTGCATATCCTGCTGCTACATCTCCTGCTACTGCATCTCCTGCTGAATCTCCTGCTACATCTCTTGCAGCTGCATCTCCTGCTCCATCTCTTGAGGCTGCATCTCCTGTTTCATATCCTTCTTTTGCATCTGCGGATTCATCTTATGATGGTGCTTTCTTGCTGGATCTCCTGCTTCTGCATATCCTGCTGCTGCAAACTCTGCTGCATCTCCTGCTGCTGCATTTCCAGCTGCAGTTGCTTCTGCTGCATCTCCTGTGGCTGTGGCTGCTGATGCATTTCCTGATGCATTTTCTACTGCTGCATCTCCTTCTGATGCATTTCCTACTGCTGCATTTCTTGCTCCTGCATCTGATACTTCATCTCCTGCTGCTACATCTGCTGGTGCTGCATCTCCTGCTTCATCTGCTGATGAATCTCCTGCTGCATACCTCGCTGCTGCATACCTCCTGCTCATACCACATCTCCTGCTTCTGCATCTCCTGCTTCTGCATATCTCGCTGCATCTCCTGCTGCTGCATCACCTGCTGCATCACCTGCTGCCGAATCTCCTGCATCTTTTGCTGCATCTGCTGTAGATTCGCCTCCTGGTGCATCTCCTGCTGCTGCATCTCCTGCTGATGGATGTCCTCGTGCATCTCCTGATGCTGCATCTGCTGCTGCATCTCCTGCAGCTGCATCTCCTGTGCCATCTCTTACTGCTGAATCTCGTGCTGCTTCATTCTCTGCTGCATCTACTGCTGCATAGTCTGCTGCAGAATCTCCTAATGCATCTCCTCTTTCTTAGTCTCCTGATGCTTCCTATCCTGCTTCATCTCCTTTTGCTGCATATATTGCTGCTGCATCTACAGCTGCTTGGCCTGCTGCTGTATCTCCTGCTCCACCTCCTGGATGGTGGGGCATCTCCTGCTGCATCTCCTTCTGCATCTCCTGCTGCTCCAGCTGCTGCATCTGCATCATCAGAATATTCTGAAGGAGATGCAGCAACAGGAGATGCAGCAGCAGGAGATGCAACCACAGCACTGCGGCGGCAGATTCAGCTGCAGGAGATGCAGCCGTAGGAGATGCAGAAGGATTTTCAGCAGGAGACACAGCAGAAGGAGATGCAGCAGGAGATGCAGTAGCAGATGCAGCAGAAGGAAGTGTAGCAGCAGATGTAGGTGGATATGCAGCAGCAGTAGGTGAAACAGACCATAAAGCAGCAGGATATGCAGAAGCAGGAGAATTAGCAGCAGGGGATGCAGCAGCAGATTCAGCAGCAAATTCAGCAGGAAATGTAGCAACAGTAGATGCAGAAGCAGGATATGTAGCAGGAGATGCATCAGCATGAGATGAATCAGAAGATACAGCAGGAGGATATGCAGCAGGAGATAAATCAGCAGGAAATGCACCAGCAGGGGCAGCAGCAGAAGATGCAGTGGGAGATATAGAAAGAAATGAGGAAGCAGGAGCAGCCCGTTACTTGATGTCCTCCTGCATCGCCTGCTGTTGCATGTGCTGCTTCATCTCCTGCTTCTGTATATCCTGATGCTACATCTCCTGATGCATCCTCTGCTCATGCATCTGCGGATGCATCTCCTGATGCACAATTTCTTGTTACTTCTGCTGCTCCATCCCCTGCTGCTCCATCCCCTGCTGCATCTCTTTCTGCTCCATCTGCTGCATCTGCTGTTGCATATGCTGCTGCTTCGTCTACTGCTGCATCTCCTGCTAAATCTCCTGCTGCTGCATCTCCTTCTGAATTTCCTGCTGAATCTACTGCTGAATATGCATCCCCTGCTGCATCTCCTGCTGCTGCATCTCCTGCTGCTGCATCTCCTGCTTCATATCCTACTGCATCTCCTCCTGCAGCATATCTTACTGCATTTCATGCTGCTGCATCTCCTTCTTCATCATCTGCTGAAGCATCTTCTGCTGCTACATCTCCTACTGAATCTGCATCTCCTGATGCATCTGCTGCTGCATCTATTGCTGCTGCATCTGCTGCCTCTGCAGCTGCAGCTGCATCACCTGCTGCTGCATCACCTGCTGCATTACCTCCTGCTGCATATTCTGCTTCTTCATTTCCTGATGCTTCATGTACTGCTGCTTCTCCTTAATATGCTGCTCCATTTCCTGCTGCTTCATGTACTGCTGCATCTCCTGCTACACTTGCTGCTGCTGCATCTCCTTCTACTTGATGTCCTCCTGCATCTCCTGCTGCTGCATCTGCTGTTTCATCTCTTGCTGCTGTATAGCCTGCTGATTCATCTCCTGCTGCATCCTCTGTGGATGCATCTGCGGATGCATTTGCAGAAACATCTCCATTTCCTGCTGCATCTGCTGCTCTATCTTCTACGGCTGCATCTACTGCTTCTGTATTTCAGATGCATAACCAGTTGAAGGCATCTGCGGCTTCATGTCCTGCTGCTACATCTCCTGCTGAATCTCCTGCTGCAATTCCTGCTGTACCTGCTGATGCATATGTTGCTATTTCATCTCCTGCTGCATCTCCTACTGCATTTTCTACTGAATCTCCTCTGCTTTTTCTACTGAATCTCCTGCTGCAGAATCTCCTACGGAATTTCCTGCTGCAGGATCTACTGATGCATTTCCTGCTGATGCATCTCCTGCTGAATCTCCTGCTGCTGCATCTCCTGCTGCTGAGTCTCCTTCCTCTTCATCTCCTGCTGCTGCAACGCCTGCTGAATCTGCTGCTGCTTCTGGTGCGGTTGCATCTCCTTTTCCTGCATCTCCTGCTGCTGCATCTCCAGCTGATTTCCTGCTGCATTTCCTTTTGTTGAATCTCTTGCTGCACATCCTGGTGCATCACCTGCTGAATATGCATCTCCTGCTACATCTCCTGCTGATACACCTCATGCAGCTACATCTGCTGCTGCATCTGCTGTTGCCAAATCGCTTGCTGTTGCATATCCTACTGAATTTCCAGTAGTATCTCTTGCTGATGCAATTCCTGCTGCATCTCATCCTGCACCCTTTGCTGCTGCATCTGCTTCTGCTTCTGGTGATGCTACATCTCCAGCTGTATCTCCTGCTGCATATGGTTCTGCATGTTATGCTGCATCTGGTGCTGCATCTGCTGCTGGTGCATCTCTTGCCTCATATCCTGCTGCTGTGTCTCCTGCTGATATATGTTTTGCAGCATCTCCTGCTGATGCATTCTCTTCTTCTGCATCTCCGGCTCCAGCACCTCCTGCTGCATCAATTGCTGCTACGTCTCTTACTCATCTCCTTCAGCTGCATATACTGCTGCATCTGGTGCTGCTGTACCTCCTCCTGTTGCATTTCCTGTTGCATGTCCTCCTTCTGAATCTCCTCCTACTGCATCTCCTGTTCCATCTCCTGCTGCTACATCTCCTGCTGCTGCATCTCCTGCTGCTGCATCTCCTGCTGCTGCATCTCATGCTGCATTACTTCCTGCTGCATATTCTGCTGCTCCATTTCCTGCTGCTTCATGTACTGCTGCATCTCCTGCTACACTTGCTGCTGCTGCATCTCCTTCTACTTGATGTCCTCCTGCTGCTGCATCTGCTGCTTCATCTCCTGCTGCTGTATAGCCTGCTGATTCATCCCCTGCTGCATCCTCTGCAGATACATCTGCGGATGCATCTGCAGAAGCATCTCCATTTCCTGCTGTATCTGCTGCTCAGTCTTCTACGGATGCATCTAGTGCTTCTGCATTTTAGCTGCATATCCTGTTGAAGGCATCTGCGGCTGCATCTCCTGCTGCTACATCTCCTGCTGAATCTCCTGCTGCACTTCCTGCTGTAACTGCTGATGCCTATGTTGCTATTTCATCTCCTGCTGCATCTCCTGCTAAATATTCTTCTGCAGAATCTCCTCCAGCATCTCCTGCTACAATTCCTGCTGCTGCTTCTACATCTCCTGCTGCTGCATCTCCTGCTGCATCTCCATCTGAATATCTTGGTGCTGCATTTCCTGCTGATTCATAATCTGCTTCAACTCCTGCTGCTGCATTACCTTCTGCATCTATTCCTGTTGTACTTACTTATTCTTCATCTCTTGCTGCTGCATCTCCTGCTGCTGCATCTGCTGATATTGCATGTGCTGCTGCATCTCCTGCTGCATGCCTTGGTTCTGCATCTTCTGCTGTTGCATCTCCTGCTTCATCTCATTATGACTTAACTGCCACTATTGAGACGCTTTAGGGAAATCGAATAATGCCCACAGGGAAGATGCTAGCATGGAATTCTGCTCCTTCTGAATGTCTTCTCTTAGAGCACTTTAACTGCAATGCGACACTTGTAGAAGTTTCAGTCTAGGCTAGTGAACGGTAACATCTGCATGGCTATTGAGGCATCACGTCAAGATAGAGATTTCTGCTCATGTACCGCAGGGAAGCTGCTACCATCAAATTCTGGCTCTCATTAGGAACATTTTATGAAGCGCTTTCACTGTCAGCCGCAAAGCAGGAAAAATGCAACGATTTCTCGTAGGCTAGTTATTAGCAGGAGATGCAGCAGCAGTAGTTGAAGCAGCAGGAGTTGAAGCACAATATGCATCAGCAGGAAATGCAGCACCAAGAGACTCAGACAGAGATGCAGCAGCAGGAGATGCAGCAGGAGATACAGCAGCATGAGATGCAGCAGCAGATGCAGCAACAGGAGATGCAGCAGAAGGAGATGCTGCAGCAGCACATGCAGAAGGTCATGCAGCAGCAGCAGATGCAGCAGGAGATTAAGCAGCAGGAGATTCAGCAGCAGACAAAGGATATTCAGCAGCAGACACAGCATCAGGAGATTCAGCAGCAGGAGATGCGGAAGCAAATGCAGCAGTAGGAGTGGCAGCAGGTGGAGATGCATCTAGAGATGCATATTCAGAAGGAGATGCATCAGGAGATTCAGCATGATATGTAGAAGCATGAGATGCCGCAGGAGATTCATCGGGAGATTCAGGAGCAACTGATGCAGCAGCAGGAGAAGCAGCAGGAGATGCAGCAGCAGCAGGACATGCAGAAGCAGATGCAGCAGGGAATGAAGATTCATCAGAAGATGCAGTAGGAAGAGATTCTTCAACATATGCAGCAGCATGATATGATGCAGCAACAGGAGATACAGCCGGTTATGGAGAAAGAGGAGATGATTCACCAGACGCAGCAGCAGGAGATTCAGCAGCAAGAGATGCATCAGCAGGAGATTCAGCAGCAGGAGAAGCAGCAGGAGATGCATATTCAGAAGGACATACGTCAGGAGATGTAGCAGGACATGTAACAGCATGAGATGCCGCCAGAGATTCAGGAGGAGATTCAGCAGAAGGAGATGCAAGAGCAGGATATGCATCAGCAGGACATGCAGCAGGAGTCGATACAGAAGGTAATAGAGCAGAAGGAGGTTCAGAAGAATGAGATTCAGAAAGAGATTCAGCAGCAGGAGGAGATGTAGCAGCAGGAAAGGCAGCAGTATATACAGAAGCAGGATATGCATCAGGAGGAGATTCAGTAGGAGGAGTTAGAGTAGGTAATGCAGCAGCAGGAGGTGTAGCAGGAGATGTAAGAGCAAGAGATGCAGCATCAGACCCATTAGCAGGAGATGCAGCAGCAGAAGATGCAGCAAGAAAACCAGCAAGAGGAGATGAATCATTATCATGAGATGCATTAGGAGATACTGCAGCAGGATACGTAGCAGGAGTTTTGGCAGGAGATGAAGCACCAGCAGAGCAAAAGCAGAGGCAGCAGGAAATGCAGCAGTAGATTCTAGATCAGCAGATACTGCATCAGGAAATACTGCAGCAGATGCAGCAAGAGATGACATATGAGGTGATGAAGCCACAGATGCATCAGTTGAAGATGAAGCAGGAGATGCAGCAGCAGCAGGTGCATGAGGAAATGAGGCAGCAAATGTAGGAAGTTATAACGGAGGAGATACAGCAGGAGACGATTGCACAGGAAATGCAGCAGGAGATGCATTAAGAAATGAGATGCAGTAGGAGATGGAGAAGGAGTTGCAGCATCAGGAGATGTAGCGGGAAATGCAGCATCAGGGGATGTAGTAGGAGGGGTTGCAGAAGCAGTTGCAACATCAGGAGATTCAGCCAGAAATGCAGCAGCAAGGGATGTCGTAGCAGGAGATGCAGAAGGAGTTGCAGAATCAGGGAATGCAGCAGCAGCAGAAGTAACAGGAGATGTAGCAGCATCATATGCTGTAGCAGATTTAGCAGCAGGCGATGAAGAAGCAGGAGATGCTACAGTCAATTCAGGCGGAGATGCAGAAGGAGATGCAGCAGCAAGAGGTGCAGAGTAGTAGTAGAAGAAGATGTAGCAGAAGGAAATATAACAGGCGATTCACCATGCAGAAGGAGAGAAAGCAGCATCAGATGCAGCAGCAGGAGATGCAGCAGCAGGAGATCTATCAGGAGATGCAGCAGTAGATGAAGCAGCAGCAGATGCAGCAGAAAAATTCAAGAGATGCAGCAGTAGTAGATTCATAAAAAGCTGCAGCACGAAATGCAGATGAATATGCAGGAGCAGGAGATACAGCAGGAGATGCATCAGCAGGTGATGCAGAGGAGATGCAGGAGGTGACGCTCAAGGAGATGCTGCAGGAGATGCAGAACGAGATGAAGCAGCAAGATATGCAGCAGAAGGAGATGACGCAGGAGATGCCTCAATGGAAGGTGCAACATGAATTAGAGCAGGAGATGCAGCAGCAGACAAAGCAAAAGGAGATGCAGAAACAGGAGATGCAGCAGGGGATGCATATTCAGCAGTAGATTCAGCAGGAAATTCAGAAAAGAGATGCAGCAGCAGGAGATTTAGCAGGAGATGCAGAAGTAGATGAAGCAGCAGCATAAGCAAAAGCAGATGCAGCAGGTGGAGCAGAATGAGATGTAGCAGGGGATGGAGCAGCAGATGCAACGGGAAATGGTGCATCAGGAAATGCATCCGCAGATGCATCAGCAGAGGAAACATCAGGAGATGCATAAGCAGGAGATACAGAAGCAGGAGATGAAGCAGCAGATTCAGGAGGAGATGCAACACCAGAAGATGCAGCACCAAGAGATGCAGCAGGAGATGCAGCAGCAGGTGATGCAGCAGCAGAAAATACAATAGTAAAGATGCAGAAGATAATGCAGCAGCAGGAGTTGAAGCAGATTATGCATCAGCAGGAAATGCAGCACCAAGAGATTCAGAGGGAGATGCAGCAAGAGATGAAGCAGCAGATGCAGTAGCAGGAGATGCAGCAGCAGGAGATGCAGTAAGAAGATTCAGCAGCAGAAGTTTCACCATGATATGTAGAAGCATGAGATGCCGCAGGAGATTTATCAGCAGATTCAGCAGCAACTGCCGCAGCAGCAGGAGAAACAGCAGGAGATGCTGCAACAGGAAAGGCAGCAGTATATACGGAAGCAGGATACGCAGCAGGAGGAGATGCAGTAGGAGGAGGTAGAGCAGGTAAAGAACAGCAAGGGATGCAGCAGCGTGCCAAGCAGCAGTAGATGCAGCAGCAATGTATGTAGCAAAACGAGATGAAGCAGGATAGGAAGCATCAGGAGACTAAGCAAGAGGAGATGCATTAGGAGATTACGCAGCAGGCTATGCAGCAGCAGTAAATGCAGGAGAGTATGGAGCAGCACGAGATTCAGCAGTAGGAGATGGCACAGGAGATGCAGCTGCAGGAGATGCAGCAGCAGATGCAGCATCAGGAGATGCACGAGGATATCCATCAGCAGGAGATGCAGCAGCAGGATATGTACCAGGAGGCGAATCTACAGCAGATGCAGCAAAAGATGCAGGAGATTCGGCAGCAGGCGATGCAGCAGGAGATGCAGCAGCAGGAGATGTGGTGTGAGATGCAGAAGCAGGAGATTCAGCAGCAGATGCAGCAGGAGATGCAGCATCAGCAGATGCAGCAGCAGGAGATGAAGTATCAGATGCAGGAACAGGAAATGCAGCAGAAGGAAATGCAGCAAGAGGGGATGCAGCAGGAGTTGCAGCAGAAGGAGATGCAGCAGTAGAAAATGCATCAGGAAATGCATCAGCAGCCGCAGGAGATACAGCAGCAGCAGCTGCAGCTGGAAATGCAGCAGCAGGAGATGCAACAGAGTTTGGAGCAGCAGGAGATACAGAAGCAGGAGATCCAGCAAGAAAGCACCATCATACGATGAATACACAGATGCAACAGAAGGATATGGTGCAGGAGATGCAGCCGCAAGAGACGTAGCAGGAGATGCAGCTGCAAGAGATGCAGCAGCAGATGCAGTAGCAGGAGATGTAGCAGATATGCAGCAAGAGACTGAGCAAGAGGAGATGTACCCTGAGATGCAGCAGCAGGAAATGCAGCGGGAGATGTGGAAGCAGATGAAGCAGCAGTAGATGCAGCAGCAAGATATACATCAGAAGGAGATAAAACAGGAGATGCAAAAGCAGGAGATTAAGCTACAGGAGATGCAGTAGGAGATGCAGTAGCAGCAGATACAGCATCAGAAGATGCAGCTGTAGTAGATGAAGTAGGCTTAGAAGCAGCTGTAGATGCATCAGGGTATGCAAGAGCAGGAGATTCAGCATCAGAAGGTGAAGCAGGGGAGATGCATCATCTGATGAATCTGCTGATGCATCAGAGGAAGTTGCAGAAGGAGATGCAGCAGCAGGAGTTTCAGCAGAGGATGCAGCAACAATAGATGCGGGTGGAGATCCAGGAGGAGGACATAGAGAAGCAGGAGATGCAGCAGCACATGCAGCAGCAGATGCAGGAGATGAAGCAGTAGGAGAAGCAGCAGGAGGAGATTCAGCAGGAGATGCATCAGGAGGTGCATCAGCAGGAGATGCAGCATTAGGAGATGTACCAGTGGATGCAGCAGCAGGAGATTCAGCAGGGGATTCAGTAGAAAGTGATGCAGCAGCAGATGCAGCAGAAGTGAATTCAGCAGCAGAAGATGCAGCAGTGTATGCAGCAGCAGCAGATGGAGCATCAGGTGATGCAGAAGGACATGAAAAAATCAGAAGATGAATCAGGAGATGCAGCAGTAATCAACAGCAGATGCACCAAAAGATGCAAGAGATGCAGCAGCTGGAGATGCAGCTGGAGATGCAGCAGCAGTAGATTGAGCAAGATATACAGAAGCAGGAGATGCATCAGCGGGAGATGTGGCATGAGAGGCAGAAGAAGATCCTGCAGCAGATGCAGTAGCATATGCAGCACCAGCAGATGAAGCAGCAGGAGATTCAGCAGCAGGAGATGCAGCAGCAGGTTATGCATCAGCAGAAGATGCATCAGCAGTAGTTCAGCAGCAGGAAATGCAGCATCAGGAGATACATTAGTAAATGCAGCAGCAGGAGATGCTGCAGGAGATGTTGTAGGATTAGATTCAGCAGGAGATGCAGCAGGAGTTGCAGAAGCAGGAGATGCAGCAGGAGATGCAGCAGTAGGAGATGAAGCAGTATATGAAGCTGTAGCAGATGCAGCAGCAAATACTGCAAATGCAGCAGTAGGAAATGAATCAGGAGATGCAGCAGGAGATGATGCAGCAGCAGGAGATGCAGTAGGAGATGATGCAGATGGAGCTGTAGCATCAGGAGATGCAGAATGAGAAGCAGAAGGAGATGCAGTAGTAGGAGATGAAGCAGTATATGAAGCAGCAGTAGATGCAGCAGTAGCAGATGAATGAAGAGATGCACGAGGAGATGATGCAGAAGCAAGAGATGCAGCAGCAGGAGATGAATCAGGAGATGCATCAGTAGATGATGCAGCAGCAGGAGATGCAGCCGCTGCAGATGCAGGAAGATATTCAACAGCAGATTCAGTAGGAGCTGCAGCAGCAGGAGATGAAACAGCAGCAGATGCATCAATAGATACCTATTCATCAGGAGATGCAGCAGGAAGAGATGCTTCAGCAGGTACAGCTTCATGAGATGTAGCACGAGATACAGAAGGAGATGCTGTAGGAGAAAAGGCAGGAGGAGATGATGCAGCAGACCCAGTAGCAGGAGATGCAGAAGCAGAAGATGCAGCCGGAGATTCTGCAGCAGGAGATGCAGCAGCAAGAGATGCAGCAGGAGATACAGTCGCAAGAGATGAGCAGTGGATTCAGCAGGATATTCTGCAGCAAGAGATGAAGCCGCAGGATCTGCAGAGAAGAAGATGCAGCAGTAGGAGATGCAGCAGGAGATGCAACAGCAGACGCATCAGCAGGAGATGCAGCAGCAGAAGGTACAGCAGCAGCAGCAGATGCAAAAGAAAATGGAGCAGGAGATGCGTCAGGATAAGATGCAGTACCAGCAGATGCAGCAGGAGATGCAGCGTCTGGAGTTGAATCACTAGAAGATGCTGCAGAAGATGTAGCAGCAAATGCATCAGGAGAAGCAGGAGCAGGAAATGCAGCAGCAGGAGATGCAGCAGCAGAGATGCAGGAGTAGGAGAGGCAGAAGCAGGAGATGAGGCAGAAAGACATGCAAAAGGATATGCAGAAGCAGGAGATGCGGCAGCAGGAGAGGCACCATGTGATTGAGCAGGAGATGCAGCAGAAGATAGAGAAGCAGGAGATGCAGCAGCAGATGCATCCGCAGGAGATGCAGGAAATGTATCAGCTGATGCAGGAGGAGATTTAGCAGGAGGAGATTTGGCAGGAGGAGAGGCAGCAGAGGAGACGCAGCAGAATCTACTGCATCTCTTCCTGTTTCATCTTTTGTTGCATCTCCTGCTGCTGTATATCATGGTGAATATCCTCTTGCTACATCTCGGGCTGCATCTTCTGCTACATCATCTTCTGCAGCATATTCTGCTGCATCATCTCCTACTGAATCTGCATCTTCTGCTGCATCTCCTTCTGCATCTATTACGGCTGCATCTGCTGCCTCTGCAGCTGCATCACCTGCTGCTGCATCACCTGCTGCATTACCTCCTGCTGCATATTCTGCTGCATTTCCAGCTGCTGATTAATCTGCTGCTCCATTTCCTGATGCTTCATGTACTGCTGCATCTCCTTAATCTGCCGTTGCATTTCCTGCTGGTTCATGTACTGCTGCATCTCATGCTACATTTGCTGCTGCTGCATCTCCTTCTACTTGATGTCCTCCTGCATCTCCAGCTGCTGTATAGCCTGCTGCTGCATCTCCTGCTGCATCCTCTGCGGATGCATCTGTGGTTGCATCTGCAGAAGCATCTCCATTTCCTGCTGCATCTGCTGCTCAATCTTCTACTGATGCATCTAGTGCTTCTGCATTTCCTCCTGAAGGCATCTGCGGCTGCATCTCCTGCTGCTACATCACCTGCTGAATCTCCTGTAGAACTTCCTGCTGTAACCTCTGATGCCTATGTTGCTATTTCATCTCCTGCTGCATCTCCTGCTGAATCTTCTTTTGCAGAATCTCGTCCAGCATCTCCTGCTACAATTCCAGCTGATGTATCTCCTGCTGCATCTCCTACTACATCCCCTGCTGCTGAATCTCCTTCTATATCTCCCGCTGCATCTCTTGCTGCATCTTCAGCTAGTGCATGTTCTTCTGCATTTCCTGCTGATGCATATCCTGCTGCTGTATTTCCTCATGCATCTCTTTCTGCTTTATATTTTTCTGCATATCATGCTGCATCTCTTCCTGCTGGATCTCCTGCTCAATCTCCTCCTACTACATCTTCAGCATATGCTGCTGCATCTGGTGCTGCTTCACATATTGCTGCATCTCCTGCTATTGCATCTGCTGCTGCAACTCCTGCTACTTCATCTGCTACTGCATCTCCTGTTACTTCATCTGCTGGTGAATCTGCATCTCCTCTTTCGTCTGCTGTTTGCATCTCCTGCAGATGCATCTCCTCTTGTTGCATCTTCTACTGCATTTCTGGCTACTGCATCTCCTTCATCTGTTGCTGCATCTGCTGCTGATTCATGTACTGCTGCATCTCCTGCTACAATTCCTGCTGCTACAACTCCTGCCACTTGATGTCCTCCTGCATCTCCTGCTGCTGCATCCTCTGCTCATGCATCCGAGGATGCATCTGCAGAAGTAGCTCCATTTCCTGCTGCATCTGCTGCTCAATCTTCTACTGATGCATCTAGTGCTTCTGCATTTCCTCCTGAAGGCATTTGTGGCTGCATCTCCTGCTGCTACATCACCTGCTGAATCTCCTGTAGCACTTCCTGCTGTAACCTCTGATGCATATGTTGCTACTTCATCTCCTGATGCATCTCCTACTGTATCTCCTGCTGAATCTTCTTCTGCAGAATCTCCTCCTGCAACTCCTGCTGAAGATATCTCCTGCTGCATCTCCTACTACATCTCCGGCTGCTGAATCTCCTTCTATATCTCCTGCTGCATCTTCTGCTGAATCTTCCACTGAATCTCCTGCTGCAGACTCTCCTAAGGTGTTTCCTGCTGCAGAATCTCCTGCTACATTTCATGCTGATGCATGTCCTGCTGAATCTCCTGCCTCTTCATCTCCTGGTGCTGCTTCTCCTGCATCTGCTGTGGCTGCATCAACTTCTACTGCGTCTCCTGCTACTGCATATCCTTCTTCTGAATCTCCTGCTGCTCTATTACCTTCTGCATCGACTCCTGCTGCATGTCCTGCTGCTGCATCTCCTCCTGCTGCATCTGCTTCTGCATTTCCTGCTGATACATCTCCTGCTAAATCTGCATCTCCTGCTGCTTCATCTCCTGCTCTTGCATCTCCTGCTGCTGAATCTCCTCCTGAATCTCTGGCGTCGTCTCATGCTGCTACATATACTGCTACATCTCCTGATGTATCTCCTTCTAAATATGCATCTCCTGATGCTTCTCCTGATGCTGCATCTCCTGCTGCTGAATCTCCTGCTGCTGAGTCTGCTGCATCATCTCCTCTTTCTCCATAACCTGCTGTATCTCCAGTTGCTGCATCATATCATGCTGCTGCATATGTTGAGGAATCTCTTCCTACTGCATCTTCTGATGAATCTTCATTTCCTGCTGTATCTGCTTCTGCATCTCCTGCTGCTGCTGCATCGCCTGCTGCTTCTCCTGCTGCTGCATCACTTGCTGCTGAATCTCCTGTGGCATCTCATGCTTCTAAATATCATGCTGAATGTCCTGCTGCTGAATCTCCTGCTGCATTGCTGCTGCTGCATCTCCTAAAGCTGCATCACATTCTGCATGTGCTGCTGCAGCATTACCTAATGCTGCATCTCCTGTTGCTGAATCTGCTGCTTCATCTCCTGCTGCTGCATCTCCTGCTGCATCTCCATCTGTATCTCTTCGTGCTGCATTTCCTGTTGATGCATATTCTGCTTCAACTCCTGCGGCTGCATTACCTTCTGCATCTAATTTTGATGTATTTCCTGCTGCTGCATCTCCTGCTGCTGCATCTGATGATACTGCATGTACTGCTGCATGTGCTGCTGCATCTCTTGGTGCTGCATCTTCTGTTGTTGCATCTCCTGCTGCATCTCCTGCGGCATCACTTGCTCCTGTATCTCCTGCTGCTACATATCCTGCTGCATCCTCTGCTCATGCATCTGCGGATGCATCTCCCCATGCGCCATTTCTTGTTGCATCTGCTGCTCCATTCCCTGCTGCATCTCTTTCTGCTCCATCTGCTGCATCTGCTCTTGCATATGCTGCTGCTTAATCTACTGCTGCATCTCCTGCTAAATCTCCTGCTGCTGCATCTCCTTCTGAAGTTTCTGCTGAATCTACTGCTGAATATGCATCCCGAGCTGCATCTCCTCCTGCTGCATCTCCTGCTTCATATTCTACTGCATCTCATCCTGCATTATATCTTGCTGCATTTCCTTTTGCTGCATCTCCTGCTGTATCATTTGCTGCAGCATCTTCTGCTGCATCATCTACTGAATCAGCATCTCCTACTGCCTCTGCACCTGCATCTGCATCACCTGCTGCTGCATGTCCTGCTTCATTACCTCCTGCTGCATATTTTGCTGTATTTCCTCCTGCTGCTTAATCTCCTGCTCTATCTCCTTATGCTTCATGTACTGCTGCATCTCCTGCTACACTTGCTGCTGCTGCTGCATCGCCTTCTACTTGATGTCCTCCTGCATCTCCTGCTGCTGCATCGCCTTCTACTTGATGTCGTCCTGCATCTCCTGCTGCTGCATCTGCTGCTTCATCTCCAGCTGCTGTATAGCCTGCTGCTGCATCTCCTGCTGCATCCTCTGCGGATGCATCTGCAGATGCATCTGCAGAAGCATCTCCTTTTCTTGCTACATCTGCTGCTCAGTCTTCTACTGATGCATCTAGTGCTTCAGCATTTCAGCTGCATATCCTGTTGAAGGCATCTGCGGCTGCATCTCCTGCTGCCACTTCTTCTGCTGAATATTCTGCTGCACTTCCTGCTGTAACTGCTGATGCATATGTTGCTATTTCATCTCCTGCTGAATTATCTTCTGCAGAATCTCCTGCTGCATCTCCTGCTACAATTCCTGCTGATGTATTTCCTTCTGCATCTCCTACTACATTCCCTGCTTCTGAATCTCTTTCTATATCTCCTGCTGCATCTCCTACTGCCTTTTGTACTGAACCTTATGCTGCAGTATCTCCTACGGAATTTCCTGCAAAATCTGCTGATGCTTTTCCTGCTGATGCATCTCCTGCTGAATCTCCTGATGCTGCATCTCCTGCTGCTGAATCTCTTGCCTCTTCATCTCCTGCTGCTGCAACGCCTGCTGAATCTTCTGCTGCATCTGGTGCAGCTGCATCTTCTTTTCCTGCATCTCTTGCTGCTGCATCTCCGGCTGATTTCCTGCTGCATTTACTTCACTTGAATCTCCTGTTGCATATCCTGGTGCATCACCTGCTGAATATGCATCTCCTGCTACATCTCCTGCTGATACACCTTATGCAGCTGTATCTCCTGCTGCATATCCTGCTGCATCTGCTGTTGCCAAATCTTTCTGTTGCATATCCTACTAAATTTCCAGCAGCATCTCCTGCTGACGTAATTCTTGCTGCATCTCATCCTGCATCCTTTGCTGCTGCATCTGCTGATGCTTCTGGTGATGCTACATCTCCAGCTGCATCTGCTGCTTCATCTGCTGCTATATCTCCTCCTGCATATCATTCTGCATGTTCTGCTGAATATGGTTCTGCATCTTCTGCTGCATATGGTGCTGTATCTGCTGCTGCTGCTTCTGCTGCTTGTGCATCTACTGCCTCATATAATGTTGTTTTGTCTCCTGTTGATGTACTTTTTGCTGCATCTCCTGCTGATGCATTTCGTCCTGCATCCACTTCTTCTGCATCTACTTCTTCTGCATCTCCGTCTCCAACACCTCCTGCTGCATCAGTTGCTGCTGCATCTCATATTCATCTCCTTCTGCTGCATATACTTCTGAATCTCCTCCTACTGCATCTCCTGTTCCATCTCCTGCTGCTGCATCTCCTGCTGCTGCATCTCCTTCTGCTACATCTCCTTCTGCACCTCCTTCTACAGCATCTCGTGCTGTATCTGCTGCTTCTGCATCTCCTGATATATCCCCTACTGCTTCATCTCATTCTGCTGCATCTCATGCTGCATCTCCTGCTGCTATAGCTCCTGCTGTTTTATATCCTGCTACTGCTTCTCGTAATGAATCTTATGCTGCTTCATCTCTTGATCTATGTCCTGCTGCTGCAACTCCTGTTTCTGCATCTCCTTTGGCTTTGTTTGCTGCTGTATCTCCTGCTGTATCTCATCTTGCACCTTCTATAGAAGCATCTCCTGCGCCATCTCTTTCTGCTGCATGTCTTGCTGCTTCATCTCGTTCTGCATCTCCTGCTGCATCTCCTTGAGCGTTACCTGCTGCATCTCCTTCTGCATCACCTGCAGATTCATCTCCTGTAGTATCTCCTGCTCCTGCATATTCATCTGCACTTCGTGCTGCAGCTCTTTATGAATCCACTACTGTTGCATGTGCTGAATTTGCTGCTGCATCTGCTGCTGCTTCATCTACTGCTGCATCTCCTGCTAAATCTCCTGCTGCTGCATCTTCTTCTGATGTTGCTGCTGAATCTACTGCTGAATATGCATCCCCTGCTGCATCTCTTGCTTCAGCATCTCCTGTCTCATATCCTGCTGTATCTCCTCCTACAGCATATTTTGCTGCATTTCCTTTTGCTGCATCTCCTGCTGCATCATCTGCTGCAGCACCTTCTGCTGCTACATCTCCTACTGAATCTGCATCTCCCGATGCATCTGCTGCTGCATCTATTGATGCTGCATCTGCTTCCTCTGCAGCTGCAGCTGCATCACCTGCTGCATTACCTCCTGCTGCAAATTCTGCTGCAATTCCTGATGCTGCATCTCCTTATTCTGCTGCTCCATTTCCTGCTGCTTCATGTACTGTTTCATCTCCTGCTACATTTGCTGCTGCTGCATCTCCTTCTGCTTGATGTCTTCCTGCATTTCCTGCTGCTGCATCTGCTGCTTCATCTCCTGCTGCTTTATAGACTGCTTCTGTATCTCCTGCTGCTTCATCTCCTGGTCTTGCATCTCCTTCTGCTGAATCTCCTCCTGAATCTCTGGTGGCATCTCATGCTGCTACATATACTGCTACATCTCGTGATGCATATCCTTCTGAATATGCATCTCCTGTTGCTTCTCCTGCTGCTTCATCTCCTGCTGCTGCATCTCCTGCTGCTGCGTCTGCTGCATCATCTCCTCTTTCTCCATAACCGGCTGTATCTCTTGTTGCTGCATCATATCATGCTGCTGCATATGTTGAAGAATCTCTTCCTACTGCATCTTCTGCTGAATCTTCATTACCTACTGCATCTGCTTCTGCATCTCCTTCTGCTGCTGCATCTCCTGCTGCTTCTTCTGCTGCTGAATCAGTTGCTGCTGAATCTCCTGATGAATCTCCTGCGGCATCTCATGCTTCTACATATCATGCTGAATCTCCTTTTGCAACTCCTTCTGAATATGCATCTCCTGATTCATCTCCACCTGCTGGCACTCCTACTGCTGCGTTTGCTTCTGCATCTCCTGATGCATCTCCTGCTGCTGAATCTCCTGATGCCGTTTTTGCTGCTGAAAATCCTTTGTCTGCTGCTGAATCTCCTGCTGCTGAATCTCCTGCTGCTTAATCTCCTGCTGCATCTGCTGCTGCTGCATCTCCCGCTGCTGCATCACCTTCTGCATGTGCTGCTGCAGCATCTCCTTCTCCTGCAACATCTGCTTCTGCATCTTCTGCTGCTGCACCTCCTGCTGCATCTCCGTCTGAATCTCTTGCTGATGTATATTCTGCTTCAACTCCTGCTGCTTCAGCTCCTGCTGCTGCATCTCCTTCTGCTGCATCTGCTGCTTCATCTCCTGCTGCTGCATCTGCTGATACTGCATGTGCTGCTCCATCTCCTACTGTATCTCCTGCTCCTGCATATTCATCTGCATTTCCTGCTGCAGCTCTTTATGAATCTTTTACTGCTGCATCTGCTGAATTTGCTGCTGCATCTCCTCATAGATCTCCTGCTGCTACATCTCCTCCTGCTGCATCTCCTGCTACTGCATCTGATGCTGCATCTGATGCTACTTTCTCTCTTGATGCATTTACTGCGGCTGCATATCCTGCTATATTTCCTTCTGCTGCATCTTCTTCACTTCATCTACTACTCTGCACCTCCTGCTGCTGCATCTCCTCCTTCTGCATCTCTGGCCATATCGCCTGTAGCAGCTCCTGCTTCTTCATCTCCTGCTGCTACATCTCCTAGTGCATATGATGCTGCTGCATCTCCTGTTTCTTCTGCTGCTGCTGCATCTCCTGATGCTGCCGCTCCTTCTGCATCTCCTTCTGTGTCTCCTGCTACTACATCCCCTGCTGCTGCATTTCCTGCTTCATCTCCTGATGCTGCAACTCCTTCTGCATCTTCTCCCAATGCATCTCCTGCAGAATCTGCTGCTGCTGCATCTCCTGTTGCATCTTCTTCTCATGCATCTGCGGATACATCTCTGCTGCTGCATCTCTTGCTGCATTTCCTGCTTCATCTGCTGATGCATCTGCTGCTGCTCTATGTCCTGCTACATCTCGTCATCCTTCACATCGTTCTGCATCTGCTGAAGATTCTCTTCCTATTGCTTCTCCTGCTGAATCTGCATTTCCTGCTGCATCTGCTTCTGCATCTCCTGTTGCTGCATCTCCTGCTGAATTAGCTGCTGCTGCATCTGCTTCTACATGTACGTTATAACTTTCTACTTTTGCTGCCTCATCTCCTGATGCATTTGCTGATGCACCTCCAGCTGATGCATCTCCTGCTTCATCTTCAGCTGATGCATCTCTGGCTTCATCACCTCATATATCATCTCCTGCAGCATCTGCTGCAGTATTTCCTGCTGCAGCATCTCCTGCTTCTGCGTCTACTTCTGCATTTCCTGCTGCATCTTCTGCTGATGCATCTCCTATTGAAAATCTGCTACAGCACCTCCTGCTTCTGAATCTCTTGCTGAATCTACATCTATTGCTGCATCTGCTGCTGCATCTCCACCTGCTGTATCTGATGCTTCATCTCCTAATGCATTTCCTGTTGCTGCATCTCCTACTGCATCTCCTGCTGCTGTGCCAGCTGCTGGATCTGCTGCGACTGCATTTCCTGCTACTTCAACTCCTGCTCTTGCATCTCCATCTGCTCTGTCTCCTCCTGTATCTCCCACGGCATCTCATGCTGCTACATCTCCCTCTGAATATGCATATCCTGATGCATCTCCTGCTGCTGCATCCGCTGTTGCTCTGTCTTCTTCTCTATCTCTTGCTTCATCTGCTGTTGCATCTCCTGCTGCATCTCCTGCTGCTGAATTTCCTGCTGCTGCATCTCCTCCTGCATCTCCTGCTGCATTTCTTGGTGCTACATATCCTGCTGCTGCAACTCCTGCTGAATCTCCTGCTATAGAATCTCCTTCCGTATCTCCTGCTGCTGTGCCTGCTGCTGCATAACCTGCTGAATCTCCTGCTGCTGGATCTGCTGCGACTGCATTTCCTGCTACTTCAACTCCTGCTCTTTCATCTCTATCTGCTCTATCTCCTCCTGTATCTCCCACGGCATCTCATGCTGCTACATATCCCGCTACATCTCCCTAAGAATATGCATCTCCTGATGCATCTCCTGCTACTACATCTCCTGATGCATATCCTGCTGAATATGTATATCCTGCTGCATCTCCTGCTGCTGCATCCGCTGTTGCTCTGTCTTCTTCTCTATCTCTTGCTTCATCTGCTGCTGCATCTCCTGCTGCATCTGCTGCTGCTGAATGTCCTGTTACTGCATCTCCTTGTGCATCTGCAGCGGCATCTCCTTCTGCATCTGCTGGTGCTGCATCTCCTACTGCATCTCCTGCTGCATTTCTTGGTGCTACATATCCTGCTGCTGCAACTCCTGCTACATCTCCTGCTGAATCTCCTGCTGTAAGTCCTGTTATAGAACCTCCTGCTAAGTCTCCTGCTGCTGCATCTCCTCCTGATACATCTGCTGCAGCATCTTCTGCTGCTACATCACCTGCTGCTCATCTCCTGCTGCTATATCTCCTGCTGCTGCGTCTCCTGCTGCTGAATCTCCTGCTGAAACTCCTGCTGCATCTCCGGCTACTGCATCCTCTGCTTCTTTATATACTGCTACATTTCCTGCAGCTATATCTCTAGCTGCATCTTTTGCTGCATCACCTGCTGCATTACCTGCTGCATCACCTCCTGCTGTGTCTCCTGCTGCTGCATCTCCTCCTGCTTCTCCTGCTGCATCTGCTTCTACATATGCTGATGCATCTCCTACTGCTGCATCTCCTTCTGCTTCATCTCCTCCTTCATCTACTTCTCCTGCATATCCTGAATATATTTCCTGCTGCATCTTCTACGGTATTTCTTGCTACATCATCTGCCTCACCTCCTCTTGCATCTCCTGCTGCATCTGCTGATGCATCCCGTTCTGCTGCATCTCCTCCTTCATCTTCAGCTGATGCATCTGTAGCTTCATCTCCTGATATTTCATCTCCTTCTACATCTGCTGGGCATCTCCTGCTGCTGCATCTCCTGCTGCATTTCCTGCTGCATCTGCTGCTGCTCTGCTGCTGCTTCATCTACTGCTGAATCTCCAGCTACATATCCTGCTGCTGCATTTCCTGCTCTACCTCATACTGATTCTCCTGTTCATGCATATCCTCCTACACCTCCTGCTGCTGCACATCCTGATGCTGCATCCTATAATGCATCCTATGATAATGCTACATCTCTTGCTACTGCATCTCCTGCTGCAATTCCTGCTGCTATATATCTTGCTGCATCTTCTGCTGCTGCATCTCCTGCTGCTGTATCTGCTGCTACTGCATATCTTGCTGCATCTCTTCCTGATGCTTCTCTAGCTGCATATCCTTCTGTATTTCCTGCTGCATCTCCTCCTCCTGCATCTCCTCCTCCTGCATCTCCTCCTCCTGCATCTTCTGTTGCATCTCCTACTGCGGCTTCTCCTGCTGCATCTATTTCTGCTCATCTCCTTCTGCATCTTCTGCTCCTGCACGTCCTACTGTGAATATGCTGCAGATTCTTCTGCTGATGAATCTCCTTCTGAATCTGCATCTACTCCTGCATCTCCTGCAGCTGCATCTCCTGCTGCTTCATCTCTTTTCTCTGCATCTCCTGCTGTATCTCCTGCCGCTGAATTACCTGCTGTATCTACTACCGATGCATCTCCTGCTTCAGTTTCAGCTTCTGCATCTCCTGCTTCAGTTTCTGCTTCTGCATCTCCTGCTGCATCTTCTGCGTCTGCATCTCCTGCTTCTGTTTCTGCTGCATCATCACTCCTGCCTCGCCTCCCACTGTATCTCCTGCTCAATCTCCTGCTCCTGTATCAGTCGAAGCATGTTTTCCTGCTGCATCTACTGCTTAATCTGCATCTTACTGCATCTGCTTCTGTATCTCATTTTGCTGCATTTCCTGCGGAATTTGCTGCTGAATCTGCTGCTGCATCCCCTGCTGTTGCATCGCCTGCTTTATCTACTGCTGCATATGCTGCTACTGCATTTCCTGATGAATCTGCTGCTGAATCTTCTGCTGGATCTTTTGCGGTGGCATCTCCTGCTCTTGCATCTCCTGCTGCTACATAACATGTTACATCTCCTGATGCATCTCCTTCTGAATAGTCATCTCCTGATGCATCTCCTCCTGATGCATCTGCTGCAGCATCTCCTGCTGCATCTCCTGCTACTTCATCTCCTGCTTCACTGTCTAACCCTCTATCTCCTGCTGCATCTGCTGCTGCTGCTGCATCTGCTGCTGCAGCATCTCCTACTATATCTTCTGCTGATGCATCTTCTGCTTCATCTCCAGCTGCTGCATCTCCTGCTGCATCTCCTGCCAAATCAAATCCTACCACAACTCCTGCTGATGCATCTCCTGCTGATGCATCTCCTCCTACTGCATCTCCGACTGCTGCATCTCCTGCATCTGCTGCTGCATCTGCTGCTGCAGCACCTCCTACGGAATCCCCTCCTCAATTGCTGATGCATCTCCTGATGCTGCATCTCCACCTGCTGCATTTCCTGCTGCTGAATCTCCTGCTGATGCATCTCCTGCTGCATCTCTGACTGCTGCATCTCCTGCTGCTGAATCTCCTGCTGCTGCATCTGCTATTTCATCTCCTGCTGCTGCATTCTCTGGTGCTGTATATGCTACTGCATCTGCTGCAGGATCTCCTTCTTCTGCCTCTCATGCCACATCTCCCGCTGATGCATCTCCTGCTTCTGTATATCTTGCTCAATTTACTTCTGCTGCATCTCCAGCTGCATCTCCTGCTGCTGCATCTCCTGCATCTTTTGGTGCATCTGCTGTAGATGAATCTACTGCTGCATCTCATGTTATTTCACCTTCTGATTTTTGATGTCCTCGTGCATCACCTGGTGCTCCATCTGCTGCTGCTGCATACACTGCTGCATCTCCTGCTACTGCATCTCCTGCTGAATGTGCTTCTGTATCTGCTGCGGCATCTGCTGATTCTTCATCTCCTGCTGCTGAATCTCCTGCTTCGGCATCTTCTGATGAATGTGCTGCTGAATATGCTGCTGCATCTCCTGCTGCACCGCCTGCTGAATATGGATCTTCTGCTGCTGTATCCCCTACTTCTGCATCCTCTGTTTTATCTACTACTGCTGCATGTCCTGCTACATCTTCTGCTGCTGAATTTACTTCTGCTGCATCTGCTACTGCATCTGCTGCTACTGAATCCCCTGCTGCATCTGCTACTGCATCTGCTGCTACTGAATCCCCTGCTGCATTTCTGCTGCACCTCCTGCTGCATCACCTGCTATTGAATCCCCTGCTGCACCTCCTAATACTTCATCTCCTGCTATTGAATCCCCTGCTGCACCTCCTAATACTTCATCTCCTGCTATTGAATCCCCTGCTGCACCTCCTAATACTTCATCTCTTGATGCTTGAATCTCTTGATGCATCTCCAGATGCATCTCCTGCTGAATCTCCTCCTGCTGCTTCGCCTGCTGCATCTCCTGCTGAATCTCCTCCTGCTGCTTCGCCTGCTGCTTCATCTCCTGCATCTGCTGCTGCTGCATCTACTGCTACATCTCTTGATGCTCTTCTCCTCCTCCTGGATTTCCTTCTACATCTATTGCTGCTGCATCCTCTGCTGAACCTCCTGCTGCTGCACCTCTGTCAGCGACTACCTCTGATGCATCAGCAGATTCATCTGATGATGCATCTCCCCTACTCCATCTCCTGCTGCTGAATCTCCTGCTCTTGCATACCCTGCAGCATCTACTGCTGCTTTCTACCCTACTTCATCTACTGCTGCTGCATTACCTGCTGCTTCTGCTGCTGCTACGTCTCCTCCTGAATTTCCAGCTACTGCATCTCCTGTTGCTATATTTTGCTTATGAATCTCCTGCTGCTATATCTCTTACGGAATCTGCTTCTGAATCTGCTGCTGCATCTGCTGCGGCTGCATCTCCTGATGCTGCATCTCCTGCTGCTGCATCTCAGGGTACATCTCCTCTCGCTCAATCTCCTGCTGCATATCCTGCTGCTACATCTCCTGATACTGCAGCTCCTATTGCATCTCCTGCTGCATCTCCTGCTACATCTCTTGCGGCTGCATCTCCTGCTCTATCTCCTGCTGCTGAATCTTCTCCTAATCGATCTCCTTAAGCATCTCTTTCTGCTGCATCTTCTGCGTTTCCTGAGGCATCTCTTCTTGCTGCATTTCCTGCTGAATCACGTACTGCTGCATCTGCAGCATTTGCTGCTACATCTACTGCTGCTTCTCATACTGCTGCATCTTCTACTACATATCCTGCTGCTGCATCTGCTGCTGCTATATTTCTTGCTGCATCTACTGGGGCTACATCTCCTGGTGCATCTCCTTCAACTGCTTCTCATTCTCTGCATCTTCTTCTCTGCATCTCCTGATACTGCTTCAACTGCTGTTGCATCTCCTGCTGCTGCATCTTCTTCTCTGCATCTCTTGATACTGTTTCAACTGCTGTTGCATCTCCTGCTGCTTCACTTCCTGCTGCATCTGCGACTGCAAATCTTGCTGCTGCAAATCTTGCTGCTGCATCTCCTGCTCCATATCCTTCTGATACATCTGTGGATTCATCTTATGATGGTGTTTTTTTGCTGGATCTCCTGCTTCTGCATCTCCTGCTGCTGCAAACTCTGCTGCATCTCATACTGCTGCCCTTCCAGCTGCAGCTGGTGCTGCTGCATCTACTGCTGCATCACTTGCTGCCGAATCTCCTGCATCTTTTGCTGCATCTGCTGTAGATTCGCCTACTGGTGCATCTCCTGCTGCTGCATCTCCTGCTGATTTATGTCCTCGTGCATCTCCTGATGCTGCATCTGCTGCTGCATCTCCTGAAGCTGCATCTCCTGTGCCATCTCCTACTGCTGAATCTCGTGCTGCTTCATTCTGTGCTGCATCTACTCTGCTGCATAGCCTGCTGCAGAATCTCCTAATGCATCTCCTCTTGCTTAGTCTCCTGATGCTTCCTATCCTGCTTCACCTCCTTTTGCTGCATATATTGCTGCTGCATCTCCTGCTGCTTGGCCTGCTGCTGTATCTCCTGCTCCATCTCCTAGATGCTGGGGCATCTCCTGCTGCGTCTCCTTCTGCATCTCCTGCTGCTCCAGCTGCTGCATCTGCATCATCAGGATATTCTGAAGGAGATGCAGCAACAGGAGATGCAACAGCAGGAGATACAACCACAGCACTGTGGCAGAAGATTCAGCTGCAGGAGATGCAGCCATAGGAGATGCAGCAGCAGATGCAGCATCAGGAGATGCACGAGGGCATCCATCAGCAGGAGATGCAGCATCAGGAGATGCACCAGGAGGCGAATCTACAGCAGATGCAGCAAAAGATGCAGGAGATTCGGCAGCAGGTGATGCAGCAGCAGGAGGTGCATCAGCAGGAGATTCAGCAGGAGATGCAGCAGCAAAAATGCAGCAGGAGATGCAGCAGAAGGAGATTCAGTAGAAGGAGAATCAGCATATGATACAGCTGCAGGAGATTCAGCAGCAGATGCAGCAGCAGATTCAGCATCAGGAGATGTAGCCGCATAGGCAGATTCAGCAGGAGGTGCAAGAGCAGAAAATGCAGCAGGAGATGGTACTGGATATGCAATAGCAGGAGATGCAGCAGCAGATGCACCAGCTGGAGATGCAGCAGGAGATGTTGTAGGCTCTTAAAGTCACGCCTGGAGAAGAGGAGGCTGAAGGGAGACCTTATTACTCTCTATAGCTACCTGAAGGGAAGTTGTGGAGAGGAGGGTGCTGGCCTCTTCTCCCAAGTGACAGGGGACAGGACGAGAGGGAATGGCCTCAAGCTCAGCCAGGGGAGATTTAGGCTTGAGATTAGGAAAAAGTTCTTCACAGAGAGGGTGGTTAGGCATTGGAACGGTCTGCCAAGGGACATGGTTGAGTCACCGTCCCTGGAGGTGTTTAAGATTAGGGTAGATGAGGTGCTTAGGAGCATGATTTAGGGATTGGTGGGAATGGTTGGACTCGACGATCCAGTGGGTCTCTTCCACCCTGGTTATTCTGTGATTCTGTGATTCTGATGTTACAGAACACAAGACTAGACCGAAAGTTCTACACGTGTTGCTTTGCAGTAAAAGAGCTATAAGAGAAAAGATTCAGCAACAGCAGCATTCCATGCTAGCATCTTGCCTGCGGGAGTTGCTCACTTTTCCTAGAGCACCTTAAGAGGCGCAATAAAGACACAATTCAGTACCCTATACTAAAATGGTCCATAAATCGTTGCTGCTTGTATTGAAATCTTTTCCACAGAGAGCCAGCATTTGATCGTAACAGCTTCCTTGCGTTACTTGTTCTGAACGCTCTGAAATTTTGAAGTGATGCTTTAATAGCCATACAAATGTTGCAGTACACAAGCCTAGACTGAAAGTTCTACAAGTCTTCTTTTGCAGTGAAAGCACTATAAGAGAGCACATTCAGAAGCATCAGCATTCCATTCTAGCATCTTCCATGTGGGAATTACTCACTTTTCCTAAAGGGCCTTCATAGGCGAAGATCAGTCACAACTCGGTACCCTATACTAAAATGGTCCATAAGTCTTGCTTAGCCGCTTGCAGTGAAAGCGCTTCCATAGAAGACTCAGACTAAAGCCAGCATTTGATGGTAGCAACTTCTCTACGTTACTCGTTCTGAACGATCTGAAAATATTGAAGTGATGCCTTAATAGCAATTCTGAAGTTACAGTATACAAGCCCAGACTGAAATTTCTACAAGTCTTGCTTTGTAATAAAAGCGCTATGAGGGAGGACATTCTGAAGTAGCAGCATTCCATGCTAGCAACTTCCCTGTGGGCGTAATTTAATTTTCCTAAAGCAGGTTAATAGACGCAGTTAAGTCACTATTCAGTACCCTATACTAAAACGGTCCTTAAGTCGTGCTTTGCTGCTTGCAGTGAAATCTCTCCACAAAAGTCTCTTACGAGAGCCAGCATTTAATCGTAGCATGTTTCCCTCAGGTGCGTGTGTTAAATGCTCTGAAATTTTGAAGTGACGCTTGAATAGCAATTCTGATGTTACAGTACACAAGTCTACACTGAAAGCTCTACAAGTCTTGCTTTAGAGAAAAAGTGCTCTAAGAGAAGACCTTCAGGTGAAGCAGCTTTCCATGCTAGCGTGTTCTCTGCGGGCATATTTCCATTTTCCTTAAGCACTGTAATTGGCGCAGTTAAGTCACAATTCAGTACCCTACACTAAATCATACTGTTAGGCGTGCTTTCCACGTTGCAATGAAAGAGCTTCCACAGAAGACTCTAACGAGAGCCAGTATTTGATGGTAGCAGCTTCCCTGCGGTTCTTGTGCTGAACGATCTGAATTTTGGAAGTGACGCTTTATTTGCCGTTTATATGTTACGGTATGCAAGCTTATACTGATAGTTCTACAATTCTTCCTTTGTAGTGAAAGAGCTAAGAGAACACATTGAGAAGCAGCAGCATTCCTTGCCAGCTTCTTTCCTGCAGAATTTACTCACTTTTCCTAAAGTGTCTTAAAAGGCGCAGTTAAATCACCATTCAGTACCCTATACTAAAACGGTCAACTAGTCGTGCTTTGCAGCTTGCAGTCAAAGCGCTTCACGAGAAGACTCAAATGAGAGCCAGAATTTGATGGTAGCAGCTTTCCTGCCGTTCTTGGTCTGAACGATCTGAAAATATTGAAGTGACGCCTTAATAGCAATTCTGAAGTTACAGTATACAAGACTAGACTGAAAGGTCTACACGTCTTGCTTTACAGAAAAAGCACTCTAAGAGAAGACATTCAGAAGAGGCAGCGTTCCATGCTAGCATCTTCCCTCCAGCAGTTGCTCACTTTTTGTAAAGTGCCGTAATTTGTGAATATTAATATGCCATTTATTCTCTTACATTAAAACATCCTGTTAGTCGTGCTTTGCACCTTGCAGTGAAAGCGCATCTACAGAAGACTCTAACGAGAGCCAGCATTTCATGGTAGCATCTTACCTGCGGTACTTGTGCTGAACACTCTGAAATTTGGAAGTGACGCCTTCACAACCATTCTGATGTTACAGTTCACAAGCTTAGACTGAAACTTCTACAAGTTCTGCTTTGCAGTGAAAGCGCTCTAAGAGAAGACATTCAGAAGCAGCAGCATTCCATGCTAACATCTTCGCTGTTGGAGATAGTCACTTTTCCTAAAGCTCGTTATTAGTCGCTATTATTTCACTATTCTTTAACCTAGACTTAAATGCATTGTTAATCGTGTTTTGCACCTCTCAGTGAAAGCGCTTCCAGAGAAGAGTCTAACGAGAGACACCATTTGATGCTAGCAACTTCCCAGGGGTATTTCTGTTGAACGCTTTCAAAATCTTCAAGTGAAGCCTTACTAGCTTTGCTGATGTTACAGTTCACTAGCCTAGACGGAAAGTTCGATAAATCTTGGTTTGCAGTGATTGCGCTCTAAGAGAAGACATACAGAAGCAGAAGCATTCCATGCTAACATCTTCCCTGCTGGATATATTCACTTTTCCTAAAAAGCATTATTAGGTGTTATTAAGTCGCTAATAACTAGCCTACGTGAAAACGCTGCGTTTTTCCTGCTTTGCGGCTGGCAGTGACAGCGCGTCATGAAAGGATCCTAACGAGAGCCAAAATTTGATGGTACTCTTTTGGAGTAACAGCGCTATAAAAGAAAACATTAATAAGCGGTGTAGTTTCAGGCCAGCATCTGCACTGCCCGAAATACTTACTTTTCCATAAGCGCGTTAACAGGCGCAGTTAAGTCACAATTCATTACCCTAAACTAAAATGTATTAGTCGTGCTTTACAGCTTGCAGTGAAAGCACTATAAGAGAAGACTCCAACGAGAACCAGCATTTGATAGTAGAAGCTTCCCTGTGGTACTTGTGCTGAACGCTCTGAAATTTTGAAGTGACACTTTACTAGCTGGTGATATACTTCAGAAGACTAGAATGAAACTTCTATAAGTCGTACTTTGCAGTGAAAGTGCTATAAGAGAAGACATTCAGAAGCAGCAGCATTTCATGCTACCACCTTCCCTGCAGTCTATGTACACTATTCCTAAAGCGCGTTATTCGGCGAAGTAAAGTAACTGTTCTGTACCCTATTCTAAAACATTGTGTTAGTCATGCTTTGCAGGAGATGCATCAGCAGGAGATGCAGAAGCAGATGCAGCAGGAGGAGATGCAGCAGCAGGAGATGAAGCAGGAGTCGATGCATAAGGTAATAGAGCAGCAGGAGATTCAGAAAGGGATTCAGGAGCAGGATATGTAGCAGCAGGAGAGGCAGCACTATATACAGAAGCAGGATATGCAGCAGGAGGAGATGCAGTATGAGGAGATAGACCACGTAATGCAGCAGCAGGAGATACAGCAGGAGATGCAGCAGCAGGAGGTGAAACATTACCATGAGGTGCATTAAGAGGTGTAGCAGCAGGATATGTAGCAGGAGATTTAGAATGAGATGAAGCAGCAGCAGAGCAGCAGCAGATGCAGTAGGAAATGCAGCAGTAGATGCAGGATCAGCAGATACTGCATCAGGAAATACTGCAGCAGATGCAGCAGGACATGACATATAAGGTGGTGAAGCCACAGCTGCATCAGCTGAAGATGAAGCAGGAGATGCAGCAGCACGAGATTGCATCAGCAGGTGCATGAGGAAATGAGGCAGCAAAGGTAGAAAGGCATAACAGAGGAGATGCAGCAGGAGATGCATCAAAAATGAGATGCAGAAGGAGTTACAGAATCAGGAGATGCAGCAGGGAATGCAGCAGCAGCAGAAGTAACAGGAGATGCAGCAGCATCATATGCACTAGGAGATGTAGCAGCAGGAGATGAAAAAGCAGGAGATGCTATAGGCGATTCAGCCGGAGATGCAGAAGGAGGAGATGCAGCAGCAGGAGGTGCAGAGTAGTAGATGAAGAGAAGAAGATGCAGCAGAAGGAAATAATGCAGGAGATTCATCGGCAGTACCTGCAGCAGGAGAGAAAACAGCATCAGACGCAGCATCAGATGCAGCAGAAGGAGATGCAGCAGCAGGAGATCTATCAGGAGATGAAGCAGTAGATGAAGCAGCAGCAGAGGCAGCAGCAAATTCAGCAGAGGCAGCAGTAGTAGATTCATAAAGAGCTGCACCAGGAAATGCAGATGAATATGCAGGAGCAAGAGATGCATTTGCAGGTGATGCATCCGCAGGTGATGCAGAATGAGATGCAGCAGGTGACGCTCAAGGAGATACAGCAGGAGATGCAGAACGAGATGAAGCAGCAAGATACGCAGCAGAAGGAGATGACGCAGGAGATGCTTCAATACAAGGTGCAACATGAGATAGAGCAGAAGATGCAGCAGCAGACGAAGCAAAAGGAGATGCAGAAACAGGAGATGCAGCAGTAGGACATGTATCAAGAGATGAAGCAGCAGGAGATTCATTAAGAGATGCAGTAGCAGGATATGAAATAGCAGGAGCTATAGCAGCAGGATATGCAGCATGAGATGCAGCAGGATGAGACGAAGCAGCAGGGGATGTACCAGGAGATGTAGAAGCAGCAGATACAGCAGGAGATGCTGTAGCAGGAGATGCAGAAGGAGATTGTAGTAGAATGAGATGCAGCAGCAGACGAAGCAAAAGGAGATGCAGAAACAGGAGATGCAGCAGCAGGACATGGATCAAGAGATGAAGCAGCAGGAGATTCATTAGGAGATGCAGTAGCAGGATATGAAAGAGCAGGAGATACAGCAGCAGGAGATTGATCATGAGATCCAGCAGGATCAGATGAAGCATCAGGAGATGTAGCAGCAGGAGATACAGCAGCAGGAGATGTAGCAGTGGGAGATGCAGCAGCAGGAGATGAAGCAGCAGGAGATGCAGCAGGAGATGCAGCAGGTGGAGATGGAACAGAAGATGCAGGATGAGGAGATTCAGCAGGAGATGCAGCAGGTGGAGATGCAACAGGATATGCAACAGGAGGAGGTACAGCAGTACTAGATACAGCAATATATGTAGCAGAAGGAGATGAATAAGTGATGCAGCAGCAATTGATGCAGCAGGAGATGCTGGAGCCGGAGATGCAGAAGAAGTAGATGCAGAAGCACGAGATGCAACAAAACATACATCAGCAGGAGACACAGCAGCAGGATATGAGGCAGGAGATGCACGAGCAGCAGAAGCAGCAGCAGATGCAGCACCATATGCAGCAGGAGATGCAGCAGGACATACAGCAGCAGATGAAGCATCAGATGCAGCTGGAGATGTAGCATCACCAGAAACAGCAGCAGATGCAGCAGCAAAGGATGCAGGATGAGATGCAGCAAGAATTACGTCAGCAGGAGATTCTGCTGGAAATTCAGTAGGATATGCAACAGCAAGAGATTAGGCAACAGCAGATGCAGCAGGATATGCAGCAGCAGCCGCAGCTGCATGAGGTGTATCAGCAGGAGATGTAGCAGGAGATGCATATTCAGCAGGTGATGCACCAGGATATGCAGCAGGAGATTCAACAGAAGGAAATGCAGCAGGAAATCAGCCGGAGATGCAGCAGCAGGAGATGCAGTAAAAGAAGATGCAGCCGCACCAGGTGCAGCAGCAGATTCAGAAAGAGTAGCAGCAGCAGGAGATGAAGAGGCAGGAGATTCAACAGGAGGAGATGCAGCATCAGGAGATTCAGCAGGAAATGCATCAGCAGGAAATGCATCAGCAGATTTTGCAGCAGGAAATTCCGTAGGAGATTCTGCAGCAGGAGATTCAGTAGAAAAGGCAGCAGGAGATGCAGCAGGAGATTTTGCAGAAGAAGATTCAGCAGGAGATGCAGCAGGAAATGAAATAGCAACATATGCATCAGCAGTTACAGCAGGAAGTGCAGCAGGATATTCAGCAGGAGAAGTGGCAGCAGGAGATGCAGCCGCAGATGCCTTCAACAGGATATGCAGCTGAAATGCAGAAGCACAAGATGCATTCGTAGAAGAATGAGCAGCAGATGCAGCAGGAAATGGAGATGCTTCTGCAGATGTATCCGGAGATGCATGTAGAAGCATGTGATGCCGCAGGAGATTCATCAGGAGATTCAGCAGCAATGGATGCAGCAGCAGGAGAAGCAGCAGGCGATGCAGCAGCAGCAGGAGATGCAGAAGCAGATGCAGCAGGAAATGAAGATTCATCAGAAGATGCAGTAGGAAGAGATTCTTCAGCATATGCAGCAGCATGATATGATGCAGCAACAGGAGATACATCAGGTTATGGAAAATTGGAGATGATGCAGCAGACGCAGCAGCAGGAGATTTAGTAGCAGGAGAAGCAGCAGTAGATGGATATTTAGAAGGACATACGTCAGGAGATGTCGCAGGATATGTAGCAGCATGAGATGCCGCCTGAGATTCAGGAGGAGATTCAGCAGAAGGAGATGCAAGAGCAGGAGATGCAAGAGCAGGAGATTCAGAAGCAGATGCAGCAGGAGATGCAGATTTAGCAGGAGATGCATCAGCAGGAGATGCAGAAGCAGATTCAGCAGGAGGAGATGCAGCAGCAGAACATGCAGTAGGAGTCGATGCAGAAGGTTATAGAGCAGCAGGAAATTCAGAAGAAAGAGATGCAGTAGCAGGAGAGGCAGTAGTAGAAGATGCAGCCGCAGCAGATGCAGGAGAAGCAGCACCAGGAGATGAAGAGGCAGGAGATTCAGCAGGACATGCATCAGCATGAAATGTAGCAGGAGATTCTGCAGCAGGAAACACCGTAGGAGAAGATGCAGCAGGAAATTAAGGAGATGCAGTAGCTGGAAAGGCAGCAGAAGATGAAACAGCAGGAGATGCTGGAGAACATGAAGTGGCAGGATATGTAGCAGCAGGAATTGTAGCAGGAGATGCAGGCAGCAGACGAAAGAGGAGATGCAGATTCAGCAGCAGATGAAGTAACAGGAGATGCAGTAGCAGATGAAGTAGCAGGAGTTGCAGCAAGAGATGCAATAGCAGGAGATGCAGCAATATGTGAAGCAGCACTAGATGCAGCAGCATATGATGAAGATGTAGTAGGAGGAGAGTAGGCAGGAGATTCAGCAGGAAGAGATGCAGCATGATATGCAGAAAAATATAAAGTAGAAAGAGTTGCATCAGGAAATACAGCAGCAGGATATGCATCAGCAGGAAATGCAGCAGAACATACACTAGCTGAAGATGCAGCAGGAGATGCAGACGGAGATGTAGCAAGAGGATATGCACCATGATATACAGCAGCAGGAGATGCAACAAAAGATGAAACAGGAGGAGATGCAGTAGGAGAGGCAGCAGAGGAGATGCAGCAGAATCTACTGCTGCATCTCCTGCTGCTGCCTCTCCTGCTGCATCTCCTGTAGATGCTTCTCCTCCTGCTAAATCTCCTCCTGCTAAATCTCCTCCTGCATCAGCTGATGCATCTCCTGCATCTCCTGCGGCTGCATCTTCTGCTTCTGCATCTCCTGCTACTGGGTCTGATGCATCATCTCCTCCTGCCTCTTCTCCTACAGCATCTCCTTCTGTATCTCGTGCTACATCTCATAAAGCTGTACCTGCTGGAGCATCTCTTCCTGCTGCATCTCCTGATGAATAGGTATCTATTGATGCATCTGCTGCTGCTTTATCTCCTGCTGCTGCAGCTCCTACTGAATCTGATATTGAATATCTTCCTGCATCTGCAGCGGCTGCATCTCCTGCTGCTGCATCATCTACTGATGCATCTCCTGTGTAATCTCCACCTGCTGCATCCCTTGCTTCTGCATCATCTCCTGCTGCATCTCCTGATTCATCTCCTACTGCTGCATCTGCTGCGGCTTCATATACTGCTTCAACTCCTACTACTGCATCTCCTGCTGCATCTTTTGCTGCTGCATAATCTGCTGCAGGATCTTCTTCTTCTGCCTCTCATGCCACATCTCCCGCTGATGCATCTCCTGCTTCTCTATATCTTGCTAAATCTACTGCTGCTGCATCTCCAGCTGCATCTCCTGATGCTGCATCTCTTGCATCTTTGGTGCATCTGCTGTAGATTAATCTACTGTTGCATCTCCTCTTGCTTCATCTTCTGATTTTTTGATGTCCTTCTGCATCACCTGATGCTCTATCTGCTGCTGCTGCATACACTGCTGCTGCATCCACTGGTACATCACCTAATGCTGCATCTCCTGCTCCTACACCTCCTGATGCATCTCCTGCTCAATCTCCTCCTGCTGCTTCTCCTACTGCTCCATCTCCTGCATCTGCTGCTGCATGTGCTGCTGCATCTCCTGCTTCTCTATGTCCTCCTCCTGGATCTCCACCTGCATTGATTGCTGCTGCATCCTCTGCTGAACCTCCTGCTGCTGCATCTCCTTCTGCAACTTCCTCTGATGCATCAGCAGATTCATCTCATGATGCATCTCCCTTGCTTCATCTCCTGATGCTGAATCTCCTGCTCTTGCATACCCTGCTGCATCTACAGCTGCTTCTAACCCTACTTCGTCTACTGCGGCTGCATTACCTGCTGTTTCTGCAGCTGCATCTCCTCCTGAATTTCCTGCAGCTGCATCTCCTGCTGCTATATCTTTTGCTTATCAATCTCCTGCTGCTGCATCTCTTACGGAATCTGCTTCTGAATCTGCTCCTGCATCTACTGCAGCTGCATCTCCTGATGCTGTATCTGCTGCTACTGCATCTCCTACTGCATCTCCTGTAGCTTAATCTCCTGCTTTTGCATCTCCTGCTTTATCTCCTTCTGATGCCTATCTTGCTGTTGCATCTACTGCTGCTTCGTCTGCTTCTACATCTCCCGCTGCATTTCCTGCTGCTGCATCTCAGGGTACATCTCCTCTTCCTCAGTCTCTTGCTGCACATCCTGCTGCTACATCTCCTGCTACTGCATCTCTATCTGCATCTCCTGCTGCATCTCTTGCAGCTGCATCTCCTACTCCACATACTTCTGTTGCATCTGCGTATTCATCTTATGATGGTGCTTTCTTGCTGGATCTATTCCTTCTGCATCTCCTGCTGCTGTAAACTCTGCTGCATTTCATACTGCTGCATTTCTAGCTGCAGTTGCTGCTGCGGTATCTCCTGTGGCTGCGGCTGCTGATGCATTTCCTGATGCATTTTCTACTGCTGCATCGCTTTCTGCTGCAACTCCTGCTGCATCTCCTTTTGCTGCATTTCCTTCTGCTGCATTTCCTGCTCCTGCATCTGATACGTCATCTCCTGCTGCTGCATCTGCTGGTGCTGCATCTCCTGCTGCATCTGCTGCTGAATCTCCTGATTCTGCATCTCATACCACATCTCCTGCTGCTGCATCTCCTGCTCTGCATATCTCTAGCATCTCCTGCTGCTGCACCACCTGCTGCCTAATCTCCTGCTGAATTTGCTGCTGAATCTGCTGCTGCATCTCCTGCTGCTGATTCTCCTGCTTCTGCATCTCCTGCTGATGGATGTCCTCGTGCATCTCCTGATGCTGCATCTGCTGCTGCATCTCCTGCAGCTGCATCTCCTGTGCCATCTCTTACTGCTGAATCTCGTGCTGCTTCATTCTCTGCTGCATCTACTGCTGCTGCATAGCCTGCTGCATCATCTCCTAATGCATCTCCTCTTGCTTAGTCTCCTGATGCTTCCTATCCTGCTTCACCTCCTTTTGCTGCATATATTGCTGCTGCATCTACTGTAGCTTGGCACGCTGCAGTATCCCCTGCTCCATCTCCTGCTGGGGCATCTCCTGCTGCATCTCCTTCTGCATCTCCTGCTACTCCAACTGCTGCATCTGCATCATCAGGATACTCTGAAGGAGATGCAGCAACAGGAGATGCAGCAGCAGGAGATGCAACCACAGCACTGTGGCAGCAGATTCAGCTGCAGGAGATGCAGCCGTAGGAGATGCAGCAGGGTTTTCAGCATGAGATTACAGCAGAAGGGGATGCAGCAGGAGATGCAGTAGCAGATGCAGCAGAAGGAAGTGTAGCAGCAGAATATGTAGGTGGATATGCAGCAGCAGTTAATGAAACAGACCATAAAGCAGCAGGATATGCAGAAGCAGGAGAATTAGCAGCAGGAGATGCAGCAGCAGATTCAGCAGCAAATTCAGCAGGAAATGTAGCAACAGTAGATGCAGAAGAAGGATATGTAGCAGGAGATGCATCAGCAGGAATTGCACCAGCAGAGGCAGAAGCAGAAGTTGCAGAGGGAGATATAGAAAAAAATGAGGAAGCAGGAGCAGCCCTTATTACTTGATGTCCTCCTGCATCTTCTGATGCTGCATCTGCTGCTTCATCTCCTGCTTCTATATCTCCTGCTGCTACATCTCCTGATGCATCCTCTGCTCATGCATCTGCGGTCGCATCTCCTCATGTGTCATTTCCCGTTGCATCTGCTGCTCCATACCCTGCTGCATCTCTTTCTGCTCCATCTGGTTCATCAGATGTTGCATATGCTGCTGCTTCATCTACTACTGCATCTCGGGCTAAATCTCCTGCTGCTGCATATCCTTCTGAAGTTTCTGCTGAATCTACTGCTGAATATGCATGCCCTACTGCATCTCCTGCTGCTGCATCTCCTGCTTCATATCCTACTGCATCTCCTCCTGCAGCATATTTTGCTGCATTTCCCTCTGCTGCATCTCCTGCTGCTACATCTCCTACTGAATGTGCATCTCCTGATGCATCTGCTGCTGCATCTATTGCTGCTGCATCCTCTACCTCTGCAGCTACAGCTGCATCACCTGCTGCTGCATCACCTGCTGCATTACCTCCTGCTGCTTAATCTGCTGCTCCATTTCCTGATGCTTCATGGACTGCTGCATCTCCTGCTGCTGCATCTGCTGTTTCATCTCCTGCTGGTGTATGGTCTGCTGCTTCTCTTGCTGCATCCTCTGTGGATGCATCTGCGGATTCATCTGCAGAAGCATCTCCATTTCCTGCTGCATCTGCTGCTCAATCTTCTACAGATGCATCTAGTGCTTCTGCATTTCAGCTGCATATCCTGTTGAACGCATCTGCGGCTGCATCTCCTGCTGCTACATCTCCTGCTGAATCTCCTGATGCTCTTCCTGCTGTATCTGCTGATGCATATGTTGCTATTTCATTTCCTGCTGCATCTCCTGCTGAATCTTCTTCTGCAGAATCTCCTCCAGCATCTCCTGCTACAATTCCTGCTGATGTATCTCCTGCTGCATCTCCTACTACATCCCCTGCTGCTGAATCTCCTTCTATATCTCCTGCTGCATCTCCTGCTGCCTTTTCTACTGAATCTCCTGCTGCACAATCTCCTACGGAATTTCCTGCTGCAGAATCTGCTGATGCATTTCCTGCTGATGCATTTCCTACTGATGCATTTCCTGCTGAATCTCCTGATGCTGCATCTCCTGCTGCTGAATCTCCTGCCTCCTCCTCTCCTGCTGCTGCAACTCCTGCTGAATCTGCTTCTGCACCTGGTGCGGCTGCATCTTCTTTTACTGCATCTCCTGCTTCTGCATCTCCGGCTGATTTCCTGCTGCATTTCCTTCTGTTGAATCTCCTGCTGCATATCCTGGTTTATCACCTGCTGAATATGCATCTCCTGCTACATCTCCTGCTGATACACCTCATTCATCTGCATCTGCTGCTGCATATCCTGCTGCATCTGCTGTTGCCTAATTTCTTGCTGCTGCATATACTACTGAATTTCCAGCAGCATCTCGTGCTGATGCAATTCCTGCTGCATCTCATCCTGCATCCTTTGCTGCTGCATCTGCTTCTGCTTCTGGTGATGCTACATCTCCAGCTGCGTCTGCTGCTTCATCTGTTTCTGTATCTCCTGCTGCATATGGTTCTGCATCTTCTGCTGCATAAGTTGCTGCATCTGCTGCTGCTTCTGTTGCTGTTGCATATCCTGCCTCATATCCTGCTGCTCTGTCTCCTGCTGATGTATGTTTTGCTGTATCTCCTGCTGATGTATGTCCTGTTGTATCTCCTGTTTCTACATCTACATCTTCTGCATCTCCGGCTCCATCATCTCCTGCTGCATCAGTTGCTGCTGCATCTCTTATTCATCTCCTTTTGCTGCATATACTGCTGCATCTGGTGCTGCTGTACCTCCTCCTACTGCATTTCCTGTTGCATCTCCTCCTGCTGCATATCCTGCTGAATCTCCTCCTACTGCATCTCCTGTTCCATCTCCTCCTGCTGCAACTCCTGCTGCATCTCCTGCTGCTGCATCTCCTACTGCTACATCTCCTTCTGCATATCCTGCTACAGCATTTCCTGTTGTATCCGCTGATTCTGCATCTCCTGCTACATCCCCTGCTGCTTCATCTCATCCTGCTACATCTCATGCTGCATCTACTGCTGCTATAGCTCCTGCTCTTTCATATCGTGCTGCTGCATCTCCTAATGAACCTGCTGAAACTTCATCTCTTGATCCATGTCCTGCTACTTCATCTCCTGTTTCTGCATCTCCTTTGGCTTCGTTTGCTGCTGTATCTCCTGCTGTATCTCATGTTGCACCTTCTATTAAAGCATCTCCTGCTCCATCTCCTTCTGCTGCATGTCTTGCTGCTTCATCTCGTTCTGCATCTCCTGCTGCATCTCCTTGAGCCTCACCTGCTGCATCTCCTTCTGGATCACCTGCTGATGCATCTCCTGTTCCTACATATTCATCTGCATTTCCTGCTGCAGCTCTTTATGAATCTTCTACTGCTGCATCTGCTGAATTTGGTGCTGCATTTGCTGCTGCTTCATCTAGTGCTGCATCTCATGTTAAATCTCCTGTTGCTGCATCTTCTTGTGATGTTCCTGCTGAATCTACTGCTGAATATGCATCCCCTGCTGCATCTCTTGCTGCTGCATCTCCTGCTTCATATCCTACTGCATCTCCTCCTGCAGCATATCTTGCTGCATTTCCTTTTGCTGTATCTCCTGCTGCTACATCTCCTACTGAATCAGCATCTCATGATGCATCTGCTGCTGCATCTATTGCTGCTGCATCTGCTGCCTCTGCAGCTGCATCTGCATCACCTGCTGCTGCATCACCTGCTGCATTACATCCTGCTGCATATTCTGCTGCATTTCCTGAAGCTGCATCTACCTATTATGCTGCTCCATTTCCTGATGCTTCATGTACTGCTGCATCTCCTGCTACATTTGCTGCTGCTTCATCTCCTTCTACTTGATGTCTTCCTGCATTTCCTGCTGCTGAATCTGCTGCTTCATCTACTGCTGCTGTATAGCCTGCTTCTGCATCTCCTGCTGCTTCATCTCCTTCTCTTGCATCTCTTTCTGTTGAATCTCCTCTTGAATCTCTGGTGGCATCTCATGCTGCTACATATCCTGCTATATCTCCTGATGTATCTCCTTCAGAACATGCATGTCCTGCTGCTTCTCCTGCTGCTGAATCTCCTGCTGCTGAATCTCCTGCTGTTGCATCTTCTCCTGATGAATCTTTTCCTGCTGCTGCATCTGCTGCATCATCTCCTCTTTCTAAATAACCTGCTGTATCTCCTGTTGCTGCATCATATCATGCTGCTGCATATGTTGAATAATCTCTTCCAACTGCATCTTCTATTGAATCTTAATTTCCTGCTTCATCTGCTTCTGCATCTCCTGCTGCTTCTCCTGCTGCTGCATCAGTTGCTGATTAATCTCCTAATGAATCTCCTGCTGCATCTCATGCTTCTACATGTCATGCTGGATCTCCTAATGCCTCTCCACCTGCTGCCACTCCTACTTCTGCATTTGCTTCTGCATCTCCTGCTGCCACTCCTACTGCTGTATTTGCTTCTGCATCTCCTGCTGCACCTCCTGCTGCTGAATCTCCTGATGCCGTGTCTGCTACTGAATATCCTTTGTCTGCTGCTAAATCTTTTGCTGCTGAATCTACTGCTGCATCTCCTACTGCTGAATATCCTTCTGCATGTGCTGCTCCAGCATCTTCTTCTGCTGCATCTCCTACTTCTGCAACTCCTGCTGCTGCATCTTCTGCTGCATCTCCATCAGAATCTGTTGCTGCAGCATTTCCTGCTGATGCATATTCTGCTTCAAATCCTGCTACTGTATTACCTTCTGCATCTATTCATGTTGTATTTCCTGCTGCTGCATCTGCTGATACTGCATGTGCTGCTACATCTCCTGGTGCATCTCTTGGTGCTGCATCTTCTGGTGTTGCATCTCTGCTGCATCTCCTGCGGCATCCTGTATCTCCTGCTGCTACATTTCCTGATGCATCCTCTGCTCATGCATCTGCGGATTCATCTCCTGATGCACCATTTCCCGTTGCATCTGCTTCTCCATACCCTGCTGCATCTCTTTCTGCTCCATCTGGTGCATCTGATGTTGCATATGCTGCTGCTTCACCTACTGCTGCATCTCCTGCTAAATCTCCAGCTGCTGCATCTCCTGAAGATTCTGCTGAATCTACTGCTGAATATGCATCCCCTGCTGTATCTCCTGCTGCTGCATCTCCTGCGTCATATCCTACTGCATCTCCTCCTGCAGCATATCTTGCTGCATTTCCTTCTGCTGCATCTCCTGCTGCATCATCTGCTGCAGAGTCTTCTGCTGCTACATCTCCTACTGAATCAGCATCTCATGATGCATTTGCTGATGCATCTATTGCTGCTGCATCTGCTGCCTCTGCAGCTGCATCGGCATCACTTTCTGATGCATCACCTGCTGCTTTACCTCCTGCTGCATATTCTGCTGCATTTCCTGCTGCTGCTTAATCTGCTGCTCCATTTCCTGATGCTTCATGTACTGCTGCATCTCCTTAATATGCTGCTCCATTTCCTCATGCTTCATGTACTGCTGCATCTCATGCTACATTTGCTGCTGCTGCATCTCCTTCTACTTGATGTCCTCCTGCATCTCCTGCTGCTGCATCTGTTGCTTCATCTCCAGCTGCTGTATAGCCTGCTGCTTCATCTCCTGCTTCATCCTCTGCGGATGCATCTGCAGAAGCATCTACATTTCCTGCTGCATCTGCTGCTCAATCTTCTACGAATGCATCTAGTGCTTCTGCATTTCAGCTGCATATCCTGTTGAAGGCATTTGCTGCTGCATCTCCTGCTTCTACATCTCCTGCTGAACCCCTTGCTGCACTTCCTGCTGTAACTGCTGATGCATATGTTGCTATTTCATCTCCTGCTTCATCTCCTGCTGAATCTTCTTCTGCAGAATCTCCTCCAGCATCTCCTGCTACAATTCCTGCTGATGTATCTCCTGCTGCATCTCCTACTACATCCCCTGCTGCTGAATCTCCTTCTATATCTCCTGCTGCATCTCCTGCTGCCTTTTCTACTGAATCTCCTGCTGCACAATCTCCTACGGAATTTCCTGCTGCAGAATCTGCTGATGCATTTCCTGCTGATGCATTTCCTGCTGATGCATCTCCTAATGAATCTCCTGATGCTTCCTCTCCTGCTGCTGAGTCTCCTGCTGCTGCAACTCCTACTGAATCTGCTCTTGCCTCTGGTGCAGCTGCATTTTCTTTTACGGCATATCCTGCTGCTGCATCTCCGGCTGCTTTATCTTGTTCTGCTACATCTCCTTCTGCATCTCCTGCTATAGCATCTCCTGCAGTATCTGCTGAATTTGCTGCTGCATCTGCTGCTGCTTCATCTACTACTGTTTCTCCTGATAGATCTCCTTGTGCTGCATCTCATGCATCTGCATCTGCTGTTGCATCCTCTTATACTGCATCTGCTGCTGCATCTGCTGCTACTCTCTTGCTGCATTTAGTACGGCTGCATCTCCTGCTATATTTCCATCTGCTGCATCTTCTTCACTTCATCTACTATTCTGCACTTCCTGCTGCTGCATCTCCTCCTTCTGCATCTCTGGCTGAATCGCCTCTAGCAGCTCCTGCTTCTTCATCTCCTGCTGCTACACCTCCTAATGCATCTCATGATAATGCTTCATCTCCTGCTACTGCATCTCTTGCTGCATATACTGCTGCTGCATTTCCTGCTGCATCTTCTGCTGATGCATCTCCTGCTGATGGGTCTGATGCAGCATCTCTTGCTCTTGCATCTCCTGCTGCATCTCCTTCTGCTGTATCTCCTGCGGAAAATCCTGCTGCATCTCCTACGACTGCATCTCCTGCAGCTGAATCTGCTGCCGCAGTGCTGTGGTTGCATCTCCTGCTGCTGCATCTCCTGTTGCTGCATCTCCTTCAGAATATCCTGATGATGCAGATTCAGCAGCTGGAGCAGCAGGAGATGCAGAAGGAGATGCAGCAGGAGATGCCCCACCATCCAGGAGGTGGAGCAGGAGATACAGCAGCAGGCCAAGCAGCTGTAGATGCAGCAGCAATATATGCAGCAAAAGGAGATGAAGCAGGATAGGAAGCATCAGGAGACTAAGCAAGAGGAGATGCATTAGGAGATTCCACAACAGGCTATGCAGCAGCAGTACATGAAGCAGAGAATGAAGCAGCACGAGATTCAGCAGTAAGAGATGGCACAGGAGATGCAGCTGCAGGAGATGCAGCAGCAGATGCAGCATCAGGAGATGCACGAGGACATCCATCAGCAGGAGATGCAGCAGCAGGAGATGCACCAGGAGGCGAATCTACAGCAGATGTAGCAAAAGATGCAGGAGATTCAGCAGCAGGTGATGCAGCAGGTGATGCAGCAGCAGGAGATGCAGAGAGATATGCAGAAGCAGGAGATGCAGCAGCAGGAGATGAAGTATCAGATGCAGGAGCAGGAAATGCAGCAGTGGGAGATGCAGCACCAGCGGATGCAGCAGGAGTTGCAGCAGAAGGAGATGCAACTGTAGAAAATGCATCAGGAAATGCATCAGCAGTCGCAGCCACAGGAGATACAGCAGCAGCAGCTGCAGCTGGAAATGCAGCAGCAGGAGATGCAGCTGAGTTTGCAGCAGCAGGAGATGCAGAAGCAGGAGATCCAGCAAGAAAGCACCATCATAAGATGAATCCGCAGATGCAAAAGAAGGATATGTAACAGGAGATGCAGCCTCAAGAGATGGAGCAGGTGATGCAGCTGCAAGAGATGTAGCAGGAGATGCAGAAGGAGATGCAGTAGCAGGAGATGTAGCAGCAGGATATGCAACAAGAGACTGAGTAAGAGGAGATGTACACTGAGATGCAGCAGCAGGAAATGCAGCGGGAGATGTAGAAGCACACAAAGCAGCAGTAGATGCAGCAGCAAGATAGGTATCAGAAGGAGATAAAGCAGGAGATGCAAAAGCAGGAGATTAAGCTACAGGAGATGCATTAGGAGATGCAGTAGCAGGAGATACAGCATCAGGAGGTGCAGCCACAGTAGATGCAAGAGCAGATTCAGAAGCAGATTCCATAAGAGATGCAGCAGCAGGAGATTCTTAAGCAAAGGATATAGCAGCAGGAGATGCAGCAGCAGGAAATTCAGGAGGAGATGCAGCAGCAGAAACAGCAGGTAATGCAGCAGCAGTAGACGAAGTAGGCTTAGAAGCAGCTGTAGATGCAGCAGGGTATGCAAGAGCAGGAGATTCAGCATCAGGAGATGAAGCAGGGGAGATGCATCATGAGATGAATCTGCTGATGCATCAGAGGAAGTTGCAGAAGGAGATGCAGCAGCAGGAGGTTCAGCAGAGGATGCAGCAGCAATAGATGCAGGTGTAGATCCAGGAGGAGGACATAGAGAAGCAGGAGATGCAGCAGCCCCTGCAGCAGCAGATGCAGGAGATGAATCAGTAGGAGAAGCAGCAGGAGGAGACTGAGCAGGAGATGCAGCATTAAGAGATGTACTAGTGGATGCAGCAGCAGGAGATGCAGCAGGGGATTCAGTAGAAAGTGATGCAGCAGCAGATGCAGCAGAAGTGAATTCAGCAGCAGAAGATGCACCAGTGTACGCAGCAGCACCAGATGGAGCATCAGGTGATGAAGAAGGACATCAAAAATCAGAAGATGAAGCAAGAGGAGATGCAGCAGTAGATTAATCTACAGCAGATGCACCAAAAGATGCAAGAGATGCAGCAGCCGGAGATGCAGCTGGAGATGCAGCAGCAGTAGATTGAGCAAGATATACAGAAGCAGGAGATGCATCAGCTGGAGATGTGGCATGAGAGGCAGAAAAAGAAGATCCTGCAGCAGATGCAGTAGCAGATGCAACACCAGCAGATGCAGCAGTAGGAGATGCAGCAGTCAAAGATGGAGCAGGTTATGCATCAGCAGAAGATGCAGTAGCAGGATTTCAGCAACAGGAGATGCATAAGGTGGACATTCAGCATCAGGAGATGCATCAGTAAATGCAGCAGCAGGAGATGCAGCAGGAGATGTGGTAGGATTTGATTCAGCAGGAGATGCAGCAGGAGCTGCAGCAGCAGGGTATGCAGTAGGAGATGCAACAGCAGACGCATCAGCAGGAGATGCAGCAGCAGAAGATACAGCAGCAGCAGCAGATGCACAAGAAAATGGAGCGGGAGATGCGGTACGAGCAGATGCAGCAGGAGATGCAGCATCTGGAGCAATAGAAGATGCTGCAGAAGATGCAGCAGCAGATGCATCAGGAGAAGCAGGAGCAGGAAATGCAGCAGCAGAGATGCAGGATTAGTAGAGGCAGAAGCAGGAGATGTGGCAGCAAGACATGCAAAAGTATATGCAGAAGCAGGAGATGCAGCAGCAGGAGAGGCACCATGTGATTCAGCAGGAGATGCAGCAGAAGATTGAGAAGCAGGAGATGCAGCAGCAGATGCAGCCACAGGAGATGCAGGAAATGCATCAGCTGATGCAGGACGAGATTTAGAAGGAAGAGATTTAGCAAGTGGAGAGGCAGCTACAGGAGATGCAGCAGCAGGAGATGCAGCAGTAGATTCTGCTGCATCTCCTCTGCTGCCTCTCCTACTGCATCTCCTCCTGTTTCATAATTTGTTGCATCTTCTGCTGCTATATATCATGGTGCATATCCTCTTGCTACATCTCCGTCTGCATCTCCTGCTGCATCTTCTGCTAGTGCATGTTCTGCTGCATCTCCTGCTGATGCATATCCTACTGCTGTATTTACTGATGCATCTCTTTCTGCTGGATCTCATGCTTAATCTCCTCCTACTACATCTTCAGCATATGCTACTGCATCACTTGCTGCTGAATCTCCTGATGAATCTCCTGCGGCATTTCATGCTTCTACATATCATGCTGAATCTCCTGCTGCTGAATCTCCTGCTGCATCTTCTGCTGATGCATCTCCTGCGGAATCTGCTGGTGCTGCATCTCTTGTTGCATCTGCTTCTGATGCATCTGAGGCTACATCTCTGCTGCTGCATCTCTTGCTGCATTGCCTGCTTCATCTGCTGATACATCTACTGCTACTCTATGTCCTGCTACATCTCGTCATGCTGCACATCCTGCTGTATCTGCTGAAGATTCTCTTCCTATTGCTTCTTCTGCTGAATCTGCATTTCCTGCTGCATATGCTTCTGCATCTCCTACTGCTGCACCTCCTGCTGAATTAGCTGCTGCTGCATCTGTGGCTTCATCACCTCATATGTCATCTCCTGCTGCATCTGCTGCAATATTTCCTTTTGCTTAATCTGCTGCTGCTTCATCTCCTGCGAAATCTCCTACTACATATCCTGCTGCTTCACATCTTAATGCATCTCATAATAATGCTTCATCTCCTGCTACTGATTCTCCTGCTGCACCTACTGCTGCTGCAACTCCTGCTGATGGGTCTGATGCTGCATCTTATGCTCTTAGATCTCCTGCTGCATTTCTTGCTGCTGCATTACCTACTCTATCTCCTCCTACTGCATCTCCTCCTGCTGTATATCTTCTTCTGTATATACTGCTGCCTTTCCTGCTGCTGCATCTCCTGCTGGTGAATCTCTTTCTACATCTCCTTCTTCTGAAACTCCTGCTGCTCTATTACCTTCTGCATCGACTCCTGCTGCATGTTCTGCTGCTGCATCTCCTGCAAAATCTGCATCTCCTGCTGCATCTTCTTCTGCATCTTCTGCTGCTTCATCTCCTGCTCTTGCATCTCCTCCTCCTGAATCTTCTCTTGAATCTCCGGCGGCATCTCATGCTGCTACATATCCTGCTACATTTCCTGACGTATCTCCTTCTAAATATGCATCTCCTCCTGCTGCATCTGCTGCCGCTGCATCTTCTGCATCATCTCCTCTTTCTCCATAACCTGCTGTATCTCCTGTTGCTGCATCATATCATGCTGCTGCATATGTTGAAGAATCTCTTCCTACTGCATCTTCTGCTGAATATTCATTTCCTGCTGCATCTGCATCTCCTGCTGCTGCTGCATCTCCTGCTGCTGCATCAGTTGCTCCTGCATCTCCTGATGAATCTCCTGCGGCATCTCATGCTTCTACATATCTTGCTGAATGTCCTGCTGCTGCATCTCCTGTTGCTGCATCTGCTGCTGCATCTCAGGCTGCTGCATCTGCTGCTTCATCACCTTCTGCTGCATCTCCGTCTGAATCACTTGGTGCTTCATCTCCTGCTGCTGCATTACCTTCTTCATCTCCTGCTGCTGCATTACCTTCTTCATCTATTCCTCTTGTATTTCCTGCTGCAGCAGCTCCTGCTGCTGCATCTGCTGCTTCATCTCCTTCTGCTGCATCTGCTGATAGTGCATGTGCTGCTGCAACTCCTGATGCATCTCCTGCTGCATCACCAGCTCCAGTATCACCTGGTACTACATCTCCTGATCCATCATCTGCTCATGCCTCTGCAGATGCATCTCCCTATGTACCATTTCCCGTTGCATCTGCTGCTCCATCCCCTGCTGCATCACTTCCTGCTCCATCTGGTGCATCTGATGTTGCATATGCTGCTGCTTCATCTACTGCTGCATCTCCTGCTAAATCTCTTGCTGCTGCATCTACTTCTGATGTTCCTGCTGAATCTACTGATGAATATGCATCCCCAACTGCATCTCCTGCTGCTGCATCTCCTGCTTCATATCCTACTGCATCTCCTCCTGCAGCATATCTTGCTGCATTTCCCTCTGCTGCATCTCCTGCTGCATCATCTGCTGCAGCACCTTCTGCTGCTACATTTCCTACTGAATCTGTATCTCCTGATGCATCTTCTGCTGCATCTATTGCTGCTGCATCTGCATCCTCTGCAGCTGCATCTGTATCACCTACTGCTGCATATTCTGCTATATTTCCTGCTGCTGCTTAATCTGCTGCTCCATTTCCTGATGCTTCATGTACTGCTGCATCTCCTTAATCTGCTGCTCCATTTCCTGATTCTTCATGGACTGCTGCATCTCCTGCTGCATTTGCCTGCTGCTGCATCTCCTTCTACTTGATGTCCTCCTGCATCTCCTGCTGCTGCATCTGCTGCTTATTCTCCTGCTGCATTTGCATAGGATGCATCTGCGGATGCATCTGTAGAAGCATCTCCATTTCCTGCTGAATCTGCTGCTCAATCTTCTACTGATGCATCTAGTGCTTCTGCATTTCAGCTGCATATCCTGTTGAAGGCTTCTGCGGCTGTAACTGCTGATGCCTATGTTACTATTTCATCTGCTGCATCTCCTGCTGAATCTTCTTCTGCAGAATCTCCTCCAGCATCTCCTGCTAAAATTCCTGCTGATGAATCTCCTGCTGCATCTCCTACTACATCCCCTGCTGCTGAATCTCCTTCTATATCTCCAGTTGCATCTCCTGCTGCATCTCCTGCAGCATCTTCTGCTAGTGCATGTCCTGCTGCATTTCCTGCTGATGCATATCCTACTGCTGTATTTCCTGATGCATCTCTTTCTGCTTTATATTTTTCTGCATATCCTGATGCATCTCTTCCTGCTGGATCTCCTGCTTAATCTCCTCCTACTACATCTTCAGCATATGCTGCTACATCTGGTGCTGCTTCACATATTGCTGCATCTCCTGCTATTGCATCTGCTGCTGCAACTCCTGCTACTTCATCTGCTCCTGCATCTCCTGTTACTTCATCTGCTGCTGAATCTGCATCTCCTCCTTTGTCTGCTGTATGCATCTCCTGCAGATGCATCTCCTCTTGCTGCATCTTCTGCTGCATTTCTGGCTACCACATCTCCTTAATCTGCTGCTGCATCTGCTGCTGATTCATGTACTGCTGCATCTCCTGCTACAATTCCTGCTGCTACACCTCCTGCCATATGATGTCCTCCAGCATCTCCTGCTGCTGCAACCTCTGCTCATGCATCTGCGGATGCATCTGCAGAAGTAGCTCCATTTCCTGCTGCATCTGCTGCTCAATCTTTACTGATGCATCTAGTGCTTCTGCATTTCCTCCTGAAGGCATCTGCGGCTGCATCTTCTGCTGCTACATCATCTGCTGAATCTCCTGTAGCACTTCCTGCTGTAACCTCTGATGCATATGTTGCTACTTCATCTCCTGATGCATCTCCTACTGTATCTCCTGCTGAATCTTCTTCTGCAGAATCTCCTCCTGCAACTCCTGCTGAAGATATCTCCTGCTGCATCTCCTACTACATCCCCTGCTGCTGAATCTCCTTCTATATCTCCTGCTGCATCTTCTGCTGAATCTTCTGCTGAATCTCCTGCTGCATCTCTTGGTGCTGCATCTTCTGGTGTTGCATCTCCTGCTGCAACTCCTGCGGCATCACCTGCTCCTGTATCTCCTGCTGCTATATCTCCTGATGCATCCTCTGCTCATGCATCTGTGGATGCATCTCCTGATGCACCATTTCCCGTTGCATCTGCTGCTCCATCCCCTGCTGCATCTCTTTCTGCTCCATCTGGTGCATCTGCTGTTGCATATGCTGCCTCTTCATCTACTGCTGCATCTCCTGCTGAATCATCTGCTGCAGCATCTCCTTCTGAAGTTTCTGCGGAATCTACTGATGAATATGCATCCCCTGCTGCATCTCCTGCTGCTGAATCTCCTGCTTCATGTCCTACTGCATCTCCTCCTGCAGCATATCTTGATGCATTTCCTTCTGCTACATCTCCTACTGAATCAGCATCTCCTGATGCATCTGCTGCTGAATCTATTGCTGCTGCATCTGCTGCCTCTGCAGCTGCAGCTGTATCACCTGCTGCTGCATCACCTGCTGCATTTCCTGCTGCTACTTTATCTGCTGCTCCATTTCCTGATGCTTCAGAGAAGTATGAGATTCCCAAGGTCCATGAGGAGGTGGTTAGAGACTTGCTTGCCCAGCTAGATGCCCACAAGTCTATGGGGCCGGATGGCCAAGAGTTTTGAGGGAACTGACAGATGTGCTGGCCAAACCCCTTTCCATCATCTTCCAGCAGTCCTGGATGACTGGGGAGGTTCCGCTGGACTGGAGGCTGGCTGATGTCGTGCCCATCTATAAGAAGGGGCGCAGGGAGGATCCGGGGAATTACAGGCCTGTCAGCCTGACCTCGGTACCGGGGAAAGTCATGGAGCGGGTGATCTTGAGTGCGATCATGAAGCACTTGCAAGAGAACCGGGTGATCAGGCCCAGTCAACACGGGTTCATGAAAGGCAGGTCTTGCCAGACTAATCTGATCACCTTCTATGACCAAGTGACTAAACTCTTGGATGAGGGAAAGGCTGTGGATGTGGTTTTCCTGGACTTCAGTAAAGCCTTTGATACAGTTTCTCACAGCATTCTGCTCTGGAAACTGTTGGCCTCTGGCCTGGACGGGCGCACACTCTCCTGGGTGAAAAACTGGTTGAATGACCGGGCCCAGAGGGTGGTGGTAAATGGAGTTAAATCCAGCTGGAGGCCAGTGACAAGTGGGGTTCCCCAGGGCTCAGTGCTGGGTCCAGTCCTGTTTAATGTCTTTATCAACGACCTGGATGAAGGCATTGAGTCCTCCCTTAGCAAGTTTGCAGATGACACCAAGCTGGGAGGAAGTGTGGATCTGCTGGAGGGTCGAGAGGCTCTGCAAAGGGATCTGAACAGGCTGGACTGCTGGGCTGAGACCAACGGCATGAGGTTTAACAAGGCCAAATGCCGGGTCCTGCACTTGAGGCACAACAACCCTAAGCAGAGGTACAGACTAGGAGAAGCCTGGCTGGAAAGGTGCCAGGAGGAGAAGGACCTGGGAGTGTTGGTTGATAACCGACTGAACATGAGCCAGCAGTGTGCCCAGGTGGCCAAAAAGGCCAATGGCATCTTGGCTTGTATCAGAAACGGCATGACCAGCAGGTCCAGGGAGGTTATTCTCCCCCTGTACTCGGCACTGGTGAGACCGCACCTCGAGTCCTGTGTTCAGTTCTGGGCCCCTCACCACAAGAAGGATGCTGAGGTTCTGGAGCGAGTCCAGAGAAGGGCAACAAAGCTGGTGAAGGGGCTGGAGAACAAGTCTTACGAGGAGCGGCTGAGAGAGCTGGGGTTGTTCAGCCTGGAGAAGAGGAGGCTGAGGGGAGACCTTATTACTCTCTACAACTACCTGAAGGGAGGTTGTGGAGAGGAGGGAGCTGGCCTCTTCTCCCAAGTGACAGGGGACAGGACGAGAGGGAATGGCCTCAAGCTCCACCAGGGGAGATTTAGGCTTGAGATTAGAAAGAAATTCTTCACAGAGAGGGTGGTTAGGCATTGGAACGGTCTGCCCAAGGAGGTGGTTGAGTCACTGTCCCTGGAGGTGTTTAAGGTTAGGGTAGATGAAGTGGTTAGGAGCATGATTTAGGGAATGGTGGGAATGGTTGGACTCGACAATCCAGTGGGTCTCTTCCAACCTGGTCATTCTGTGTGATTCTGTGTGTGATTCTGTGTGATTCTGTGTGATCTACTACTGCATCTCCTGCTACGTTTGCTGATTCTGCATCTCATTCTACTTGATGTCCTCCTGCATCTCCTGCTGCTGCATCTGCTGCTTCATCTCCTGCTGCTGTATAGCCTGCTGCTTCATATCCTGCTGCATCCTCTGTGGATGCATCTGCGGATGCACCTGCAGAATTATCTGCACTTCCTGCTGCATCTGCTGCTTAGTCTTCTACGGATGCATCTAGTGCTTCTGCATTTCAGCTTCATATCCTGTTGAAGGCATCTGCGGCTGCATCTCCTGCTGCTACATCTCCTGCTGAATCTCCTGCTGCACTTCCTGCTGTAACTGCTGATGCATATGTTGCTATTTCATCTCCTGCTGCATCTCCTGCTGAATCTTCTTCTGCAGAATATCCTCCAGCATCTCCTGCTACAATTCCTGCTGATGTATCTCCTGCTGCATCTCCTACTACATCCCTTGCTCCTGAATCTCCTTCTATATCTCCTGCTGCAGAATCTCCTACATAATTTCCTGCTGCAGAATCTGCTCATGCATTTCCTGCTGATGCATCTCCTGCTGCTGAATCTCCTGCCTCTGCATGTCCTGCTGCTGCAATTCCTGCTGAATCTGCTGCTGCCTCTGTTTCGCCTGCATCTTCTTTTCCTGTATCTCCTGCTGCTGCATCTCCGGCTGATTTCCTGCTGCATGTCCTTCTCTTGGATCTCCTGCTGCATATCCTGGTGCATCACCTGCTGAATATGCATCTCTTGCTACATCTCCTGCTGATACATTTCATGCAGCTGCAACTGCTGCTGCATATCCTCCTGCATCTGCTTTGCCAAATCGCTTGCTGTTGCATATCCTACTCAATTTCCAGCAGCATCTCCTGCTGATGCAATTCTTGCTGCATCTCATACTGCACCCTTTGCTGCTGCATCTCCTGCTTCTTCTGCTGCTGGTGCATCTCCTGCCTCATATCCTGCTGCTGTGTCTCCTGCTGATGTATGTTTTGCTGCATCTCCTGCTGATTCATGTCCTGCTGCATCTCCTTCTTCTGCATCTCCTTCTTCTGCATCTCCTGCTCCAGCATCTCCTGCTGCACCAATTGCTGCTGCATATCTTATTCATCTCTTTCTGCTGCATATACTGCTGCATCTGGTGTTACTGTACCTCCTCCTGCTTCATCTCCTGTTGCATCTCCTCCTGCTGGATCTCCTGCTGCTGCATCTCCTGCTGCTCCATCTCCTGCTGCATCTCCTGCTGCTGCAACTCCTGCTGCTGCATCTCCTTCTCCTGCAACTCCTGCTGCTGCATCTCCTTCTCCTACATCTCCTGCTGCATCTCCTGATGAATCTCCTCCTTCTGCATTTCCTGTCCCATCTCCTCCAGCAGCATCTCCTGCTCCATCTCCTGCTGCATCTCCTGTCCCATCTCCTCCAGCTGCATCTCCTGCTCCATCTCCTGCTGCATCTCCTGCTGCTGCATCTCCTTCTCCTACATCTCCTCTCCCATCTCCTGCTGCTGCATCTCCTGCTGCTGCATCTCCTTCTGCTACATCTCCATCTGCATCTCCTTCTACAGCCTCTCCTGCTGTATCTGCCGATTCTGCATCTCATGATACATTCCCTGCTACTTCATCTCATCCTGCTACATCTCCTCCTGCTATATCTCCTGCTGTTTCATATCCTGCTACTGCATCTCCTAATGAATCTCCTGCTTCTTCTTATCTAGATCCATATCCTGCTGTTGCATCTCCTGTTTCTGCATCTCCTTTTGCTTCGTCTGCTGCTACATCTCCTGCTCTATCTCATGTTGCACCTTCTATTAAAGCATCTCCTGCGTCATCCCCTTCTGCTGCATATCTTGCTGCTTCATTTCATTCTGCATCTCGTTCTGCATCTCCTTGAGCGTCACCTGCTGCATCTCCTTCTGCATCACCTGCAGATGCATCTCCTGCTGTATCTCCTACTCCTGCATATTTATCTGCATTTCCTGATGCAGCTCTTTATGAATCTCCTACTGCTGCATCTGCTGAATTTGCTGCTGCACCTCCTGCTGCTTCATCTACTGCTGCTGCACCTGATGCTGCATCTGATGCGTCTTCTCTGGAAACGCTTTCACTGCAAGATACAAAGCATGACTAACAGAACGTTTTAGTATAGGGTACTGAATTGTGATTTATGAAGGTGCTTTCTGATAAGTGAGTAACTGACGCAGTGAAGATGCTAGAGTGGAATACTGCTGCTACTGAATGTCTTCTCTTAGAGCGCTTTCACTGCAAAGCAAAACTTGTAGAAATTTCAGTCTAGGCTTGTACACTGCACGTCAGAATGGCTATTAAAGCATCACTTCAAAATCTTTAGCGTTTTCACTGCAAGGCAAGACTTGTTGAACTTTTAGTTCATCTTTCCTGTTTACTTGTGCTGAACGCTCTGAAATTTTGAAGTAATGCCTTCGTAGCCATTCTGGTCTTACAGTACACAAGAGTAGACTGAAAGTTCTACAAGTGGTGCTCTGCAATGAAAGCCCTCTAAGAGAATACATCCACAAGCTGAAGCATTCCATGCTAGCATCTTCCCTGCTGCAGATATGAATTTGTACTACAATGCCATAATAGACAGTGTTAAGTCCCTATTCACTAGCCTACGCTAATATGTCCCTATTCACTGGCCTATGCTAATACTTTCGTGTTTGCAGCTTGCAGTGAAAGCGCTTCTAGAGAAGAATCTAACGAGAGCCACCATTTTATGCTAGCAACTTCCCAGGGGTAGTTCTGCTAAACGCTTTCAAATCTTCAAGTGAAGCTTTACTAGCCATGCTGGTGTTACCGTTCATTAGCCTAGACGGAAAGTTCGATAAATCTTGGTTTGTAGTGATTGTGCTCTAAGAGAAGACATACAGACGCAGAAGCATTCCAGGCTAACATCTTCCCTGCTGGAGATATTCATTTCCTAAAGAGCGTTACTAGGTGTTACTAAGTCGCTAATAACTAGCCTACGTGAAAACGTTGCGTTTTTCCTGCTTTGCAGCTGGCAGTGACAGCGCGTCATGAAAGGATCCTATAGAGAGCCAAAATTTGATGGTAGCAGCTTCCCTGCGGTACTTGTGCTGAACGATCTCAAATCTTGAAATGAGGCTTTAATAGCCATTCTGATCTTACAGTTCATAAGCCTAGAGTGAAAGTTCTACAAGTCGTCTTTTGCAGTAACAGCGCTATAAGAGAAAACATTAATAAGCTGTGTAGTTTCAGGCCAGCATCTGCACTGCCTGAAATATTTACTTTTGCACAAGCACGTTAACAGGCGCAGTTAAGTTACCCTAAACTAAAATGTGTTAGTCGTGCTTCACAGCTTGCAGTGAAAGCGCTATAAGAGAAGACTCTAACGAGAACCAGCATTTGATGGTAGAAGCTTCACTTGCGGTACTTGTGCTGAACGCTCTGAAATTTTGAAGTGACACTGTACTAGCTGATGATATACTTCAGAAGACTAGAATGAAACTTCTATAAGTCGTACTTTGCAGTGAAAGTGCTATAAGAGAAGACATTCAGAAGCAGCAGCATTCCATACTACCATCTTCCCTGCAGCTGATGTTCACTGTTCTTAAAGCGCGTTATTCTGCGAAGTAAAGTAACTGTTCTGTATCCTATACTAAAATTTTGTGTTAGTCGTGCTTTGCAGCTTGCAGTGAAAGCGCTAAAGATTTTGAAGTGATACTTTAATAGCCATTCTGACGTTGCAGTGTACAAGCCTAGACTGAAACTTCTACAAGTTTTGCTTTGCAGTGAAAGCACTCTAAGAGAAGACATTCAGTAGCAGCAGTATTCCACTCTAGCATCTTCACTGCGTCAGTTACTCGCTTATTAGAAAGCACCTTCATAAATCACAATTCAATACCCTATATTAAAACGTTCTGTTAGTCATGCTTTGCATCTTGCAGTGAAAGCGTTTCCATAGAAGACTCTAACGAGAGCCAGCATTTCATCGTAGCTTCTTCCCTGCAGTATTTGTGCTGAACGCTCTGCTATTTTCAAGTGACGCTTTAATAGCCATTCGGATGTTAAAGCACACAAGCGTATACTCAAATTTCTACAAGTCTCGCTTTACAGTGAAAGCACTTTAAGAGAAGACATTCAGAAGCAGCAGCATTCCATGCTAGCATCTTCCCTGTGAGCGTTATTCAATTTCCCTAAAGTGCCTCACTAGTGGCAGTTAAGTCATAATGAGATGAAGCAGGAGCTGCAACAGCAGAAGATGCAGCACCAAGATATGCAGCAGAAGATGCAGCAGCACATGCAGCAGCAGTAGATGAAGCAGCAGGAGATGAAGCAGCAGATGCAGCAGCAGGAGATGCAGCAGCAGGAGATGCAGCAGAAGGAGTTGAAGCAGAATATGCATCAGCAGGAAATGCAGCACCAGGAGATTAAGACGGAGATGCATCAGGAGGTGCACAGCAGGAGATGCAGAAGCAGATGCTGCAGCAGGTGCAGCACCAGCAGATGAAGCAACAGGAGATGCAGCAGAAGGAGATGCTGCAGCAGCACATGCAGAAGGTGATGCAGCAGTAGGAAATTCAGCAGCAGCAGATGGAGCAGGAGATTCAGCAGCATGAGATTCAGCAGCAGACAAAGGATATTCAGCAGCAGACACGGCATCAGGAGATTCAGCAGCAGTAGGTGCAGCAGGAGATGCAGAAGGAAACACAGCAGTAGGAGTGGCAGCAGGTGGAGATGCATCAGGAGATGCATATTAAGAAGGAGAAGAAGCAGGAGATGCAGCAGCAGTAGGAGATGCAGAAGCAGATGCAGCAGGAAATGAAGATTCAGCAGAAGATGCAGTAGGAAGAGATTCTTCAACATATGCAGCAGCTTGATATGATGCAGCAACAGGAGATACAGCAGGTTATGGAGAAAGAGGAGATGATGCAGCAGACGCAGCAGCAGGAGATTCAGCAGCAGGAGATGCAGCAGGAAATGCAGCAGCAGTAGGTGCAGCAGGAGATGCAGTAGCAGGAGATGAAGCATTATCAGATGCATTAAGTGCAGCAGCAGGATATCTAGCAGGAGACGTGGCAGGAGATTTGGCAGGAGAAGAAGCAGCAGCAGATGCAGCATCAGGAAATGCAAAATCAAACGCAGAAGCAGGAGATGCTGCAGCAGGATATACTCTAGCACATGCAGCAGGAGATGACATATCTGGTTATGAAGCCACAGATGCATCAGTTGAAGATGAAGGAGGTGCATCAGCAGATGCATCAGGAGATGAGGCAGCAAACGTAGAAAGTTATAACGTACATGTAGAAGCTGATGCAGGAGCAGCTAATTCGGCAGGAGATGCAGCATCAGGAGATGCAGAAGCAGATGCAGCAGGAAATGCAGATTCAGCAGGAGAAGCAATAGGATGAGAATCTTCAGCAGATGCAGCAGGATCTGCAGGATGACGGGATGTAGCAGGACATAGAGCATCAGCAGATGCATCAGCAGATGAAGCAGGCAATGCAGCAGGAGATGCAGCAGCAGAGATGTAGCCGCAGATGCATCAGAAGCAGATGCAACAGGAGGTGCATCAGCAGCAGATTCCGCAGGAGATGCATCAGCAGAAGATGCAGAAGGAGATTCAGCATCAGGAGATTCAGCAGGAAATGCAGCAGCAGAGGATGTAGTAGCAGGAGACACAGAAGGATATGCAGAAGGAGCTGCAGCATCAGGAGATGCAGCAGGGAATGCAGCAGCAGCAGTAGTAACAGGAGATGCAGCAGCATCATATGCACTAGGAGATGTAGCAGCAGGAGATGAAGAAGCAGGAGATGAAGAAGCAGAGATGCTACAGGTGATACAGCCGGAGATGCAGAAGGAGGAGATGCAGCAGCAGGAGGTGTAGAGTAGTAGACGAAGTGAAGATGATGCAGGAGAAGGAAATATAGCAGGAGATTCAGCCACAGTAAATGCAGCAAGAGAGAAACTAGCATCAGATGCAGCATCAGATGCAGCAGCAGGAGATGCAGCAGCAGGAGATGCACCTGAAGGAGATTTATCAGTAGATGCAGCAGCAAATACAGCAGATGCAGCAGTAGTAGATTCATAAAGAGCTGCATCAGGAAATGCAGATGAATATGCAGCAGCAGGAGAGGCATCTGCAGGTGATGCAGAAGGAGATGCAGCAGGTAACGCTCAAGGAGATGCAGAACGAGATGCCAAACTAGATGCAGCAGCTGGATATGCAGCAGAAGGAGATGACGCAGGAGATTCTTTAAAAGAAGGTGCAACATGAGATACAGCAGATAAAGATGCAGCAGCAGACGAAGCAGAAGGAGATGCTGAAACAGGAGATGCAGCAGCAAGACATGGATCAATAGATGCAGCAGCAGGAGATGAAACTTCAGGAGATTAATTAGGAGATGCAGTACCAGAATATGAAGCAGTAGGAGATATAGCAGCAGGACATGCAGCATGAGATGCAGCAGGGTGAGATGAAACAGGATGAGATGAAGCAGCAGGGTATGTATCAGGAGATGCAGAAGCAGCAGTTACAGCAGGAGATGCCGTAGAAGGAGATGTAAAAGGAGATGATGCAGCAGGAATTAGAGATTAAGCAGGATATGCAGCAGAAAGAGATTATGCAGGAGATGCAGCAAGAGGAGGTGGAACAGGAGATGAAGCAGGAGGAGGTGCAGCAGCAGCAGATGCCGCAGCAGATGCAGCTGATGGAGATGCATAAGAGATGCAGCAGCAATTGATGAAGCAGGAGATGCTGGAGCCAGAGATGCCGAAAAAGTAGATGCAGAAGAAGTAGATGCAGAAGCAGGAGATGCAGGAGTAGATGCATCAGCAGGAGATGCAGCAAAACACACATCAGCAAGAGACACAGCAACAGAATATGAGGCAGGAGATGCACCAGCTGGAAATGCAGCAGGAGATGCACCAGCAGAAAATGCAGCAGGAGATGCTTCAGGAGATTAAACAGGAGATGCTGCAGCAGGTGATGCAGCAGCAGATGCAGCAGGAGGAAATTTTGCAGGGCTTGCAGCAGTAGGTGAAGCAGTACTAGATGAAGCAGTATATGCTGCAGATGCAGCAGTAGGAGATGCAGCAGGGGATGCAGCAGGAAGAGATGGAGCAGGAGATAGATCAGCAGCAGATGCACCAGCAGAGGCAGCAGCAGTAGATGAAGCAGGACATATAGAAAAGTATGAGGCAGCAGGAGATGTAGGAGATGCAGCAGTAGATGAAGTAGCAGTAGATGCAGCAGCCGTTGCAGCAGGAAATGCAGCAGGAGATGCAGCAGCAGGATATGCAGAAGGAGATATAGCAGCGGGAGATGCAGAAGGAGATGCAGTAGCAGGAGACGTAGTAGAAGATGATGCAGCCGCAGCAGATGCAGGAGAAGCAGCACCAGGAGATGAAGAGGCAGGAGATTCAGCAGGAGATGCATCAGCAGTAAATGTAACAGGAATTTCTGCAGCAGGAAACACCGTAGGAAAGTCTGCAGCAGGAGATTCAGCGGAAGATTCAGCAGAAGATTCAGCAGGAGATATAGAAGGAGATTCAGCAGCAGGAGATGTAGTAGGAGATGCAGCAGGAGATACATCAGCAGGAGTTGCAGGAGGAGATTCTGCAGAAGAAGATTCAGCAGGAGATACAGTAGGAGATGCATCAGGACATGAAGTAGCAACATATGCATCAGAGGTTACAGCAAAAGTTGCAGGAGGAGATTCAGCAGGTGATGTAGCAGCAGAAGATGCAGCCGCAGATGCCTTCAGGAGGAAATGCAGAAGCACTAGATGCATCAGTAGAAGATTGAGCAGCAGATGCAGAAGGAAATGGAGCTACTTCTGCAGATGCATCCGCAGATGCATGAGCAGAGGATGCAGCAGCAGGAGATGCTGGAGGACATGAAGTGGCAGGAGGTGTAGCACCAGGAATTGTAGCAGGAGATGCAGCAGTACATGAATCAGAAGCAGATGCAGCAGCAGATTAAGGAGATGTGGTAGCCAGAAATGCAGCAGGAGATGCAGCAAGAGGAGATGCATCTGCAGGAGATGCAGTAGCAGGAGATGCAGCTGCAGGTGCAGAGGCAGCAGATGCAGCAGCAATAGATGCAGCAGCAGATGCATCATAAGATGCAGATTAAGTAGGAGATGCAGCAGCAGAAGATGCTGCTGCAGATGACACAACAGGAGATGCAGCAGAAGGAAATGCAGCAAGATATGCTGCAGGAGGAGATGCAGCAGGTAATGTAGCAGCAGGGGATGCATGTTCAGCAGTAGATTCAGCATCACATTCAGAAGGAGATACAGCAGAAGGAGATATAGCAGAAGGCAATTCTTCAGCAGGAGATACAGCAGCAGGAGATGAAGCCACAAAAGATGCAGCAGAGGATGCAGAAGGAAATGCAGCAGAATATACCTCAAGAGATGCAGAAGAAGGAGATGCAAGAGTAGATGCTGCAGAAGGAGATGTAGCAGGAGATGCATCAGCAGGAGATGCAGGCAGCAGATGAAGGGGGAGATGCAGATTCAGCCGCAGATGAAGTAGAAGGAGATGTAGCAGCAGATGCAATAGCAGCAGATGCAGCAATATGTGAAGCAGCACCAGATGCAGCAGCATATGCTGTAGATGTAGTAGGAGGAGAGTAAGCAGGAGATCCAGCAGGAAGAGATGCAGCAGGATATGCAGAAAAAGATAAAGCAGAAAGAGATGCATCAGGAAATACAGCAGCAGGATATGCATCAGCAGGAAATGCAGCAGAACATGCACTAGCAGAAGCTAGTTCCTGCCACTGCATCTCATGCTGGATCTCCTGCTTCTGCCTCTCCTGCTAAATCTCCTCCTGCTAAAGCTCCTCCTGCATCCGCTGATGCATTACCTGCATCTCCTGCGGATGCATCTGCTGCTGCATCTCCTGCTTCTCTATCTTCTGCTGCATCTCCTGCTCAATCGCATGGTGCCTCTCCTGCTGCCGCATCTCCTGCTTCTGCATATCCTTTTGCATGTCTTGCTGCCACATCGCCTGCTTCTGCCTCTCCTACTCCTGCATCTCTTCTGCTGCATCTCCTGCTGCTGCATTTCCTGCTCCTGCTTCTCCTGATGCATCTGCTGCTGCATCTTCTGCAGCATCTTCTAGTGATTCAACTCCAGACGCTGCATCTCCTGCTGCATCTGCTGGTACTGCATCTTATCCTGCCGCATATCCTGCTCCATTTTCTTGTGCATCTGCTGCTGCTGCTGTATCTTCTGCTGCTGCATCTCCTGCTGATGCGTCTGCTGTTGCAACTCCTGCTGCTGCATCTTCTTCTCTGCAGATCCTGATGCTTCATCTCTTGCTGCAGAATCTCCTGCTGAATCCGCTGCTCATCTCTTGAGACTGTATCTCCTGCTGCATCTCCTGCTGCAGAATCTCCGGCTGCATCTTCTGCTTCTGCATCTCCTGCTACTGGGTCTGCTGCATCATCTCCTGCCTCTTCTCCTACAATATCTCCTTCTGTATCTCGTGCTACATCTCATGAAGCTGTACCTGCTGAAGCATCTCTTCCTGCTGCATCTCCTGATGAATAGGCATCTATTGAAGCATCTGCTGCTGCTTCATCTCCTGCTGCTGCAGCTCCTACTGAATCTGCTGTCTAATATGTTCCTGCATCTGCAGCGGCTGCATCTCCTGCTGCTACATCATCTACTCATGCATCTCCTGCGTAACCTCCTGCTGCTGCATCTCTTGCTTCTGCATCATCTCCTACTGCATCTCCTGATTCATCTCCTGCTGCTGCATCTGCAGTATTTTCTGCTGCATCTGCTGCTGCTTCATATACTGCTTCATCTCCTACTACTGCATCTCCTTCTGTTTCTCAGTCTGCATCTCCTGATGCTACAGCTCCGTCTGCATCATCTCCTACTGCATCTCCTGCTGCATCATCTCCTGCTGCATCTCCTGATTCATCTCCTACTGCTGCATCTGCAGTATTTTCTGCTGCATCTGCTGCTGCTTCATATACTGCTTCATCTCCTACTACTGAATCTCCTTCTGTTTCTCAGTCTGCATCTCCTGATGCTACAGCTCCGTCTGCATCATCTCCTACTGCATCTCCTGCTGAATCATCTCCTGCTACATCTCCTGATTCATCTCCTACTGCTGCATCTGCAGTATTTTCTGCTGCATCTGCTGCTGCTTCATATACTGCTTCATCTCCTACTACTGCATAAACTGCTGCTGCATCTCCTGCTGAATCTCCTGCTGCATCTCCTGCTGAATCTAATCCTACCACATCTCCTGCTGCATTTCCTGCTGCTGCATTTACTGATGCATCTCCTGATGCTGAATCTCCACCTGCTGCACCTCCTGCTGCTGAACTCCTGCTGCTGCATCTGCTGGTGCTGCATCTGCTACTGCATCTGCTGCAGGATCTTCTTCTTCTGCCTCTCATGCCACATCTCCCGCTGATGCATCTCCTGCTTCTGTATATCTTGCTCAATCTACTGCTGCTGCACCTCCAGCTGCATCTCCTGCTGCTGCATCTCTTGCATCTTTTGGTGCATCTGCTGTAGATTAATCTACTGCTGCATCTCCTGTTGATTCATCTTCTGATTTTTTCATGTCCTTCTGCATCACCTGATGCTCCATCTGCTGTTGCTGCATACAACTGCTGCATCTTCTGCTCCTGAATTTACTTCTGCTGCATCTGCTGCTGCATCACCTTCTACTGAATCCCCTGCTGCATCTTATGCTGCTGCATCCACTGGTACATCTCCTAATGCTGCATCTCCTGCTGATGCACCTCCTGATGCATCTCCTGCTGAATCTCCTCCTGCTGCTTCTCCTACTGCTTCATCTCCTGCATCTGCTGCTGCATGTGCTGCTGCATCTCCTGCTTCTCTATGTCCTCCTCCTGGATCTCCACCTGCCTCTATTGCTGCTTCATCCTCTGAACCTCCTGCTGCTGCATCTCCTTCTGCAACTTCCTCTGATGCATCAGCAGATTCATCTGATGATGCATCTCCCCTGTTGCATCTCCTGCTGCTGAATCTTTTACGGAATCTGCTTCTGAATCTGCTCCTGCATCTACTGCAGCCGCATCTCCTAATACTGTATCTGCTGATACTGCATCTCCTAATGCATCTCCTGTAGCTTAATCTCCTGCTTTTGCATGTTCTGTTTTATCTCCTTCTGATGTCTTTCTTGCATCTTTTGCTGCATCTGCTGTAGATTCGCCTCCTGGTGCATTTCCTGCTGCTGCATCTCCTGATGATGGATGTCCTCGTGCATCTCCTGATGCTGCATCTGCTGCTGCATCTCCTGCAGCTGCATCTCCTGTGGCAATTACTGCTGAATCTTGTCCGGCTTCATTCTCTGCTGCATTTACTGCTGCTGCATAGCCTGCTGTGTAATCTCCTAATGCATCTCCTCTTTCTTAGTCTCCTGATGCTTCCTATCCTGCTTCATCTCCTTTTGCTGCATATATTGCTGCTGCATCTACTGCTGCTTGGCCTGCTGCTGTATCTCCTGCTCCACCTCCTGGATGGTGGGGCATCTCCTGCTGTATCTCCTTCTGCATCTCCTGCTGCTCCAGCTGCTGCATCTGCATCATTAGGATATTCTGAAAGAGATGCAGCAACAGGAGATGCAGCAGCAGGAGATGCAACCACAGCACTGTGACTGCAGATTCAGCTGCAGGAGATGCAGCCTTAAGAGATGCAGCAGGATTTTCAGCATGAGATAGAGCAGAAGGAGTTACAGCAGGAGATGCAGTAGCAGATGCAGCAGAAGGAAGTGTAGCAGCAGAAGATGTAGGAGGATATGCAGCAGCAGTAGATGAAACAGACCATAAAGCAGCAGGATATGCAGAAGCAGGAGAATCAGCAGCAGGAGATGCAGCAGCAGATTCAGCAGCAAATTCAGCAGGAAATGTAGCCAGAGTAGATGCAGAAACAGGAGATGCAGCACAAGATGCATCAGCATGAGATGAATCAGAAGCTACAGCAGGAGGATATACAGCAGGAGATGCATCAGCAGGAAATGCACCAGCAGAGGCAGAAGCAGAAGTTGCAGAGGGAGGAAGCAGGAGCAGCACCTGTTACTTGATGTCATCCTGCATCTCCTGCTTCTGCATCTGCTGCTTCAACTCCTTGTTCGGTATATCATGTTGCTACATCTCTTGATGCATCCTCTGCTCATGCATCTCCACATGAATCATTTCCCGTTGCATCTGCTGCTCCATCCCCTGCTGCATCTCTTTCTGCTCCATCTGGTGCATCTGCTGTTGCATATGCTGCTGCTTCATCTACTGCTGCATCTCCTGCTAAATCTCCTGCTGCTGCATCTCCTTCTGAAGTTTCTGCTGAATCTACTGATGAATATGCATCCCCTGCTGCATCTCCTGTTGCTGCATCTCCTGATTCATGTCCTACTACATCTCCTCCTGCAGTATATCTTGATGCATTTCCTTCTGCTGCATCTCCTGCTGCATCATCTGCTGCAGCATCTATTGCTGCTGCATCTGCTGCCTCTGCAGCTGCAGCTGCATCACCTCCTGCTGCATATTCTGCTGCATTTCCTGCTGCTGCTTAATCTGCTGCTCCATTTCCTGATGCTCCATGTACTGCTGCATCTCCTTAATCTGTTGCTCCATTTCCTGCTGCTTCATGTACTACTGCATCTCCTGCTACTTTTGCTGCTGCTGCATCTCCTTGTACTTGATGTCCTCCTGCATCTCCTGCTGCTGCATCTGCTGCTTTATCTCTTGCTGCATCATCTGCGGATGCATCTGGGGATGCATTTGCAGAAGCATCTCCATTTCCTGCTGCATCTGCTGCTCAATCTTCTATGGATGCATCTAGTGCTTCTGCATTTCAGATGCATAACCTGTTGAAGGCATCTGCGGCTGCATCTCCTGCTGCTACATCTGCTGAATCTCCTGCTGCACTTCCTGCTATAACTACTGATGCATATGTTGCTATTTCATCTCCTGCTGCATCTCCTGCTGCATTTTCTACTGAATCTCCTCTGCCTTTTCTACTGACTCTCCTGCTGCAGAATCTCCTACGGAATTTCCTGCTGCACAATCTGCTGATTCATTTCCTGCTGATGCATCTCCTGCTGAATCTCCTGCTGCTGCAACTCCTGCTGAATCTGCTGCTGCCTCTGCTTCGGTTTCATCTTCTTTTACTGCATCTCCTGCAGCTGCATCTCCAGCTGATTTCCTGCTGCATATGTTGAATCTTTTGCTGCATATCCTGGTGCATCACCTGCTGCATATGCATCTCCTGCTACATCTCCTGCTGTTAAACCCCATGGAGCTGCATCTGCTGCTGCATATCCTGCTGCATCTGCCGTTGCCAAATCTCTTGCTGTTGCATATCCTATTGAATTTCAGCAGCATCTCCTGCTGATGCAATTCTTGCTGCATCTCATCCTTCATCCTTTGCTGCTGCATCTGCTTCTGGTTCTGGTGATGCTACATCTCCAGCTGCATTTGCTGCTTCATCTGCTGATGTATCTTATGCTGCATATGGTTTTGCATCTTCTGCTGCATATGGTGCTGCATCTGCATCTGCTTCTGCTTCTGGTGCATCTCCTGCCCCATATCCTGCTGCTGTGTCTCCTGCTGATTCATGTCCTGCTGCATCTCCCGCTTCTGCATCTACTTCTTCTGCAACTCCGGCTCCAGCATCTCATGCTTCATCAATTGCTGCTGCATCTCTTATTCATCTCCTTCTGCTGCATATACTGCTGCATCTGGTGCTGCTGTACCTCCTCCTACTGCATTTCCTGTTGCATCTCCTCCTGCTGCACCTCCTGCTGAATCTCCTCCTACTGCATCTCCTGTTCCATCTTCTGCTGCTACATCTCCTGCTGCTGCATCTCCTTCTGCTACATCTCCTTTGCATCTCCTGCTACCGCATCTCCTGCTGTATCTGCTGATTCTGCATCTTCTGATACATCCCCTGCTGCTTCATCTCATCCTGCTGCATCTCCTGCTGCATATCCTGCTGCTATAGCTCCTGCTGTTTTATATCCTCATACTGCATATGCTAATGAATCTCCTTCTGCTTCATCTCTTGATCCATGTCCTGCTGCTGCTGTTTATGCATCTCCTATTGCTTCGTCTGCTGCTGCATCTCCTCCTGTATCTCATGTGGCACCTTGTATTGAAGCATCTCCTGCGTCATCTACTTCTGCTGCATATATTGCTGCTTCATCTCGTTCTGCATCTCCTGCTGCATCTCATTCTGCCTCACCTGCAGATGCATCTCCTGCTGTATCTCCTGCTCCTGCATATTCATCTGCATTTCCTGCTGCATCTTCTGCTGCTTCATCTCCTGCTGATTGGTCTGATGCTGCATCTTATGCTCTTGCATCTCCTGCTGCATCTCCTGCTGCTCATTACCTGCTCTATCTCCTCCTACTGCATCTCCTCCTGCTGCATATCCTGATTCTCTATATACTGCTGCCTTTCCTACTGCTGCATCTCCTACTGCTGAATCTCTTTCTCCATCTCCTTATTCAGAATCTCCTGCTGTCTATCACCTTCCTTATCGACTCCTGCTGCATGTCCTGCTGCTGCATCTCCTGCTGCTGAATCTCTTTCTGCATCCATCTCCTACTAAATCTGCATCTCCTGGTGCATCTGCTTCTGCTTCTCCTGCAGCTTCATCTCCTGCTCTTGCATCTCCTTCTGCTAAATCTCCTTCTGAATTTCTGGTGGCATCTCATGCTGCTACATATCCTGCTACATCTCCTGACGTATCTCCTTCTGAATATGCATCTCCTGCTGCTTCCTGTGCTGCTGAATCTCCTGCTGCTGCGTCTGCTGCATCACCTCCTCTTTCTCCATATCCTGCTGTATCTCCAGCATCATATCATGCTGCTGCATATGTTGAAGAATCTCTTCGTACTGCATCTTCTGCTGAATCTCCCCCTACTGCATCTCCTGTTCCATCTCCTCCTGCTGCATCTCCTGCTGCATCTCCTGCTGCTGCATCTTTGCTGCTCCATCTCCTGCTGCTGCATCTCCTGCTGCTGCATCTCCTTCTGCTACATCTCCATCTGCATCTCTTGCTACAGCATCTCCTGCTTTATCTGATGATTCTGCATCTCCTGATACATCCCCTACTGCTTCATCTAATCCTCCTGCATCTCATGCTGCATCTCCTGCTGCTATATCTCCTGCTGTTTCATATCGTGCTACTGCATCTCCTAATGAATCTCCTGTTGCTTCATCTCTTGATCCATGTCCTGCTGCTGCATCTCCTGTTTCTGCATCTCCTTTTGCTTCGTCTGCTGTTGTATCTCCTGCTGTAACTCATGTGGCACCTTCTATTGAAGCATCTCCTGCTGCACTTGTGCTGCTGCATTTCCTGCTGCTGCATCTTCTTCTGCTGCATCTCCTGCTGATGGATCTGATGCTGCATCTCCTTCTGCTGCATTACCTACTCTATCTCCTCCTACTGCATCTCCTCCTGCTACGTGTCCTGCTTCTCTATATACTGCTGCCTTTCCTACTGCTGCATCTCCTGCTGCTGAATCTCTTTCTCCATCTCCTTCTTCTGAATCTCCTGCTGCTCTGTCACCTTCTGCATCGACTCCTGCTGCATGTCCTGCTGCTGCATCGACGACTGCTGCATCTGCTTCTGCATCTCCTGCTAAATCTGCATCTCCTGCTGCATCTGCTTCTGCATCTCCTGCTGCATCTGCTTCTGCATCTCCTGCGGATGCATCTCCTGCTCTTGCATCTCCTTCTGCTGAATCTCCTCCTGAATCTCCTGCGTCATCTCATGCTGCTACATATCCTGCTACATCTCCTGACGTATCTCCTTCTGAATGTGCATCTCCTGCTGCTTCTCTTGCTGCTGAATCTCCTGCTGCTGCATCTTCTGCTGCTGAATCTCATGCTGCTGCGTCTGCTGCATCATCTCCTCTTTCTCCATAACGTGCTGTATCTCCAGTTGATGCATCATATCATGCTGCTGCATATGTTGAAGAATCTATTCGTACTGCATCTTCTGATGAATCTTCATTTCCTGTTGCATCTGCTTCTGCATCTCCTGCTGCTGCATCAGTTGCTGCTGAATCTCCTGATGAATCTCCCTCATCACATGCTTCTACATATCATGCTGAATCTCCTGCTGCTGAATCTCCTACTGCATCGGCTGCTGCTGCATCACCTACTGCTGCGTTTGCTTCTGCATCTCCTGCACCTCCTGCTGCTGAATCTCCTGATGCCGTGTCTGCTACTGAATATCTTTTGTCTGCTGCTGAATCTCCTGCTGCTGAATCTCCTGCTGCATCTGGTGCTGCTTCATCTCCTAATGCTGTATCACCTTCTGCATGTGCTGCTGCAGTATCTCTTTCTGCTGCATATCCTGCTTCTGCATCTCCTGCTGCTGCACCTCCTGCTAAATCTCTGTTAGAATATTGCTGCTGCATTTCCTGCTGATGCATATTATGTTTCAACTCCTGCTGCTGCATTACCTTCTGCATCGATTCCTGTTGTATTTCCGGCTGCTGCATCTGCTGAAACTGCATGTGCTGCTGCATCTCCTGCTGCATCTTGTGGTGCTTCATCTTCTGGTGTTGCATCTCCTGCTGCATCTCCTGCGGCATCACCTGCTTCTGTGTCTCCTGCTGCTACATCTCCCGATGCATCCTCTGCTCATGCATCTGCAGATGCATCTCCTGATGCACCATTTCCCGTTGCATCTGCTGCTCCATCCCCTGCTGCATCTCTTTCTGCTCCATCTGGTGCATCTGCTGTTGCATATGCTGCTGCTTCATCTACTGCTGCATCTCCTGCTAAATCTCCTGCTGCTGCATCTCCTTCTGATCTTCCTGCTGAATCTCCTGCTGAATATGCATCCCCTGCTGCATCTCCTGCTCTGTATCTCCCTCTTCCTATCCTACTGCATCTCCTCCTGCAGCATATCTTGCTGCATTTCCTTCTGCTGCATCTCCTGATGCATCATCTGCTGCAGCATCTTCTGCTGCTACATCTCCTACAGAATCAGCATCTCCTGATGGATTTGCTGCTGCATCTATTGCTGCTGCATCTTCTGCCTCTGCAGCTGCAGCTGCATCAATGCTGCTGCATGTCCTGCTGCATTACCTGTTGCTGCCTAATCTGCTGCTCCATTTAATGATGCTTCATGTACTGCTGCATCTCCTGCTACATTTGCTGCTGCTGCATCTGCTGCAGCATCTCTTGCCGCTTTATAGCCTACTGCTTCATCTCCTGCTGCATCCTCTGCGGATGCATCTAGTGGCATCTGTTGAAGGCATCTTCGGCTTCATCTCCTGCTGCTACATCTCCTGCTGAATATCCTGCTGCACTTCCTGCTGTAACTGCTGATGACTATGTTGCTATTTCATCTCCTGCTGCATCTCCTGCTGAATCTTCTTCTGCAGAATCTCCTCCAGCATCTCCTGCTACAATTCCTGCTGATGTATTTCCTGCTGCATCTCCTACTACATCCCTTGCTGCTGAATCTCCTTCTATATCTCCTGCTGCATCTCCTGCTGCATTTTCTACTGAATCTCCTACTGCCTTTTCTACTGAATCTTCTGCTGAAGAATCTCCTATGGAATTTCCTGCTGCAGAATCTGCTGATGCATTTCCTTCTGATGCATCTCCTGCTGAATATTATGATGCTGCATCTCCTCCTGTTGAATCTCCTGCCTCTTCATCTCCTGCTGCTGCAACTCCTGCTGAATCTGATGCTGCATCTGGTGCGGCGGCATCCTCTTTTCCTGCATCTCCTGCTGCTGCATCTCTGGCTGATTTCCTGCTGCATTTCCTTCTCTTGAATCTCCTGCTGCATCTCCTGGTGCATCTCTTGCTGATTCTGCTGCTGCATCTCCTGCCTCATATCCTGTTGCTCTGTCTCCTGCTGATGTATGTTTTTCTGCATCTCCTGCTGAAGCATGTCCTGCTGCATCTCTTGCTTCTGCATCTAGTTCTGCATCTCCGGCTCCGGCATCTCCTGCTGCATCAATTGCTGCTGCATCTCTTATTCATCTCCTCTGCTGCATACACTGCTGCATCTGGTGCTGCTCTACCTACTCCTACTGCATTTCCGGTTGCATCTCCTCCTGCTGCATCTCCTGCTGAATATTCTCCTACTGCATCTCCTGTTCTATCTCCTCCTGCTGAATCTCCTGCTGCACCTCCTGCTGCTGCATCTCCTGCTGCTGCATCTCCTTCTGCTACATCTCCTTCTGCATCTCCTGCTATAACTGCTGAATTTGCTGCTGAATCTGCTGCTGCTTCATCTACTACTGCATCTCCTGATAGAGCTCCTTCTGCTGCATCTGATGCTGCATCTGCTGTTGCATCTCTTGGTGCTGCATCTTCTGGTGTTGAATCTCCTGCTGCATCTCCTGCTCCTGTATCTCCTGCTCCTACATCTCCTGAGGCATCCTCTGCTCATGCGTCTGCACCATTTCCCGTTGCATCTGCTGCTCCATCCCCTGCTGCATCTCTTTCTGCTCCATCTGGTACATCTGCTGTTGCATATGCTGCTGCTTCATCTACTGCTGCATCTCCTGCTAAATCTCCTGCTGCTGCATCTCCTTCTGATGTTTCTGCTGATGCAGCAGGATATGCAACAGGAGGAGATGCAGTAGGCTGAGATAGAGCAGGTAATGCAGCAGGAGGAGATACATCAGCAGGAATTGTAGCAGGAGATGCAGCAGGAGATTCTGCAGAAGAAGATTCAGCAGGAGATGTATCACCAGATGAAATAGCAACATATGCATTAGCAGTTACAGAAGGAAGTGCAGCAGGAGATTCAGCAGGAGATGTAGCAGTAGGAGATGAAGCTGCAGATGCCTTCAACAGGATATGCAGCTGAAATGCAGAAGCACTAGATGCATCCGTAGAAGATTGAGCAGCAGATGCAGCAGGAAATGGAGATGCTTCTGCAGATGCATCCGCAGAAAATGCAGCAGGAGATGAAGCAGCAGGCTATACAGCAGCAGGAGATGAAGCAGCAGATGCAGCAGCAAGAGATGCAGGAGGACATCAAGTAGAAGGAGATGCAGCAGCAGCAAATGTAGCAGGAGATGCAGCAGTACATGAAGCAGCAGGAAAAGGAGCAGAAGATTAAGCAGCAGCAGTAAATGCAGTAGAATATGCAGCAGGAGGTAATGCAGCAGTTGATGCAGCAGCAGGTGATGCAGATGCAGACGCAGCAGATGCAGCAGCAATAGATGCATCAGCAGATGCATCAGCAGATGCATATTCAGAAGGAAATGCAGCAGAAGGTGCTGCAGCAGATGATGAAGCAGGAGATGCAGCAGAAGGAAATGCAGCAAGATATGCTGCAGGAGGAGATGCAGTAGGATATGAAGAAGGAGACTCAGCAGCAGGAGATACAGCAGGGGATGCATATTCAGCAGGAGATTCAGCAGCAATATCAGAAGGAGATGCAGCAGCAGGAGATTTAGCAGGAGATGCAGCAGTAGATGAAGAGGCAGCATATGCAACAGCAGATGCACCAGATGGAGCAGAAAGAGATGCAGCAGGGGATGGAGCATCAGATGAAACGGGAAATGGCGCAGATGCATGAGCAGATGATGCATCAAGAGATGTAGCAGCAGGAGATACAGGAGCAGGTGATGCCGCAGGAGATGCAGCAGGAGATGCAACACCAGAAGATGCAGCATCAAGAGATGCAGATGGAGATGCAGCAGCACATGCAGTATCAGAAGATGCAGCAGCAAGAAATACAAAAGCAATAGATGCAGAAGGTAATGCAGCAGCAGGAGTTGAAGCAGAATATGCATCAGCAGGAAATGCAGCACCAAAAGATTCAGACAGAGATTCAGCAGGAGATGCAGCAGCAGATGCAGCAGGAGATTCAGCAGAAGGAGATGCTGCAGCAGCACATGCAGCAGGAGATTCAGCAGCAGGAGATTCAGCATGATTTGTAGAAGCATGAGATGCCACAGGCGATTCATCAGGAGATTCAGTAGCAACTGATGCAGCAGCAGGAGAAACAGAAGGAGATGCAGCAGCAGCAGGAAATGCAGAAGCAGATGCAGCAGGAAATGAAGATTCAGCAGAAGATGCAGTACGAAGAGATTCTTCAAAATATGCAGGAGCATGATATGATGCTGGAGATACAGCAGGATATGGAGAAAGAGGAGGTGATGCAACAGACGCAGCAGCAGGAGATTCAGCAGCACAGGAAGCAGCAGGAGATGCATATTCAGAAGGAGATACGTCAGGAGATGTAGCAGGATATGTAACAGCATGAGATGCCGCCTGAGATTCAGGAGGAGAATCAGCAGAAGGAGATGCAAGAGCAGGAGATGCATCAGCAGGAGATGCAGAAGCAGATGCAGCAGGAGATACAGATTTAGCAGGAGATGCATCAGCAGGAGATGCAGAAGCAGATGCAGCAGGAGTAGATGCAGAGGCAGGACATGCAGCAGGAGTTGATGCAGTATGTAATAGAGCAGCAGGAGATTCAGAAGAAGGAGATGGAGAAAGAGATTCAGCAGCAGGAGATGCAGCAGCAGGAAAGGCAGCAGTATATAGAGAATCAAGATATGCAGCAGGAGGAGATGCAGTAGGAGGAGATAGAGCAGGTAATGAGCAGCAGGAGATGCAGCAGGAAATGCAAGAGCATAAGATGCAGCATCAGACCAATCAGCAGGAGATGCAGCAGCAGAAGATGCAGCAGGAAATGCAGCAGCAGTAGGTGAAGCAGGAGATGCAGTAGCAGGAGATGAAGCATTATCGTGAGATGCATTAAGAGGTGCAGCAGCAGGATATGTAGCAGGAGATTTGGCAGGAGATGAAGCAGCAGCAGAGCAGCAGCAGATGCACAAGGAAATGCAGCAGCAGACGCAGAAGCAGGAGATACTGCATCAGGAAATACTGGAGCACATGCAGCAGGAGATGACTTATGAGGTGATGAAGACACAGATACATTAATTGAATATTAAGCAGGAGATGCAGCAGCATAAGATGCATCAGTAGATGCATCAGGAGATGAGGCTGCAAAAATAGAAAGTTATAAAGTACATGTAGAAGCAGATGCAGCAGCAGCTAATTCAGCAAGAGATACAGCAGCAGAAGATGCACAAGCAGATGCAGCAGGAAATGCAGATTCAGCAGGAGAAGCAATAGGAAGAGAATCTTCAGCAGATACAGCAGGATGTGCAGCATGACTAGATGTGGCAGGACATAGAGCAGCAGCAGATGCATCAGCAGATGAAGCAGGAAATGCAGCAAGAGATGCAGCAGCAGAGATGTATCCGCAGATGCATCAGAAGCAGATGCAACAGGAGATGCAGCAGCAGCAGATTCCGCAGGAGATGCATCAGCAGAAGATGCAGAAGGAATTGCAGCATCAGGAGATTCAGCAGGAAATGCAGCAGCAGGGGATGTAGTAGCAGGAGACACAGAAGGAGATGCAGAAAGAGCTGCAGCATCAGGAGATGCAGCAGGGAATGTAGCAGCAGCAGAAGTAACAGGAGATGCAGCAGAATGATATGCACTAGGAGATGCAGCAGCAGGAAATGAAAAAGCAGGAGATGCTACAGGTGATTCAGCTGGAGATGCAGAAGGAGGAGATGCAGCAGCAGGCGGTGCAGAGTAGTAGATGAAGAGAAGAAGATGTAGCAGAAGGAAATATAGCAGGAGATTCATCATGCAGAAGGAGAGGAAGCAGCATCAGATGCAGCATCAGATGCAGCATCAGGAGATGCAGCAGCAGGATATCTATCAGGAGATGCAGCAGTAGATAAAGCAGCAGCAGATGCAGCAGCAAATTCAGCAGATGCCGCAGTACTAGATTAAAAAGAGCTGCAGCAGGAAATGCAGATGAATATGCAGGAGCAGGAGATACTGCAGGAGATGAATCTGCAGGTGATGCAGAAGGAGATGCAGCAGCAAGATATGCAGCAGAAGGAGATGACGCAGGAGATGCTTCAATAGAACATGAGATACAGCAGGAGATGCAGCAGCAGACGAAGCAAAAGGAGATGCAGAAACAGGAGATGCAGCAGCAGGACATGGATCAAGAGATGAAGCAGCAGGAGATTCATTAGGAGATGCAGTAGCAGGATATGAAGCAGCAGGAGATATAGCAGCAGGAGATGCAACATGAGATGCAGCAGGATGAGATGAAGCAGCAGGGGATGTATCAGGAGATGCAGAAGCAGCAGATACAGCAGGAGATGCTGTAGCAGGAGATGCTGTAGCAGGAGATGCAGAAGGAAATGCAGTAGGAGGAGGTACAGCAGCAGGAGATGTAGCAGCAGGAGATGCAGCAGGAAGAGATGGAACAGGAGATGCAGTAGGAGGAGATTCAGCAGTAGATGCAGCAGATGGAGATGCAACAGGAAATGCAACAGGAGGAGGTACTTCAGAACCAGATGCAGCAGTATATGCAGCAGAAGGAGATGAATAAGGGATGCAGCAGCAATTGATTCAGCAGGAGATGCTGGAGCCAGAGATGCAGAAGAAGTAGATGCAGAAGCATGAGATACAGAAGGACAGGCGTCAGCTAGAGAAGCAGCAAAACATACATCAGCAGAAGACACAGCAACAGGATATGAGGCAGGAGATGCACCAGCAACAGAAGCAGCAGATGCAGCAGTAAAGGGTGCAGGATGAAATGCCGCAAGAATTGCATCAGCAGGAGATGCTGCTGGAAATTCAGTACGATATGCAACAGCAAGAGATTTGGCAACAGCAGATGCAGCAGGATATGCAGCAGCAGATGGAGCTGCATGAGGTGTATCAGCAGGAGATTCATCTGGAGATGCATATTCAGGAGGTGATGCACCAGGATATGCAGCAGGAAATTCAACAGAAGGAAATGCAGCAGGATATCAGGCGGAGATGCAGCAGCAGAAGTTGCAGGAAAAAACGATGCAGCCACACCAGAGGCAGCAGCACATTCAGCAGGAGTTGCAGCAGCAGGAGATGAAGAGGCAGGAGATTCAGCAGGAGGAGATGCAGCATCAGGAGATTCAGCAGGAGATGCATCAGAAGGAAATGCATCAGCAGATTCTGCAGCAGGAAATTTCGTAGGAGATTCTGCAGCAGGAGATTCAGTAGAAAAGGCAGCAGGAGATGCAGCAGGAGATATAGAAGGAGATTCAGCAGCAGGGGATGTAGAAGGAGATGCAGGAGGAGATACATCAGCAGGAATTTTAGCAGGAGATGCTGGAGGAGATTCTGCAGAAGAAGATTCAGCAGGAGATGCAGCAGGAGATGAAATAGCAACATAGGCATCAGCAGTTACAGCAGGAAGTGCAACAGGATATTCAGCAGGAGATGTAGCAGCAGGACATGAAGCCACAGATGCCTTCAACAGGATAAGCAGCTGAAATGCAGAAGCACTAGATGCATTCGTAGAAGATTGAGCAGCAGATGCAGCAGGAAATGGAGATGCTTCTGCAGATGCATCCGCAGAAGATGCAGCAAGAGATGAAGCAGCAGTCTATACAGCAGCATGAGATGAAGCAGCAGATGCAGCAGCAGGAGACGCAGGAGGACATCAAGTAGAAGAAGATGCAGCAGCAGCAAATGTAGCAGGAGATGCAGCAGTACATGAAGCATCAAGAAATGGAGCAGCAGATTAAGGAGATGCAGCAGTACATGAAGCATCAGGAAATGGAGCAGCCGATTAAGCAGCAGCAGGAAATGGAGAAGAATATGCAGCAGCAGTAAATACCACTGCAGAGGCAGCAGATGAAGCAGCAATATATGCAGCAGCAGATGCATCAGGAGATGCGGATTCAGAAGGAGATGTAGCAGCAGAAGATGCTGCAGCAGATGATGCAGCAGGAGCTGCAGCAGAAGAAAATGCAGCAAGATATGCTGCAGGAGTTATGCAGTAGGATATGAAGCAGGAGATGCGCAGCAGGAGATGCAGCAGGGGATGCATATTCAGCAGTAGATTCAGCAGAAACTACAGAAGGAGATGCAGCAGCAGGAGATTTAGCAGGAGATGCAGCAGTAGATGAAGCAGCAGCATATGCAACAGCAGATGCACCAGATGGAGCAGAAAGAGATACAGTAGGTGATGAAGCAGCAGATGCAAGGGGAAATAGTGCATCAGGAGATGCATCCGCAGATGCATGAGCTGAGGATGTATCAGGAGATGTAGCAGCAGGAGATACAGGAGCAGGTGATGCCACAGGAGATGCCGCAGGAGATGCAACAGCAGAAGACGCAGCAGCAAGAGATGGAGGAGGAGATGGAGCAGCACATGCAGTATCAGCAGATGCAGCAGCAGATGCAGCAGCAGGAGATGCAGCAGCACAATCAGTATCAGATGCAGCAGGAGATTTAGCAGAAGATTCAGCAGAAGATTCACCTGGAGACATAGAAGGAGATTCAGCAGCAGGAGATGTATTAGGAGATGCAGCAGGAGATACATCAGCATGAATTACAGGAGGAGATTCTGCAGAAGAAAATTTAGCAAGAGATACAGTAGGAGATGCATCAGGAGATGAAGTAGCAACATATGCATCAGAGGTTACAGCAGGGAGGGCAACAGGAGATTCAGTAGGAGATGTAGCAGCAGGAGATGCAGCCGCAGATGCCTTCAGGAGGAAATGCAGAAGCACTAGATGAATCAGTAGAAGATTTAGCAGCAGATGCAGCAGGAAATGGAGATACTTCTGCAGATGCATCCGCAAATGCATGAGCAGAGGATGCAGCAGCAGGAGATGCTGGAGGACATCAAGTGGCAGGCGTTGTAGCAGCAGGAATTGTAGCAGGAGATGCAGCAGTACATGAATCAGCAGCAGATGCAGCAGCAAATTAAGGAGATGCAGTAGCCGGAAATGCAGCAGAAGATGCAGCAGCAGGAAATGCTGGAGAACATGAAGTGGCAGGAGATGTAGCAGCAGTTATTGTAGCAGGAGATGCAGCAGTACATGAATCAGCAGCAGATGCAGCAGCAGATTAAGGAAATGCAGCAGCCAGAAATGCAGCAGATGATGCAGCAGCAGGAGATGCTGGAGGACATCAAGTGGCAGGAGATGTAGCAGCAGGAATTGTAGCAGGAGATGCAGCAGTACATGAATCAGCAGCAGATGCAGCAGCAAATTAAGGAGATGCAGAAGCTGGAAATGCAGCAGAAGATGCATCATCAGGAGATGCAGCTGCAGAGGCAGCAGATGCAGCAGCAACAGATGCAGCAGGAGATTCAGATTCAGTAGGACATGCAGCAGCAGAAGATGCTGCTGCAGATGACACAGCAGGAGATGCAGCAGAAGGAGATGCAGCAGGAGATGCATCAGAAGGAAATGCAGCAAGATATGCTGCAGGAGGAGATGCAGCAGGTAATGCAGCAGGTAATGCAGCAGCAGGTAATGCAGCAGCAGGGAATGCATGTTCAGCAGTAGATTCATCATCCCATTCATAAGGAGATGCAGCAGCAGGAGATATAGCAGAAGGCAATTCTTCAGCAGGAGATACAGCAGCAGGAGACGAAGCCACAAAAGATGCAGCAGAAGATGCAGAAGGAAATGCAGCAGAATATACCTCAAGAGATGCAGAAGTAGATGCAAGAGTAGATGCTGCAGAAGGAGTTGTAGCAGGAGATGCAGTAGCAGGAGAGGCATCAGCAGGAGATGCAGGCAGCAGAGGAAAGAGGAGATGCAGATTCAGCAGCAGATGAAGTAGCAGTAGTTGCAGCAGCAGATGCAATAGCAGGAGATGCAGCAATATGTGAGACAGCACCATATGCAGCAGCATATGCTGAAGATGTATTAGGATGAGATTAAGCTGGAGATCCAGCAGGAAGAGATGCAGCATGATACGCAGAAAAAGATAAAGCAGAAAGAGATACATCAGGAAATACAGCAGTAGGATAAGCATCAGCAGGAAATGCAGCAGTACATGCACTAGAAGAAGATGCTGCAGGAGATGCAGCAGGAGATGCAGACGGAGATGTAGCAAGAGGATATGCACCATGATATACAGCAGCAGGAGATGCAACAAAAGATGAAACAGGAGGAGATGCAGTAGGAGAGGCAGCAGAGGAGATGCAGCAGTGGATGCAGCAGCAGATGCAGGACCAGCTGAAGCAAGAGCAGATTTACTGCTGCATCTCCTGCTGCTGCATCTCTTGCTGCATCTCCTGCTGCTGCATAATCTGCTGCATCTCCTCTTGCTGCATCTCCTGCCGCTGCATTTACTGATGCATCTCCTGATGCTGCATCTCTGACTGCTGCATCTCCTGCTGCTGAATCTCCTGCTGCTACATCTGCTGGTGCTGCATATGCTACTGCATCTGCTGCAGGATCTTCTTCTTCTGCCTCTCATGCCACATCTCCCTCGATACATCTGCTTCTCTATATCTTGCTCAATCTACTGCTGCTGCATCTCCAGCTGCATCTCCTGCTACTGCATCTCTAGCATCTTTTGGTGCATCTGCTGTAGATTAATCTACTGCTGCATCTCCTGTTGATTCATCTTCTGATTTTTGATGTCCTTCTGCATCACCTGATGCTCCATCTGCTGCTGCTGCATACACTGCTGCATCTTCTGCTGCTACACCTCCTGATGCATCTCCTGCTCAATCTCCTCCTGCTGCTTCTCCTACTGCTTCATCTCCTGCATCTGCTGCTGCAGGGGCTGCTGCATCTCCTGCTTATCTATGTCCTCTTCCTGGATCTACACCTGCATCTATTGCTGCTGCATCCTCTGCTGAACCTCCTGCTGCTGCATCTCCTTCTGCAACTTCCTCTGATGCATCAGCAGATTCATTTCATGAATCTCCCCTGCTTCATCTCCTGATGCTGAATCTCCTGCTCTTGCATACCCTGCTGCATCTACAGCTGCTTCTAAGCCTACTTCGTCTACTGCTGCTGCATTACCTGCTGCTTCTGCTGCTGCATCTCCTCTTGAATTCCCTGCTGCTGCATCTCCTGCTGCTATATCTTTTGCTTAAGAATATCCTGCTGCTGCATCTCTTACAGAATCTGCTTCTGAATCTGCTCTTCCATCTACTGTGGCTGCATCTCCTGATGCTGTGTCTGCTGCTACTGCATCTCATAATGCATCTCCTGTAGCTTAATCTCCTGCTTTTGCATCTCCTGCTTTATCTCCTTCGGATGCCTATCTTGCTGCTGCATCTACTGCTGCTTTGCCTGCTTCTACATCTCCCGCTGCATTTCCTGCTGCTGCATCTCAAGGTACATCTCCTCTTGCTCAGTCTCTTGCTGCACATCTTGCTGCTACATCTCCTGCTTCTGCATCTCCTGCTGCTGCAAACTCTGCTGCATCTCCTGCTGCTGCATTTCCAGCTGCAGCTGCTGCTGCTTTATCTCCTCCTGCTGTGGCTGCTGATGCATTTCCTGACGTATTTTCTACTGCTGCATCTCCTTCTGCTGCAACTCCTGCTGCATCCACTCTTGCTGCATCCTACTGCTGCATTTCCTGCTCCTGCATCTGATACTTCATCTCCTGCTGCTGCAAACTCTGCTGCATTTCCTGCTGCTGTATTTCAAGCTGCAGCTGCTGCTGCTTTATCTCCTGCGGCTGCGGGTGTGGCTGCTGATGCTTTTCCTGTTGCATTTACTGCTGCTGCATCTCCTTCTGCTGCAAATCCTGATGCATCTCCTCTTGCTGCATTTCCTACTGCTGCATTTCCTTCTCCTGCATCTGATACGTCATCTCCTGCTGCTGCATCTGCTGGTGCTACATCTCCTGCTACATCTGCTGCTGAATCTCCTGCTTCTGCATCTCATACCACATCTCCTGCTGCTGCATCTCCTGTTTCTGCATATCTCGCTTCATCTCCTGCTGCTGCATCACCTGCTGCATCACCTGCTGCCGAATCTCCTGCATCTTTTGCTACATCTGCTGTAGATTCGCCTCCTGGTGCATCTCCTGCTGCTGCATCTCCTGCTGATGGATGTCCTCATTCATCTCCTGATGCTGCATCTGCTGCTGCATCTCCTGCAGCTGCATCTCCTGTGCCATCTCCTACTGCTGAATTTCGTCTGGCTTCATTCTGTGCTGCATCTACTGCTGCTGCATAGCCTGCTGTGTAATCTCCTAATGCATCTCCTCTTGCTTAGTCTCCTGATGCTTCTATCCTGCTTCATCTCCTTTTGCTGCATATATTGCTGCTGCATCTCTTATTGATCTCTTCTGTGGCATACACTGATGCATCTGGTGCTGCTGTACCTACTACTACTGCATTTCCTGTTGCATATCCTCCTGCTGTATCTCCTGCTAAATATTTTCCTACTGCATCTCCTGTTCCATCTCCTCCTGCTGAATCACAAAATCACAGAATCACAGAATGACCAGGTTGGAAGAGACCCACTGGATCGTCGAATCTCCTGCTGCATCTCCTGCTGCTGCATCTCCTGCTGCTGGAGCTTCTGCTGCTACATCTCTTGCTGCATCTCCGTCTGAATCACTTGGTGCTGCATTTGCTGCTGATGCATATTCTGCTTCAACTCCTGCTGCTGCATTACCTTCTGCATATATTCTTGTTGTATTTCCTGCTGATGCATCTCCAGCTGCTGCATCTGCTCATACTGCATGTACTGCTGCATCTCCTGCTGCATCTCTTGGTGCTGCATCTTCTGGTGTTGCATCTCCTGCTGCATCTCCTGCTCCTGTATCTTCTGCTGCTACATCTCCTGATGCATCCTCTGCTCATGCATCTGCGGATGCATCTCCTGATGCACCATTTCCCGTTGCATCTGCTGCTCCGTCTTCTCCTGCATCTCTTTCTGCTCCATCTGGTACATCTGCTGTTGCATATGCTGCTGCTTCATCTACTGCTGCATCTTCTGCTAAATCTCCTGCTGCTGCATCTCCTGCTTCATATCCTACTGCATCTCCTCCTGCAGCATATCTTGATGCATTTCCTTCTGCTGCATCTCCTGCTCCATCATCTGCTTCAGCATCTTCCGCTGCTATATCTCGTACTGAATCTGAATCATCTGCTGATGCATCTATTGCTGTTGCATCTGCTACCTCTGCAGCTGTATTTACTGCTGCTGCATATTCTGCTGCATTTCCTGCTGCTGCTTAATCTGTTGCTCCATTTCCTGATGCTTCATGTACTGCTGCATCTCCTGTTTCATTTGCTGCTGCTGCATCTGCTGCTTTATCTCCTGCTGCTGTATAGCCTGCTGCTTCATCTCCTGCTGCATCCTCTGCAGATGCATCTGCAGAAGCATCTCCATTTCCTGCTGCATCTGCTGCTCAATCTTCTACGGATGCATCTAGTGCTTCTGCATTTCAGCTGCATATCCTGTTGAAGGCATCTGCGGCTGCATCTCCTGCTGCTACATCTCCTGCTGCATCTTCTGCTGAATCATATTCTGCAGAATCTCCCCCAGCATCTGCTGCTACAATTCCTGCTGATGTATCTCCTGCTGCATCACTTACTACATCCCCTGCTGCTGAATCTCCTTCTATATCTCCTGCTGCATCTCCTGCTGGATTTTCTACTCAATCTCCTCCTGCCTTTTCTACTGAATCTCCTGCTGCAGAATCTCCTACGGAATTTCCTGCTGATGCATCTCCTGCTGAATCTCCTGATGCTGCATCTCCTGCTGCTGAATATCCTGCCTCTGCATCTCCTGCTGCTGCAACTCCTGCTGAATCTGCAGCTGCCTCTGGTGCGGCTGCATCTTCTTTTCCTGCATCTCTTGCTGCTGCATCTCCGCCTGATTACCTGATGCATTTCCTTCTGTTGAATCTCCTGCTGCACATCCTGGTGCATCACCTGCTGAATATGCATCTCCTGCTACATCTCCTGCTGATACATCTCATGCAGCTGCCTCTGCTGCTGCATATTCTGTTGCATCTGCTGATGCAAAATCTCTTGCTGTTGCATATCCTACTGAATTTCCAGCAGCATCTCCATGCTGATGCAATTCCTGCTGCATCTCATCCTTCATCCTTTGCTGCTGCATCTGCTGCTGGTGCATCTCCTGCCTCATATCCTTCTGTTGTGTCTCCTGCTGATGTATGTTTTGCTGCATCTCCTGCTGATGCATGTACTGCTGTATCTCCTTTATCTGCATCTACTTCTTCTGCATCTCCGGCTCCAGTATCTCCTGCTGCATCTCCTCCTGCATCTCCTGCTGCTGCATCTCCTGCTGCTGCATCTCCTTCTGCACATCCTGCTACAGCATCTCCTGCAGTATCTGCTGATTCTGCATCTCCTGATACATCCCCTGCTACTTCATCTCATCCTCCTGCATCTCATGCTGCATCTCCTGCTGCTATATCTCCTGCTCTTTCATATCCTGCTACTACATCTCCTAATGAATCTCCTGCTGCTTCATCTCTTGATCCATGTCCTGCTGCTGCATCTCCTTTTTCTGCATCTCCTTTTGCTTCGTCTGCTGCTGCATCTCCTGCTGTATCTCATGTTGCACCTTGTATTGAAGCATCTCCTGCGTCATCTCCTTCTGCTGCATATCTTGCTGCTTCATCTCTTTCTGCATCTCCTGCTGCATTCTATTGAGCGTCACCTGCTGCATCTCCTTCTGCATCACCTGCAGATTCATCTCCTGCTGTATCTATTGCTTTTGCATATTCATCTGCATTTCCTGCTGCAGCTCTTTATGAATCTGGTACTGCGGCATCTGCTGAATTTGCTGCTGCATCTGATGATGCTTCATCTACTGCTGCATCTCTTGCCAAATATCCTGCTGCTGCATCTTCTTCTGATATTCCTGCTGAATCTACTGCTGAATATGCATCCCCTTCTGCATCTCTTGTTGCTGCATCTCCTGCTTCATATCCTGCTGCATCTCCTGCTGCATCTTGTGGTGCTTCATCTTCTGGTGTTGCATCTCCTGCTGCATCTCCTGCGGCATCACCTGCTTCTGTGTCTCCTGCTGCTACATCTCCCGATGCATCCTCTGCTCATGCATCTGCAGATGCATCTCCTGATGCACCATTTCCCGTTGCATCTGCTGCTCCATCCCCTGCTGCATCTCTTTCTGCTCCATCTGGTGCATCTGCTGTTGCATATGCTGCTGCTTCATCTACTGCTGCATCTCCTGCTAAATCTCCTGCTGCTGCATCTCCTTCTGATCTTCCTGCTGAATCTCCTGCTGAATATGCATCCCCTGCTGCATCTCCTGCTCTGTATCTCCCTCTTCCTATCCTACTGCATCTCCTCCTGCAGCATATCTTGCTGCATTTCCTTCTGCTGCATCTCCTGCTGCATCATCTGCTGCAGCATCTTCTGCTGCTACAACTCCTACTGAATCTGCATCTCCTGATGCACCTGCTGCTGCATCTATTGCTGCTTCATCTGCTGCCTCTGCAGCTGCAGCTGCATCACCTGCGACTGCATCATCTGCTGCATTACATCCTGCTGCGTATTCTGCTGCATTTCCTGATGCTGCATCTCCTTAATCTGCTGATCCATTTCCTGCTACTTCATGTACTGCTGCATCTCCTGCTATATTTGCTGCTGCTGCATCTCCTTCTATATGATGTCCTCCTGCATTTTCTGCTGCTGCATCTGCTGCTTCATCCCCTTCTGCTGTATAGCCTGCTTTTGCATCTCCTGCTGCTGCATCTCCTGCTGCTGCGTCTGCTGCATCATCTCCTCTTTCTCCATAACCTGCTGTATCTCCTGTTGCTGCATCATATGATGCTGCTACATACGTTTAAGAATCTCTTCCTACTTCATCTTCTGCTGAATCTTCATTTCCTGCTGCATCTCTTACTTCTGCATCTCCTGCTGTATCTCCGTCTGAATATCTTGCTCCTGCATTTCCTGCTGATGCATATTCTACTTAAAATCCTGCTGCTGCATTACCCTCTGCATCTATTCCTGTTGTATTTCTTGCTGCTGCATCTGCTGATACTGCATGTGCTGCTCCATCTCCTGCTCCATTTCTTGGTGCTGCATTTTCTGGTGTTGAATCTCCTCCTGCATCTCCTGTGTCATCACCTGCTCCTCTATCTCCTGCTGCTACATCTCCTGTTGCATCATCTGCTCATGCATATGCAGAAGCATTTCCTGATGAACCATTTCCCGTTGCATCTGCTGCTCCATCCTCTGCTGCATCTCTTTCTGCTCCATCTGGTGCATCTGCTGTTGCATATGCTGCTGCTTCATCTCCTGCTGCATCTCCTGCTAAATCTCCTGCTGCTGCATCTCCTGATATTGCTGCTGAATCTACTACTGAATATGCATCCCCTGCTGCATCTCCTGCTGCTGCATCTCTGTCTGATTTCCTGCTGCATTTCCTTTTGTTGAATCTCCTGCTCCATATCCTGGTGCATCACCTGCTGAATATGCATCTCCTGCTACATCTCTTGCAGATACCCCTCATGCAGCTGCATCTGCTGCTACATATCCTGCTGCATCTACTGATGCCAAATCTCTTGCTGTTGCATATCCTACTGAATTTTCAGCAGCATTTCCTGCTGATGCAATTACTGCTGCATCTCATCCTTCATCCTTTGCTGCTACATCTGCTGCTGCTTCTGATGCTGGTGCATCTCCTGCCTCATATCCTTCTGCTGTGTCTCCTGCTGATGTATGTTTTGCTGCATCTCCTGCTGATTCGTGTCCTGCTGCATCTCCTTCTTCTGCATCTACTTCTTCTGCATCTCCGGGTCCCGCATCTCCTGCTGCTGCATCAATAGCTGCTGCATCTCTTACTCATCTCATTCTGTTGCATATACTTCTTCATCTGGTGATGCTGTACCTCCTCCTGCTGCATCTCCTGCTGCTGCATCTCCTGCTGCTGCAGCTTCTGCTACTACATCTGCTGCGTCTCCGTCTGCTACATCTCCTTGTGCATCTCCTGCTACAGCATCTCCTGCTGTATCTGGTGCTTCTGCATTTCCTGATACATCCCCTGCTACTTCATCTCATCCTCCTGCATCTCATGCTGCATCTCCTGCTGCTATATCTCCTGCTCTTTCATATCCTGCTACTACATCTCCTAATGAATCTCCTGCTGCTTCATCTCTTGATCCATGTCCTGCTGCTGCATCTCCTGTTCCTGCATCTCCTTTTGCTCCATCTGCTACTGCATCTCCTGCTGTATCTCATGTTGCACCTTGTATTGAAGCATTGCCTGCGTCATCTACTTCTGCTGCATATCTTGCTGCTTCATCTCGTTCTGCATCTCATGCTGCATCTCTTTGAGTGTCACCTGCTGCATCTCCTTCTGCATCACCTGCAGATGCATCTCTTGCTCCTCCATATTCATCTGCATTTCCTGCTGCAGCTCTTTATGAATCTAGTACTGCAGCATCTGCTGAATTTGCCGCTGCATCTGCTGCTGCTTCATGTACTGCTTCATTTCCTGATAGATCTCATTCTGGTGCATACACTGCTGCTGCACCTACTGCTGCACCTGATGCTGCATCTGATGCTACTTTCTCTCTTGCTGCATTTACTGCGGCTGAATCTCCTGCTATATTTCCTTCTGCTACATCTTCTTCTCTTCATCTACTACACTGCACCTTCTGCTGCTGCATCTCCTCCTTCTGCATCTCCGGCTCAATCACCTGTAGCATCTCCTGCTTCTTCATCTCCTGCTGCTGCATCTCCTAGTGCATATGATGCTGCTACATCTCCTGTTACTACTGCTGCTGCTGCAATCCCTGCTGCATCTCCTGATGCTGCAGCTCCTTCTGCATCTCCTTCTGTGTCTCCTGCTACTACATCCCCTGCTGCTGCATTTCCTGCTTCATCTCCTGATGCTGCAACTCCTTCTGCATCTTCTGCTGCTGCATCTCCTGCGGAATCTGCTGCTGATGCATCTCCTGTTGCATCTGTGGCTACATCTCTGCTGCTGCATCTCTTGCTGCATTTCCTGCTTCATCTGCTGATGCATCTGCTGCATCTCTATGTCCTGCTAATTCTCGTCATGCTGCACATCCTGCTGCATCTGCTGAAGATTCTCTTGCTATTGCTTCTCCTGCTGAATCTGCATTTCCTGCTGCATCTGCTTCTGCATGTCTTGCTGCTCTATGTCCTGCTACATCTCGTCATCCTGCAGATCCTGCTGCATCTGCTGAAGATTCTCTTCCTATTGCTTCTCCTGCTGAATCTGCATTTCCTGCTGCATCTGCTTCTGCATCTCCTGCTGCTGAACCTCCTGCTGAATTAGCTGCTGCTGCATCTGTGGCTTCATCACCTGATATATCATCTCCTGCTGCATCTGCTGCAATATTTCCTTTTGCTGAATCTGCTGATCCTGCATCTACTGCTGCATTTCCTGCTGCATTTGCTGCTGATCTGCTACTTCTTCATGCCCTGCCAAAACTCATTCTACATATCCTGCTGCTGCACCTCCTAATGCTTCTCATGATAATGCTTCATCTCCTGCTACTGCATCTCCTGCTGCACCTACTGCTGCTGCATCTCTTGCTGATGGGTCTGATGCTGCATCTCTTGCATTTCCTGCTGCATGTCTTGCTGCTGCATTACTTGCTCTATTTCCTCCTCCTGCATCTCCTCCTGCTGCATATCCTGCTTCTCTATATACTGCTGCCTTTCCTGCTGTTGCATCTCCTGCTGCTGAATCTCTTTCTGCATCTCCTTCTTCTGAATCTCCTGCTACTCTATTACCTTCTGCATCGACTCCTGCTGCATGTCCTGCTGCTGCATCTCCTCCTGCTGCATCTGCTTCTGCATCTCTTGCTGATGCATCTCCTGCTAAATCTGCATCTCCTGCTGCATCTGCTTCTGCACCTCCTGCTGCTTCATCTCCTGCTCTCGCATCTCCTTCTGCTGAATCTCCTCCTGAATCTCCGGCGGCAACTCATGCTGCTACATATCCTGCTACTTCTCCTGACATATCTCCTTCTGAATATGCATGTCCTTCTGCTTCTCCTGCTGCTGAATTTCCTTCTGCTGAATCTCCTGCTCCTGCATCTCCTGCTGCTGAATCTCTTGCTGCTGAGTCTGCTGCATCATCTCCTCTTTCTCCATAACCTGCTGTATCTCCAGTTGATGCATCATATCATGCTGCTGCATATGTTGAAGAATCTCTTCCTACTGCATCTTCTGATGAATCTTCATTTCCTACTGCATCTGCTTCTGCATCTCCTATTGCTGCTGCATCTCCTTCTGCTTCTCCTGCTGCTGCATCAGTTGCTGCTGAATCTACTGATGAATCTCCTGCGGCATCGAATGCTTCTACATATAATGCTGAATTTCCTGCTGCTGATTCTCCCTCTGCATCTACTGCTGCTGCATCTCCTACTTCTGCATCACCTTCTGCATGTGCTGCTACAGCAACTCCTTCTGCTTCATCTACTGTTGCTTCATCTGCTGGTGCTGCATCTGCTGACACATCTGCTTCTGCATGTCCTCCTGGTGCACCTCCTATTGCATCCCTGTCTGAATCTCTTTGTGCTGCATTTCCTGCTGATGCATCTGTTGCTTCATCTCTTGCTGCTGCATCTGCTGATACTGCATGTGCTGCTGCATCTCCTGCTGCATCTCTTGGTGCTTCATCTTCTGGTGTTGAATCTCCTGCTGCATTTTATGCGGCATCACCTGCTCCTGTATCTCCTGCTGCCACATCTCCTGATGCATCCTCTGCACATGCATCTGCGGATACATCTCCTGATGGACCATTTCCCGTTTCATCTGCTGCTCCATCCCCTGCTGCATCTCTTTCTGCTCCATCTGGTGCCTCTGCTGTTGCATATGCAGCTGTTTCATCTACTGATGCATCTCCTTCTAAATCTCCTGCTGCTGCATCTCCTTCTGAAGATTCTGATGAATCTACTGCTGAATATACATCCCCTTCTGCATCTCCTGCTTCATATCCTACTGCATAACCTCCTGCAGCACTATCTTGCTGCATTTCCTTCTGCTGTATCTCCTGCTGCATATCCTGCTTCTGTATCTTCTGATTCATCTCTTGCTGATGCATCTTCTGCTGCATCTCCTGCTTCTGCATCTACTCTGGCTACATTTCCTGCTGAATTTGCTGCTGAATCTGCTGCTGCATCCCCTGCTGCTGATTCTCCTGCTTCTGCATATCCTGCTGCTTTATGGTCTGTTTCATCTACTGCTAGTGCATATTCTACTATATCTTCTACTGCTACACTTCCTTCTGCGGCATCTGCTAGTCCATCCTCTGCTGCATCTCCTTCTGCTGTAATCTCATGCTGAAAATCTTGCTGCATCTCCTACGGCTGCGTCTCCTGCAGCTGAATCTGCTGCCACATTGCTGTGGTTGCATCTCCTGCTGCTGCATCTCCTGTTGCTGCATCTCCTTCAGAATATCCTGCAGATGCAGTAGCTGGTGCAGCAGGAGATGCAGAAGGAGATGCAGCAGGAGATGCCCCAGCATCTAGGAGATGGAGCAGGAGATACAGCAGCAGGCCAAGCAGCAGTAGATACAGCAGCAATTTATGCAGCAAAAGGAGATGAAGCAGAATAGGAAGCATCAGGAGACTAAGCAAGAGGAGATGCATTAGGAGATTCGGCAGCAGGCTATGCAGCAGCAGTAGATGCAGCAGAGAATGGAGCAGCACGAGATTCAGCAGTAATTGCCACAGGAGATGCAGCTGCAAGAGATGCAGCAGCAGCTGCAGCAGCAGGAGATGCATGCGGACATCCATCAGCATGAGATGCAGCAGCAGGAAATGCACCAGGAGGCGAATCTACAGCAGATGCAGCAAAAGATGCAGGAGAGTCGGCAGCAGGTGATGCAGCAGGTGATGCAGCAGCAGGAGATGCAGCGAGATATGCAGAAACAGGAGATGCAGAAGCAGGAGATGTGGTATGAGATGCAGAAGCAGGAGATTCAGCAGATAATGCAGCAGGAGATGCAGCAGCAAGATAGGCATCCGAAGGAGATAAAGCAGGAGATGCAAAAGCAGGAGATTAAGCTACAGGAGATGCATTAGGAGATGCAGTAGCATCAGATACAGCATCAGGAGATGCAGCCACAGTAGATGCAGGAGCAGATTCAGAAGCAGATTCCGTAAGAGATGCAGCAGCAGGAGATTGATAAGCAAAGGATATAGCAGCAGGAGATGCAGCAGCAGGAAATTCAGGAGGAGATGCAGCAGCAGAAGCAGTAGGTAATGTGGCAGCAGTAAATGAAGTAGGCTTAGAAGCAGCTGTAGATGCAGCAGGGTATGCAAGAGCAGGAGATTCAGCATCAGGAGATGAAGCAGGGGAGATGCATCATGAGATGAATCTGCTGATGCATCAGAGGAAGTTGCAAAAGGAGATGCAGCAGGAGGTTCAGCAGAGGATGCAGCAGCAATCGATGCAGGTGGAGATCCAGGAGGAGGACATAGAGAAGCAGGAGATGCAGCAGCCCCTGCAGCAGCAGATGCAGGAGATGAAGCAGTAGGAGAAGCAGCAGGAGGAGATTCAGCAGGAGATGCATCAGGAGGTGCAGCAGCAGGAGATGCAGCATTAGGTGATGTACAAGTGGATGCAGCAGCAGGGTATTCAGTAGAAAGTGATGCAGCAGCAGATGCAGCAGAAGTGAATTCAGCAGCAGAAGATGCAGCAGTGTATGCAGCAGCAGCAGATGGAGCATCAGGTGATGCAGAAGGACATCAAAAAATCAGAAGATTAAGCAACAGGAGATGCAGCAGTTGATTAATCTACAGCCGATGCACCAAAGGATGCAAGAGATGCAGCAGCAGGAGATGCAGCTGGAGATGCAGCAGAAGTAGATTGAGCAAGATATACAGAAGCAGGAGATGCATCAGTGGGAGATGTGGCATGAGAGGCAGAAGAAGAAGATCCTGCAGCAGATGCAGTAGCATATGCAGCACCAGCAGATGCAGCAGCAGGAGATTCAGCAGCAGGAGATGCAGCAGGTAGAGATGCAGCATCAAGAGACGCATCAGTAAATGCAGCAGCAGGAGATGCAACAAGAGGAGATGCAGCAGATTATGCAGCAGAAGGAGATGCAGCAGGAGATGTGGTAGGATTAGATTCAGCAGGAGATGCAGCAGGAGATTCAGCAGAAGAAGATGCAGTAGGATGCTATGCAGATGGAGCTGTAGCATCAGGAGATGCAGAATGAGAAGCAGGAGATGCAGTAGTAGGAGATGAAGCAGTATACGAAGCAGCAGCAGATGCAGCAGTAGGAGATGAATGAGGAGATACAGCACGAGATGGTGCAGAAGCCAGAGATGCAGCAGCAGGAGATGAATCAGGAGATGCATCAGTAGAAGATGCAGCAGCAGGAGATGCAGCCGCTGCAGATGCAGGAAGATATTCAACAGCAGATTCAGTAGGAGCTGCAGCAGCAGGAGATGAAGCAGCAGCAGATGCATCAATAGATGCGTATTCATCAGGAGATGCAGCAGGAAGAGATGCTTCAGCAGGTACAGCTTCATGAGATGTAGCACGAGATACAGAAGGAGATGCTTGAGGAGAAGAGGCAGGAGGAGATGATGCAGCAGACCCAGTAGCAGGAGATGCAGAAGCAGAAGATGCAGCCGGAGATTCTGCAGCAGGAGATGCAGCAGCAGGAGATGCAGCAGGAGATACAGTCGCAAGAGATGAGCAGCAGATTCAGCAGGAGATTCTGCAGCAAGAGATGAATCACAGAATCACAGAATCACAGAATCACAGAATAACCAGGTTGGAAGAGACCCACTGGATCGTCGAGTCCAAACATTCCCACCAATCCCTAAATCATGCTCCTAAGCACCTCATCTACCCTAACCTTAAACACCTCCAGGGACGGTGACTCAACCACCGCTCTTGGCTGACAGTTCCAATGCCTAACCACCCTCTCCGTGAAGAACTTTTTCCTAATCTCAAGCCTAAATCTCCCCTGGCGGAGCTTGAGGCCATGAAGCATCAGGATTTGCAGAGAATAAGATGCAGCAGTAGGAGATGCAGCAGGAGATGCAACAGCAGACGCATCAGCAGGAGATGCAGCAGCAGAAGGTACAGCAGCAGCAGCAGAAGAAAATGGAGCAGGAGATGCGGTAGCATAAGATGCAGTACCAGCAGATGCAGCAGGAGATGCAGCGTCTGGAGTTGAAGCAATAGAAGATGCTGCAGAAGATGCAGCAGCAGATGCATCAGGAGAAGCAGATGCAGGAAATGCAGCAGCAGGAGATGCAGCAGCAGAGTTGCAAGAGTAGGAGAGTCAGAAGCAGGAGATGTGGCAGCAAGACATGCAAAAGGATATGCAGAAGCAGGAGATGCGGCAGCAGGAGAGGCACTATGTGATTCTACAGGAGATGCAGCAGAAGATAGAGAAGCAGGAGATGCACCAGCAGATGCAGCCGCAGGAGATGCAGGAAATGCATCAGCTGATGCAGGAGGAGAGGCAGCAGCAGGAGAAGCAGCAGCAGGTGATGCAGCAGGTGATGCAGCTGCAGCTGCAGAGGCAGCAGATGCAGCAGCAATAGGTGCAGCAACAGGTGCATCCGGAGATGCAGATTCAGTAGGAGTTGTAGCAGTAGAAGATGCTGCAGCAGATGATGCAGCAGGAGATGCAGCAGAAGGAAATGCAGCAAGATATGCTGCAGGAGGAGATGCAGTAGGATATGAAGCAGGAGATGCAGCAGCAGACAAAGCAAAAGGAGATGCAGAAACAGGAGATGCAGCAGCAAATTCAGCAGATGCCGCAGTACTAGATTCATAAAGAGCTGCAGCAGGAAATGCAGATGAATATGCAAAAGCAATAGATACATCAGGAGATGAATCTGCAGGTGATGCAGAAGGAGATGCAGCAGGTGACGTTCAAGGAGATGCAGTAGGAGATGCAGAACGAGATGAAGCAGCAAGATATGCAGCAGAAGGAGATGGTGCAGGAGATGCTTCAATAAAAGGTGCCACATGAGATACAGGAGGAGATGCAGCAGCAGACAAAGCAAAAGGATATGCAGAAACAGGAGATGCAGCAGCAGGACATGGATCAAGAGATGAAGCAGCAGGAGATTCATTAGGAGATGCAGTAGCAGAAATGAAAGAGCAGGAGCTATAGCAGCAGGAGATGCAGCCTGAGATGCAGCAGGATGAGATGAAGCAGCGGGGGATGTATCAGGAGATGCAGAAGCAGCAGATACAGCAGGAGATGCTGTAGCAGGATATGCAGAAGGAGATGTAGCAGAAGGAGATGCAGCAGCAGGAGATGCAGCAGCAGGGGATTCAGCAGGAGATGCATCAGGAGGAGATAGGACAGGAGATGCAGTAGGAAGAAATTCAACAGGAGATGCAGCTGGAAATGCTGCAGCGGGAGATGCAGAAGAAGTAGATGCAGAAGCAAGAGATGTAGCAGGACATGCATCAGCAGGAGGTGCAGCAAAACATACATCAGCAGGAGAATCTCCTCCTGAATCTATGGCGGCATCTCATGCTCCTACATATACTGCTACATCTCCTGACGTATCTCCTTCTGTATATGTATCTCCTGCTGCTTCTCCTGCTGCTGCTTCTCCTGCTGCTGCATCTCCTGCTGCTGCATCTACTGCTGCTGCCTCTGCTGCATCATCTCCTCTTTCTCCATAACCTGGTGTATCTCCTGTTGCTGCATCATATCATGCTGCTGCATACGTTGAAGAATCTCTTCCTACTGCATCTTCTGCTGAATCTTCATTTCCTGCTGCATCTGCTTCTGCATCTCCTGCTGCTGCTGCATCTCCTGCTGCTTCTCCTGCTGCTGTATCAGTTGCTGCCGAATCTCTTGATGAATCTCCTGCGGCATCTCATGCTTCTACATATCATGCTGAATCTCCTCATGCATCTCCATCTGCTGCCGCTTCTACTGCTGCATTTGCTTCTGCATCTCCTGCTGCACCTCCAGCTGCTGAATGTCCTGGTGCAGTGTCTGCTGCTGAATATCCTTTGTCTACTGCTGAATCTCCTGCTGCTGAATCTTCTGCTGCATCTCCTACTGCTGCATCAATTTCTGCATGTGCTGCTGCATCTTCTTCTTCTGCTGCATCTCTTACTTCTGTATCTTCTGCTGCATCTCCGTCTGAATATCCTGTTGCTGCATTTCCTGCTGATGCATATTCTGCTTCAACTCCTGCTGCTGCATTAAATTCTACATCTATTCCTGTTGTATTTCCTGCTGCTGCATCTGCTGATACTGCATGTGCTGCTGCATCTCCTGCTGCATCTCTTCGTGCTGCATCTTCTGGTGTTGCATCTTCTGGTGTTGCATCTTCTGGTGTTGCATCTCCTGCGGCATCACCTGCTCCTGTATATCCTGCGGCATCACTTGCTCCTGAATCTCCTGCTGCTACATCTCCTGATGCATCCTCTGCTCATGCATCTGCGGATGCATCTCCTGATGCACCATTTCCCGTTGCATCTGCTGCTCCATCCCCTGCTGCATGTCTTTCTGCTCCATCTGGTGCCTCTGCTGTTGCATATGCTGTTGCTTCATCTATTGCTAAATCTCCTGCTGCTGCATCTCCTGCTTCATATCCTATTGCATATCTTGCTGCATTTCCTTCTACTGCATCTCCTGTTGCATCATCTGCTGCAGCATATTCTGCTGCTACATCTCCTACTGAATCTGCCTCTCCTGATGCATCTGCTGCTGCATCTATGGCTGCTACATCTGCTGCATCTGTAGCTGCAGGTGCATTACCTCCTGCTGCATATTCTGCTGCATTTCTGGCTGCTGCTTAATCTGCTGCTCCATTTCCTGCTGCTTCATGTACTACTGCATCTCCTGCTACATTTGCTGCTGCTACATCTCCTTCTTCTTGGTGTCCTCCTGCTTCTCCTGCCTCTGCATCTGCTGCTTCATCTCCTGCTGCTGTATAGCCTACTGCTTCATCTCCTGCTGCAAATTCTGTGGATGCATCTGAGGATGCATCTCCAGAAGCATCTCCATTTGCTGCTGCATCTGCTGCTCAATCTTCTATGGATGCACCTAGTGCTTCTGCATTTCAGCGGCATATCCTGTTGAAGGCATCTGCGGCTGCATCTCCTGCTGCTACATCTCCTGCTGAATCTCCTGCTGCACTTCCTGCTGTAACTGCTGATGCCTATGTTGCTATTTCATCTCCTGCTGCATCTCCTGCTGAATCTTCTTCTGCAGAATCTCCTCCAGCATCTCCTGCTACAATTCCTGCTGCTGCATCTCCTTCTGCATCTCCTTGATTTTCACCTGCTGTATCTCATTCTGCATCACTTGCAGATGCACCTCTTGCTCCTGCATATTCATCTGCATTTCCTGCTGCAGCTCTTTATGAATCTAGTACTGCTGCATCTGCTGCACCTGCTGCTGCATCTGCTGCTGCTTCATCTAATGCTTCATCTTTTGATAGATCTCCGGCTGCTGCATCTCCATCTGCTCCACCTGCTGCTGCATCCGATGCTGCATCTGATGCTACTTTCTCTCTTGCTGCATCTACTGCGTTTTAATCTCCTGCTATATTTCCTTCTGCTGCATCTTCTTCACTTCATCTACTACTCTGAACCTCCTGCTGCTGCATCTCCTACTTCTGCATCTCCAGATGAATCGCCTGTAGCATCTCCTGCTTCTTCATTTCCTGCTACATCACCTATTGCATATGATGCTGCTGGATCTCCTGTTACTTCTGCTGCTGCTGCATACCCTGCTGCATCTCCTGATGCTGCCGCTCCTTCTGTGTCTCCTGCTACTACATCTCCTGCTGCTATATTTCCTGCTGAATCTCCTGATGCTGCAACTCCTTCTGCATCTTCTGCTGATGAATCTCCTGCGGAATCTGCTGCTGATGCATCTCCTGTTGCATCTGTGGCTACATCTCTGCTGCTGCATCTCTTGCTGCATTGCCTGCTTCATCTGCTGATGCATCTGCTGCTGCTCTATGTCCTGCTACATCTCGTCATGCTGCACATCCTGCTGCATCTGCTGAAGATTCTCTTGCTATTGCTTCTCCTGCTGAACCTGTATTTCCTGCTGCATCTGCTTCTGCATCTCCTGCGGCTGAACCTCCCTCTGAATTAGCTGCTGCTGCATCTGTGGCTTCATCACCTGATATATCATCTCCTGCTGCATCTGCTGCAATATTTCCTGCTGCTTAATCTGCTGATCCTGCATCTACTACTGCATCTCCTGTTGCATCTGCTGCTGCTCTGCTACTGCTTCATCTCCTGCAAAATCTCCTGCTACATATCCTGCTGCTGCACCTCCTAATGCTTCTCATGATAATGCTTCATCTCCTGCTACTGCATCTTCTGCTGCACCTACTGCTGCTGCATCTTCTGCTTATAGGTCTGATGCTGCATCTCTTGCTCTTGCATCTCCTGCTGCACCTCCTGCTCCTGCATTGCCTGCTCTATCTCCTCCTACTGCATCTCCTCCTGCTGCATATCCTTCTTCTCTATATACTGCTGCCTTTCCTGTTGCTGCATCTCCTGCTGCTGAATCTCTTTCTGCATCTCCTTCTTCTGAATCTCCTGCTGCTCTATTACGTTCTGCATCCACTCCTGATGCATGTTCTGCTGCTGCATCGACTCCTGCTGCATCTGCTTCTGCATCTCTTGCTGATGCATCTCCTGCTAAATCTGCATCTCCTGCTGCATCTGCTTCTGCATCTCCTGCTGCTTCATCTCCTGCTCTTGTATCTCCTGCTGCTGAATCTCCTTCTGAATCTCTGGTGGCATCTCATGCTGCTACATATCCTGCTACTTCTCCTGACATATCTCCTTCTGAATATGCATCTCCTGCTGCTTCTCCTGATGCTTATTCTCCTGCTGCTGCGTCTGCTGCATCCTCTCTTCTTTCTCCATAACTTGCTGTATCTCCAGTTGCTGCATCATATCATGCTGCTGCATATGTTGAAGAATCTCTTCCTACTGCATCTTCTGCTGAATCTTCATTTCCTGCTGCTTCTGCATCTCCTGATGCTGCTGCATCTCTTGCTGCTTCTCCTGCTGCTACATCAGTTGCTGCTGAATAACTGATAAATCTCCTGCTGCATCTCATGCTTCTACATATCATGCTGAATCTCCTGCTGCATCTCCTGCTGCTGCATCTCCTACTGCTGCATCACCTTCTGCATGTGCTGCTGCTGCATCTTCTTCTGCTGCATCTCCTATTGCTTCATCTGCTGTTGCTGCACCTGCTGACACATCTGCTTCTGCATCTCCTACTGCTGCATCACCTTCTGCATGTGCTGCTGCTGCATCTTCTTCTGCTGCATCTCCTGTTGCTTCATCTGCTGTTGCTGCACCTGCTGACACATCTGCTTCTGCATCTCCTGCTGCTGCACCTCCTGTTGCATCTCTGTCTGAATCTCTTAGTGCTGCATTTCCTGCTGCTGCATCTGCTGCTTCATCTCCTGCTGCTGCATCTGCTGGTACTGCATGTGCTGCTGCATCTCCTGCTGCATCTCTTGGTGCTGCATCTTCTGGTGTTGCATCTCCTGCTGCATCTCATGTGGCATCACCTGCTCCTGTATCTCCTGCTGCACCATCTCCTGATGCATCCTCTGCTTATGCATCTGCGGATGCATCTCCTGATGCACCATTTCCCGTTGCATCTGCTGCTCCGTCCCCTCCTGCACCTCTTTCTGCTCCATCTGGTGCATCTCCTGTTGCATATGCTGCTGTTTCATTAACTACTGCATCTCCTTCTAAATCTCCTGCTGCTGCATCTCCTTCTGAATTTTCTGCTGAATCTACTGCTGAATATGCATCTCCTGCTTCATATCCTACTGCAGTATATCTTGCTGCATTTCCTTCTGCTGTATCTCCTGCTGCATATCCTGCTTCTGTATCTTCTGATTCATCTCATGCTGATGCATCTTTTGCTGCATCTCCTGCTTCTGCATCTACTCTGGCTACATTTCCTGCTGAATTTGCTGTTGAATCTGCTGCTGCATCCCCTGTGCTGATTCTCCTGCTTCTGCATATCCTGCTGCTTTATGGTCTGTTTCATCTACTGCTGCTGCATATCCTCCTGCATCTTCTGCTGCTACACTTCCTTCTGTGGCATCTGCTAGTCCATCTCCTGCTGCAACTCCTTCTGCTGTAATCTCATGCTGAAAATCCTGCTGCATGTCCTATGGCTGCATCTCCTGCAGCTGGATCTGCTGCCGCAGTGCTGTGGTTACATATCCTGCTGCTGCATCTCCTGTTGCTGCATCTCTTTCAGAATATCCTGATGATGCAGATGCAGCAGATGGAGCAGCAGAAGATGCAGACTGAGATGCAGCAGGAGACGCCCCAGCATCCAGGAGATGGAGCAGGAGATACAGCAGAAGGCCAAGCAGCAGTAGATGCAGCAGCAATTTATGCAGCAAAAGGAGATGAAGCAGGATAGGAAGCATCAGGAGACTAAGCAAGAGGAGATGCATTAGGACATTCGGCAGCAGGCTATGCAGCAGCAGTAGATGCAGCAGAGAATGGAGCAGCACGAGATTCAGCAGTAGGAGATGGCACAGGAGATGCAGCTGCAGGAGATGCAGCAGCAGATGCAGCATCAGGAGGTGCACACGGACATCCGTCAGCATGAGATGCAGCAGCAGGAAATGCACCAGGAGGCGAATCTACAGCAGATGCAGCAAAAGATGCAGGAGATTCGGCAGCAGGTGATGCAGCAGGTGATGCAGCAGCAGGAGATGCAGCGAGATATGCAGAAGCAGGAGTTGCAGCAGCAGGAGATGTGGTATGAGATGCAGAAGCAGGAGATTCAGCAGCAGATGCAGCAGGAGATGCAGCACCTGCAGATGCAGCAGCAGGAGATGAAATATCAGTTGCAGGAGCAGGAAATGCAGCAGTAGGAAATGCAGGAAGAGGAGATGCAGCAGGAGTTGCAGCAGAAGGAGATGTAGCAGCAGTAAATGCATCAGGAAATGCATCAGCAGCCGCAGCCGCAGGAGATACAGCAGAAGCAGCTGCAGCTGGAAATGCAGCAGCAGGAGATGCAGCAGGGTTTGCAGCAGCAGGAGATGCAGAAGCAGGAGATCCAGCAAGAAAGCACCGTCATAAGATGAATACACAGATGCAAAAGAAGGATATGGAGCAGGAGATGCAGCCACAAGAGATGGAGCAGGAGATGCAGTAGCAGGAGATGTAGCAGCAGAATACGCAGCAAGAGACTGAGCAAGAGGAGATGTATCCTGTGATGCAGCAGCAGGAAATGCAGCGGGAGATGTAGAAGCAGAGGAAACAGCAGTAGATGCAGCAGCAAGATAGGCATCCGAAGGAGATAAAGCAGGAGATGCAAAAGCAGGAGATTAAGCTACAGGAGATGCATTAGGAGATGCAGTAGCAGCAGATACAGCATCAGGAGGTGCAGCCACAGTAGATGCAGGAGCAGATTCAGAAGCAGATTCCATAAGAGATGCAGCAGCAGGAGATTCTTAAGCAAAGGATATAGCAGCAGGAGATGCAGCAGCAGGAAATTCAGGAGGAGATGCAGCAGCAGAAGCAGCAGGTAATGCAGCAGCAGTAGATGAAGTAAAGTATGAAGCAGCAGTAGATGCAGCAGGGTATGCAAGAGCAGGAGATTCAGCATCAGGAGATGAAGCAGGGGAGATGCATCATCAGATGAATTTGCTGATGCATCAGACGATGCAGAAGGTGATGCAGCAGTAGGAGATGTAGCAGCAGCAGATGCAGCAGGAGATTCAGCAGCAGACAAAGGAAATTCAGAAGTAGACACGGCATCAGAGATTCAGCAGCAGGAGGTGCAACAGAACATGCAGAAGCAAACGCAGCAGTAGGAGTGGCAGAAGGTGGAGATTCAGCAAGAGATGCATATTCAGAAGGAGAAGCAGCAGGAGATGCAGCAGTAGCAGGAGATGCAGAAGCAGATGCAGCAGGAAATGAAGATTCATCAGAAGATGCAGTAGGAAGAGATTCTTCAACATATGCAGCAGCACGATATGATGCAGCAACAGGAGATACAACAGGTTATGGAGAAAGAGGAGATGATGCAGCAGATGCAGCAGCAGGAGATTCAACAGCAGGAGATTAAGAAGCAGGAGATTCAACTGCAAAAGGAGCAGCAGGAGATGCATATTCAGAAGGAGATACGTCAGGAGATGTCACAGGATATGTAGCAGCATGACATGCCGCAAGAGATTCAGGAGGAGATTCAGCAGAACGAGATGCAGAAGCAGGAGATGCATCAGCAGGACATGCAGCAGGAGTCGATGCAGAGTGTATTAGAGCAGCAGGAGATTCAGAAGAAGGAGATGCAGAAAGAGATTCAGCAGCAGGATATGCAGCAGCAGGAAAGGCAGCAGTATATACGGAAGCAGGATATGCAGCAGGAGGAGATGAAGTAGGATGAGATAGAGCAGGTAATGCAGCAGCAAGACATGCAGCAAGAGATGCAAGAGCAAGAGATGCAGCATCAGACTCATCAGCAGGTGATGCAGCAGCAGTAGGTGCAGCAGGAGATGCAGCAACAGAAGATAAAGCATTATCATGTGAAGCATTAGGAGGTGCAGCAGCAGGATATGTAGCAGGACATTTGGCAGGAGATGAAGCAGCAGCAGAGCAGTAGCAGATGCAGCAGGAAATGCAGCAGTAGATTCTAGATCAGCAGATACTGCATCAGGAAATACTACAGCAAATGCAGCAGGAGATGACATATGAGGTGATGAAGCCACAGATGCATCAGCTGAAGATGAAGCAGGAGATGAAGCAGCACGAGGGCATCAGCAGGTGCATGAGGAAATGAGGCAGCAAATGTAGAAAGGTATAAGGGAGGAGATACAGCAGGAGATGTATCAGCAGCTAATGCAGCAGGAGCTGCATCAAGAAATGAGATGCAGTAGGAGATGGAGAAGGAGTTGCAGCATCAGGGGATGCAGTAGGAGGAGATGCAGAAGCAGTTGCAGCATCAGGAGATGCATCCAGAAATGCAGCAGCAGGGGATGTCGTAGCAGGAGATGCAGAAGGAGTTGCAGAATCAGGAGATGCCGCAGGGAATGCAGCAGCAGCAGAAGTAACAGGAGATGCAGCAGCATCATATGCACTACGAGATGTAGCAGGAGATGAAGCAGCAGGAGATTCATTAGGAGATCCAGTAGCAGGATATGAATAAGCAGGAGATATAGCAGCATGAGATGCAGCATGAGATGCAGCATGATGAGACGACTCATCAGGGGATGTATCAGGAAATGCAGAATCAGCAGATACAATAGGAGATGCTGTAGCAGGAGATGCAGAAGGAGATGTAGGAAAAGGAGATGCAGCAGCAGGAGATGCACCAGCAGGAGATGCAGCAGGAGATTCAGCAGGAGATGCAGCAGGAGGAGATGGGACAGGAGATGCAGTAGGAGGAGATTCAGCAGGAGATGCTGTAGCAGAAGGAGATGCAGAAGGAGACGTAGCCGCAGGAGATGTAGCAGCAGGAGATGCAGCAGCAAGAGATGCAGCAGCAGGAGATGGGACAGGAGATGCCGAAGGAGGAGATTCAGCAGGAGATGAAGCAGCAGGAGATGCAACAGGAAATGCAACAGGAGGAGGTACAGCAGCACCAGATGCAGCAGTATATGCAGCAGAAGGAGATGAATAAGGGATGCAGCAGCAATTGATGCAGCAGCAGGAGATGCTGGAGCTGAAGATACAGAAGAAGTAGATGCAGAAGCAGGAGATGCAGCAAAACATACATCAGCAGGAGACACAGCAGCAGGATATGAGGCAGGAGATGCACCAGCAACAGAAGCAGCAGCAGATGCAGCAGCATAAAATGCAGGATGAGATGCAGCAGGAATTGCATCAGCAGGAAATGCTGCTGGAAATTCAGTAGGATATGCAACAGCAAGAGATTTGGCAACAGCAGATGCAGCAGGATATGCAGCAGCAGATGCAGCTGCATGAGGTGTATCATCAGGAGATGTAGCAGGAGATGCATATTCAGCAGGTGAAGAACCAGGATATGCAGCAGAAGATTCAAGAGAAGGAAATGCAGCAGGAAATCAGGCGGAGATGCAGCAGCAGGAGATGCAGGAAAAGAAGATGCAGGCGCACCAAATGCAGCAGCAGATTCAGCAGTAGTTGCAGCAGCAGGAGATGCAGAGGCATGTTATTCAGCAGCAGGAGATGCAGCATCAGGAGATTCAGCAGGAGATGCATCAGCAGGAAATGCATCAGCAGATTGTGCAGCAGGAAATTCCGTAGGAGATTCTGCAGCAGGAGATTCAGTAGAAAATGCAGCAGAAGATATAGAAGGAGATTCAGCAGCAGGGGATGTAGAAGGAGATGCAGGAGGAGATACATCAGCAGGAAGTGTAGCAGGAGATGGTGGAGGAGATTCTGCAGAAGAAGGTACAGCAGGAGATTAAATAGCAACATATGCATCAGCAGTTACAGCAGGAAGTGCAGCAGGAGATTCAGCAGGAGATGTAGCAGCAGGAGATGCAGCCGCAGATGCCTTCAACAGGATATGCAGCTAAAATTCAGAAACACTAGATGCATCCGTAGAAGACTGAGCAGCAGATGCAGCAGCAAATGGAGATGCTTCTAGAGATGCATCCGCAGATGCATCCACAGAGGATGCAGCAGGAGATGAAGCAGCAGGCTATACAGCAGAAGGAGATGAACAGCATATGCAGCAGCAAGAGATGAAGGAGGACATCAAGTAGAAGAAGATGGTTCAGCAGCAAATGTAGCAGGAGATGCAGCAGTACATGAAGCATCAGGAAATGGAGCAGCAGATTAAGGAGAGGCAGCAGTACATGAAGCACCAGGAAATGGAGCAGAAGATTAAGCAGCAGCAGGAAATGCAGCAGAACATGCAGCAGGAGGTAATGCAGCTGTTGATGCAGCAGCACGTGATGCAGCTGCAGCTGCAGAGGCAGCAGATGCAGCAGCAATAAATGCAGCAGCAGATGCATCAAGAGATGCAGATTTAGTAAGAGATGTAGCGGCTGAAAATGCTACAGCAGATGATGCTGCAGCAGATGCAGAAGAAAGAAATGCAGCAAGATATGCTGCAGGAGGAGATGCAGTAGGATATGAAGCAGGAGATGCAGCAGCAGGAGATGCAGCAGGGGATGCATATTCAGCAGTAGATTCAGCAGAAACTTCAGAAGGAGATGCAGCAGCAGGAGATTTAGCAGGAGATGAAGCAGCAGCACATGCAACAGCAGATGCACCAGATGGAGCAGAAAGAGATGCATCAGAGGATGGAGCAGCAGTTGCAACTGGAAATATTGCATCAGGAGATGCATCCACAGATGCATGAGCAGAGGATGCATCAGGAGATGTAGCAGCAGGAGATACAGGAGAGTTGATGCCGCAGGAGATGCAGCAGAAGATGCAACATTAGAAGATGCAGCACCAAGAGATGCAGCAGCACATGCAGTATCAGCAGATGCAGCAGCAGGAGATGAAGCAGCAAATGCATCAGCAGGAAATGCAGCACAAAAATACTCAGACGGAGATGCAGGAGGATGTGCAGCAGCAGGAGATGCAGAAGCAGATGTGTCAGCAGGTGAAGCACCAGGAGATTAAGAAACAGGAGATGCAGCAGAAGGAGATGCTGCAGCAGCACATGCAATAGGAGATTCAGCAGCAGGAGATTCGACATGATATGTAGAAGCATGAGATGCTGCAGGAGATTCATCAGGAGATTCAGCACCAACTGATGCAGCAGCAGGAGATGCAGAAGCAGATGCAGCAGGAAATGAAGATTCAGCAGAAGATGCAGTAGGAAGAGATTCTTAAACATATGCAGCGGCATGATATGTTGCAGCAACTGGAGATACAGCAGGTTATGGAGAAAGAGGAGATGCAGCATCAGACCCATCAGGAGGAGATGCAGCAGTAGAAGATGCACCAGGAAATGCAGCAGCAGTAGGTGCAGTAGGAGATGCAGTAGCAGACAGAAGCAGGACATGCTACATCAGGAAATACTGCAGCAGATGCAGCAGGAGATGCCTTATGAGGTGATGAAGACACAGATGCATCAGTTGAAGATGAAGCAGGAGATGCAGCAGCAGAAGGTGCATCAGCGGATGCATCAGGAGATGAGGCAGCAAAATTAGGAAGCTATAACTAACATGTAGAAGCAGATGCAGCAGCAGCTAATTCAGCAGGAGATGCAGCAGCAGGAGATGCAGAAGCAGATGCAGCAGGAAATGCAGATTCAGCAGGAGAAGCAATAGGAAGAGAATCTTCAGCAGATGCAGCAGGATGTGCAGCATGACGAAATGTAGCAGGACATAGAGCAGCAGCAGATGCATCAGCAGATTCAGCAGGAAATGCAGCAAGAAATGCAGCAGCAGAGATGTAGCTGCAGATGCATCAGAAGCAGATGCAACAGGAGATGCAGCAGCAGCAGATTCCGCAGGAAATGCAGCAGCAGAAGATGCAGAAGGAGTTGCAGCATCAGGAGATGAAGCAGGAAATGCAGCAGCAGGGGATGTAGTAGCAGGAGACACAGAAGGAGATGCAGAAGCAGCTGCAGCATCAGGAGATGCAGCAGGGAATGCAGCAGCAGCAGTAGTAAAAGGAGATGCAGCAGCATCATATGCAGTAGGAGATGTAGCAGCAGGAGATGAAAAAGCAGGAGATGCTACAGGCGATTGAGCCGGAGATGCAGAAGGAGGAGATGCAGCAGCAGGAATTGCAGAGTAGTAGATGAAGTGAAGATGCAGCAAAAGGAAATATAGCATGAGATTCAGCCGCAGAAAATGCATCAAGAGAGAAAGCAGCATCAGATGCAATTGCAGGAGATGCAGCAGCAGGAGATCTATCAGGAGATGCAACAGTAGATGAAGCAGCAGCAGATGCAGCAGCAAATTCAGCAGATGCCGCAGTACTAGATTCATAAAGAGCTGCAGAAGGAAATGCAGATGAATATGCAGGAGCAGGAGATACAGCAGGAGATGAATCTGCAGGTGATGCAGAAGGAGATGCAGTAGGTGATGCTCAAGGAGATGCAGAACGAGATGCAGAATTAGAAGAAGCAGCAAGATATGCAGCAGAAGGAGATGACGCAGGAGATCCTTCAATACAAGGTGCAACATGAGATACAGCAGGAGATGCAGCAGCAGACGAAGCAAAAGGAGATGCAGAAACAGGAGATGCAGCAGCAGGACATGGATCAAGAGATGAAGCTGCAGGAGATTCATTAGGAGATGTAGTAGCAGGATATGAAAGAGCAGGAGCTATAGCAGCAGGAAATGCAGCATGAGATGCAGCAGGATGAGATGAAGCAGCAGGGGATGTATCAGGAGATGCAGAAGCAGCAGATACAGCAGCAGATGCTGTAGCAGGAGATGCAGAAGGAGATGTAGCAGAAGGAGATGCAGCAGCAGGAGATGCAGCAGCAGGAGATGCAGCAGCAGGACAAGCAGCAGGAGATGCAGCAGGAGGAGATGGGACAGGAGATGCCGAAGGAGAAAATTCAGCAGGAGATGAAGCAGGAGGAGATGTAACAGGAAATGCAGCAGGAGGAGGTACAGCAGGACTAGATGCAGCAGTATATGCAGCAGAAGGAGATGAATAAGAGATGCAGCAGCAATTGATGCAGCAGGAGGTGCTGAAGCTGGAGATGCAGAAGAAGTAGATGCAGAAGAAGGAGATGCAGCAGGACATGAATCAGCAGGAGATGCAGCAAAACATACATCAGCAGGAGACACAGCAGCAGGATATGAGGCAGGAGATGCACCAGCAACAGAAGCAGCAGCAGATGCAGCAGCATAAAATGTAGGATGAGATGCAGTAGGAATTGCATCAGCAAGAGGTGCTGCTGAAAATGCAGTAGGATATGCAACAGCAAGCGATTTGGCAACAGCAGATGCAGCAGGATATGTAGCAGCAGATGCAGCTGCATGAGGGGTATCTGCAAGAGATGTAGCAGGAGATGCATATTCAGGAGGTGATGCACCAGGATATGCAGCAGAAGATTCAAGAGAAGGAAATGCAGCAGGAAATCAGGCGGAGATGCAGCAGCAGGAGATGCAGGAAAAGAAGATGCAGGCATACCAGAGGCAGCAGCAGATTCAGCAGTAGTTGCAGCAGCAGGAGATGCAGAGGCAGGAGATTCAGCAGCAGGAGATGCAGCATCAGGAGATTCAGCAGGAGATGCATCAGCAGGAAATGCATCAGCAGATTCCGTAGGAGATTCAGTAGAAAAGGCAGCAGGAGATGCAGCCGGAGATATAGAAGGAGATTCAGCAGCAGGAGATGTAGTAGGAGATACATCAGCAGGAATTGTAGCAGGAGATTCTGGAGGAGATTCTGCAGAAGAAGATTCAGCAGGAGATGCAGCACAAGATGAAATAATAACATATGCATCAGCAGTTACAGCAGGAAGTGCAGCAGGAGATGCAGCCGCAGATGCCTTCAACAGGATATGGAGCTGAAATTCAGAAACACATCCGTAGAAGGCTGAGCAGCAGATGCAGCAGGAAATAGAGATGCATCTGCAGATGCATCCGCAGAGGATGCAGCAATAGATGAAGCAGCAGGGTATACAGCAGCTGGAGATGAAGCAGCAGATGCAGCAGAATAAGATGCTGAAGGACATCAAGTGGCAGTACGTGTAGCAGCAGGAATTGTAGCAGGAGATGCAGCAGTACATGAATCAGCAGCAGATGCAGCAGCAGATTAAGGAGATGCAGTAGCCGGAAATGCAGCAGAAGATGCAGCAAGAGGAGATCCAGCAGCAGGAGATGCAGTAGCAGCAGATGCAGTAGCCGGAGATGCAGCTGCAGAGGCAGCAGATGCAGCAGCAATAGATGCAGCAGCAGATGCATCAAGAGTTGCAGATTCGGTAGGAGATGCAGCAGCAGATGATGCTGCAGCAGATGATGCAGCAGGAGATGCCGCAGAAGGAGATGCAGCAGGAGATGTGGCAGAAGGAAATGGATGTTCAGCAGTAGATTCAGCATCACGTTCAGAAGGAGATGCAGCAGCAGGAGATATAGCAGAAGGCGATTCTTCAGCAGGAAATACAGCAGCAGGAGATGAAGCCACAAAAGATGCAGCAGAATATGCAGAAGGAAATGCAGCAGAATATACCTCAAGAGATGCAGAAGAAGGAGATGCAAGAGTAGATGCTGCAGAAGGAGATGTAGCAAGAGGAGATGCATCTGCAGGAGATGCATCAACAGGAGATGCATCAGCAGGAGATGCAGGCAGCAGACGAAAGAGGAGATGTAGATTCAGCAGCAGATGAAGTAGCAGGAGTTGCAGCAGCAGATACAATAGCAGGAGATACAGCAATATGTGAAGCAGCACCAGATGCAGCAGCATATGCTGAAGATGTATTAGGACGAGATTAAGCGGGAGATCCAGGAGGAAGAGATGCAGCAGAATATGCAGAAAAAGATAAAGCAGAAAGAGATGCATCAGGAAATACAGCAGCATGATATGCATCAGCAGGAAATGCAGCAGGATATGCACTAGCAGAAGATGCAGCAGGAGATGCAGCCGGAGATGTAGCAAGAGGATATGCACCATGATATACAGCAGCAGGAGATGCAACAAAAGATGAAACAGGAGGAGATGCAGTAGGAGAGGTAGCAGAGGAGATGCAGCAGAATCTACTGCTGCACCTCCTGCTGCTGCATCTCCTGCTGCTGCCTCTCCTCCTGCTAAATCTCCTCCTGTTATATCTCCACCTACATCAGCTTATGCATTTCCTGCATCTCCTGCGGCTGCATCTGCTGGTTCATCTCCTGCTTCTCTATCTTCTGCTACATCTCCTGCTGAATCACATAGTGCCTCTCCTGCTGCCGCATCTCTTGCTTCTGCATATAATTTGCATGTCTTGCTGCCACATCTCCTGCTTCTGCCTCACTTACTCCTGCATCTCTGCTGCTGCATCTCCTGCTGCTGCATTTCCTGCTCCTGCTTCTCCTGATGCATCTGCTGCTGCATCTTCTGCAGCATCTTCTAGTGATTCAACTCCAGACGCTGCATCTGCTCCTGCTGCATCTGCTGGTACTGCATCTTATCCTGCTGTATTTCCTGCTCCATTTTCTTGTGCATCTGCTGCTGCTGCTGTATTTTCTGCTGCTGCATCTCTTGCTGATGAGTCTGCTGTTGCATCTCCTGCTGCATCTCCTACTGCTGCATCTTCTTCTCCGCAGATCCTGAGGCTTCAACTCTTGCTGCAGAATCTCCTGCTGAATCCGCTGCTCATCTCTTGTGACTGTATCTCCTGCTGCATCTCCTGCTGCTGCATCTCCTGCTGCAGAATCTCCGGCTGCATCTTCTGCTTCTGCATCTCCTGCTACTGGGTCAGCTGCATCATCTCCTCCTGCCTCTTCTCCTCAAGCATCTCCTTCTGTATCTCGTGCTACATCTCATGAAGCTGTACCTGCTGAAACATCTCTTCCTGCTGCATCTCCTGATGAATAGGCATCTATTGATGCATCTGCTGCTGCTTCATCTCCTGCTGCTGCAGCTCCTACTGAATCTGCTGTTGAATATCTTCCTGCATCTGCAGCGGCTGCATTTCCTGCTGCTGCATCATCTAGTGATGCATCTCCTGATTCATCTCCTGCTGCTGCATCTCTTGCTTCTGCATCATCTCGTGCTGCATCTCCTCATTCATCTCCTACTGCTGCATCTGCAGTATTTTCTGCTGCATCTGCTGCTGCTTCATATACTGCTTCATCTCCTACTACTGCATCTCCTGCTGCATCTCCTGCTCCATCTCCTGCTGCAACTCCTGCTGCACCTCCTGCTGCTGCAGCTCCATCTGAATCATCTCCTGCTGCATCTCCTGCTGCTGAATTTCCTGCTGCATCTCCTGCTGAATCTAATCCAACCAAATCTCCTGCTGCATCTCCTTCTGCTGCATAATCTGCTGCATCTCCTCTTGCTGCATCTCCTGCCACTGCATTTACTGATGCATCTCCTGATGCTGCATCTCCACCCGCTGCATCACCTGCTGCTGAACTCCTGCTGCTGAATCTTCTTCTGATGCATAACCTGCTGCATCTCTGACTGCTTCATCTCCTGCTGGTGCATCTGCTGGTGCTGCATATGGTTCCCCAGGACTCAGTCCTGGGTCCAGTCCTCTTTAATGTCTTTATCAACGACTTGGATGAAGGCATTGAGTCCTCCCTTAGCAAGTTTGCGGATGACACCAAGCTGGGAGGAAGTGTCGATCTGCTGGAGGGTCGAGAGGCTCTGCAAAGGGATCTGAACAGGCTGGACTGCTGGGCTGAGACCAACGGCATGAGGTTTAACAAGGCCAAATGCCGGGTCCTGCACTTGGGGCACAACAACCCTAAGCAGAGGTACAGACTAGGAGAAGCCTGGCTGGAAAGCTGCCAGGAGGAGAAGGACCTGGGAGTGTTGGTTGATAACCGACTGAACATGAGCCAGCAGTGTGCCCAGGTGGCCATGAAGGCCAATGGCATCCTGGCTTGTATCAGGAACGACGTGACCAGCAGGTCCAGGGAGGTTATTCTCACCCTGTACTCGGCACTGGTGAGACCGCACCTCAAGTACTGTGTTCAGTTCTGGGCCCCTCACCACAAGAGGGATGTTGTGGCTCTGGAGTGAGTCCAGAGAAGGGCAACAAAGCTGGTGAAGGGGCTGAAGAACAAATCTTATGAGGAGCGGCTGAGAGAGCTGGGGTTGTTCATCCTGGAGAAGTGGAGGCTGAGGGGAGACCTTCAGGTACTCTACAACTACCTGAAGGGAGGTTGTAGAGAGGAGGGTGCTGGCCTCTTCTCCCAAGTGACAGGGGACAGGACGAGAGGGAATGGCCTCAAGCTCCGCCAGGGGAGATTTAGGCTTGAGATTAGGAAAAAGTTCTTCATGAAGAGGGTGGCTAGGCGTTGGAATGGTCTGCCCAGGGAGGTGGTTGAGTCACCCTCCCTGGAGGTGTTTAAGGTTAGGGTAGATGAGGTGCTTAGGAGCATGATTTAGGGATTGGTGGGAATGGTTGGACTCGACGATCCAGTGGGTCTCTTCCACCCTGGTTATTCTGTGATTCTGTGATATACTACTGCATCTGCTGCAGGATCTTCTTCTTCTGCCTCTCATGCCACATCTCCCGCTGATGCATCTCCTGCTTCTGTATATCTTGCTCAATCTACTGCTGCTGCATCTCCTGCTGCTGCATCTCTTGCATCTTTTGGTGCATCTGCTGTAGATTAATCTACTGCTGCATCTCCTGTTGCTTCATCTTCTGATTTTTTGATGTCCTCCTGCATCACCTGATGCTCCATCTGCTGCTGCTGCATATACTGCTGCTGCATACACTGCTGCATCTTCTGCTGCTGAATTCCCTTCTGCTGCATCTGCTGCTGCATGTGCTGCTGCATCTCCTGCTTCTCTATGTCCTCCTCCTGGAACTACACCTGCATCTATTGCTGCTGCATCCTCTGCTGAACTTCCTCTGATGCATCAGCAGATTCATCTGATGATGCATCTCACCTGCTTCATCTCCTGATGCCGAATCTCCTGCTCTTGCATACCCTGCTGAATCTACAGCTGCTTCTAAGCCTACTTCATCTACTGCTGCTGCATTACCTGCTGCTTCTGCTGCTGCATCTCCTCCTGAATTTCCTGCTGCTGCATCTCCTGGTGCTATATCTTTTGCTTATGAATCTCCTACTGCTGCATCTCTTAAGGAATCTGCTTCTGATTCTGCTCCTGCATCTACTGCAGCTGCATCTCCTGCTGCTGAATCTCTTTCTGCATCAGCTGCTGCTACATCTCCTATTGCTGCATCACCTTCTGCATGTGCTGCTGCTGCATCGTATTCTATTGCGTCTCCTGTTGCTGCTTCTGCTGGTGCTGCACCTGCTGCAACATCTGCTTCTGTATCTCCTGCTGCTGCAGTTCCTGCTGCATCTCCGTCTGAATCTTTTGGTGCTGCATTTCCTGCTGATGCATATTCTGTTTCAACTCCTCATGCTGTATTACCTTCTGCTGCATTTTCTCCTGAATCTCCTGCTGCTTAATCTTCTACAGAATTTCCTGCTGCAGAATCTGCTGATGCATTTCCTGCTGGTGCATCTCCTGCTGAATCTCCTGATGCTGCATCTCCTCCTGCTGAATCTCCTGCCTCTGCATCTCCTGATGCTGCAACTCCTGATGAATCTGCAGCTGCCTCTGGTTCGCTGCATCTTCTTTTCCTGCATCTCCTACTGCTGCATCTCCAGCTGATTTCCTGATGTATTTCCTTCTCTTGAATCTCGTGCTGCGTATCCTGGTTCATCACCTGCTGAATATGTATATCCTGCTACATCTCCGGCTGATACACCGCATGCAGCTGCATCTGCTTCTGCATATCCTGTTGCATCTGCTGTTGCCAAATCTCTTGCTGTTGCACATCCTACTGAATTTCCAGCAGCAACTCCTGCTGATGCATCTCATCCTGCATCCTTTGCTGCTGCATCTGCTGCTGTTCTCGTGATGCTACATGTCCAGCTACATCTGCTGCTTCATCTGCTGCTTTATCTCCTGCTGCATACGGTTCTGCATCTTCTGCTGCATATGGTGCTGCATCTCATGCTGCTGCATCTGATGCTGCTTTCTCTCCTGCTGCATGTACTGCCGATGAATCTCCTGCTATATTTCCTTCTGCTGCATCTTCTTCTCTTCATCTACTACTCTGCACCTCCTGCTGCTGCATCTCCTCCTTCTGCATCTCCGGCTGAATCGCTTGTAGCATCTCCTGCTTCTTCATCTCCTGCTGCTACATCTCCTAGTGCATATAATGCTGCTGCATCTCCTGTTACTTCTGCTGCTGCTGCATTCCCTGCGGCATCTCCTGATTCTGTAACTCCTACTGCATATCTTGCAACGACATCCCCTGCTGCAGCATTACCTGCTTCATCTCCTGATGCTACAACTGCTTCTCCATCTCCTCGTACTACATCCCCTGATGCTACATTTCCTGCTACATCTCCTGATGCTGCAACTCCTTCTCCATCTCCTACTGCATCTCATTTCTTGATGTATCCCCTGCTGCATTTCCTGCAGATACATCTCGTGCTGCATCTCCTCCCTTATACCTTTCTACGTTTGCTGCCTCATTTCCTCATGCACCTGCTGATGCCCCTCGAGCTGCTTCATATCCTGCTTCATCTTCAGCTGATACATCTGTGGCTTCATCACTGATATGTCATCTCCTGCTGCATTTGCTGCAGTATTTCCTGATGCAGTATCTGCTGATCTAGAATCTACTGCTGCATTTCCTGCTGCATCTGCTGCTGCTCTGCTGCTGCTTCATCTCCTGCCAAATGTCCTGCTTCATATCCTGCTGCTGCACCTCTTAATGCATCTCATGATAATGCTTTATCTCTTGTTGCTGCATTTCTTGCTGCATCTTCTGCTGCTGCATCTCCTGCTGATGAGTCTGATGCTGCATCTCTTGCTCTTGCATCTCGTGCTGCATCGCTTGCTGCTGCATGACCTGCTCTATCTCCTCCTACTTCATCTCCTCCTGCTGCTCTATTACCTTCTGCATCGACTCCGGCTGCATGTCCTGCTGATGCATCTCCTGCTCTTGCATCTCTTTCTGCTGAATCTCCTCCTGAATCTCTGGCAGCATCTCATGCTTCTACATATCCTGCTATATCTCCTGACGTATCTCCTTCTGAATATGCATCTCCTGCTGCTTCTCCTGCTGCTGAATCTCCTGCTGCTGAATCTCCTGCTGCTGCGTTTCCTGCATCATCTCCTCTTTCTCCATAACCTGCTGTATCTCCTGTTGATGCATCATATCATGCTGCTGCATATGTTGAAGAATCTCTTCCAAATGAATCTTCTGCTCTAATCTTCATTTCCTGCTGCATCTGCTACTGCATCTCCTGCTGCTGCTGCATCTCCTGCTGCTTCTCCTGTTGCTGCATCAGTTGCTGCTGAATCTCCTGATGAATCTCCTGTGGCATCTCATGCTTCTACATATCATGCTGACTCTCCTGCTGCATCTCCTTCTGAATATGCATCTCCTGCTGCATCTCCACCTGCAGCATCTCCTTCTGCTGCGTTGCTTCTGCATCTCTTGCTGCATCTCTTGCTGCTGAATCTCCTGATGCCGTGTCTGCTGCTGAATATCCTTTGTTTGCTGCTGAATCTCCTGATGCTGAATCTCCTGATGCTGAATCTCCCGCTGCATCTGCTGCTGCTGCATCTCCTACTGCTGCATCACCTTCTGCATGTGCTGCTGCTGCATCTCCTTCTGCTGCATCTCCTCTTGCTTCATCTCCTGGTGCTGCACCTGCTGACACATCTGCTTCTGCATCTCCTGCTGCTGCACCTCCTGCTGCATCTCAGTCTGAAACTGCGGGTGCTGCATTTCCTGCTGATGCATATTCTGCTTGAACTCCTGCTGCTGCATCTCCTGCTGCTGCATCTCCTGCTGCATTTGTAGGTGCTGCATCTTCTGGTGTTACATCTCCTGCTGCATCTCCTGCGGCATCACCTGCTCCTGTATCTCCTACTGCTACATCTCCTGATGCATCCTCTGCTCATGCATATGCGGATGCATCTCCTGATGCACCATTTCCTGTTGCATCTGCTGCTCCATCCCCTGCTGCATCTCTTTCTGCTCCATCTGGTGCATCTGCTGCTGCATATGCTGCTGTTTCATCTACTGTTGCATCTCCTGCTAAATCTCCTGCTGCTGCATCTCTTTCTGAAGTTTCTGCTGAATCTACTGCTGAATATGCATCCCCTGCTACATCTCCTGCTTCATATCCTACTGCATCTCCTCCTGCAGCATATCTTGCTGCATTTCCTTCTGCTGAAGCTCCTTCTGCATCTCCTGCTTCTGCATCTACCTTGGTTACATTTCCTGCTAAATCTGCTGTTAAATCTGCTGCTGCATCCCCTGCTGCTGATTCTTCTGCTTCTGCATATCCTGCTGCTTTATGGTCTGTTTCATCTGCTGCTAGTGCATATCCTACTACATCTTCTGCTGCTACACATCCTTCTGCTGCATCTGCTACTGCATCTCCTGCTGCATCTCCTTCTGCTGTAATCTCCTGCTGAAATCCTGCTGCATCTCCTATGGCTGCTTCTCCTGCAGCTGAATCTGCTGCCGCAGTGCTGTAGTTGCCTCTCCTGCTGCTGCATCTCCTGTTGCTGCATCTCCTTCAGAATATCCTGATGATGCAGGTGCAGCAGAAGGAGCAGCAGGAGATGCAGAAGGAGATGCAGCAGGAGATGCCCCAGCATCCAGGAGATGGAGCAGGAGATACAGCAGCGGGCCAAGCAGCAGCAGATGCAGCAGCAATATATGCAGCAAAAGGAGATGAATCACAGAATCACAGAATAACCAGGGTGGAAGAGACCCACCGGATCGTCGAGTCCAGCCATTCCCAACAATCCCTAAATCATGCTCCTAAGCACTTCGCCTACCCTAAACTTAAACACCTCTAGGGACGGTGACTCAACCACCTCCCTGGGCAGACCGTTCCAATGCCTAGCCACCCTCTCCGTGAAGAACTTTTTCCTAATCTCAAACCTAAATCTCCCCTGGCGGAGCTTGAGGCCATTCCCTCTCGTCCTGTCCCCTGTCACTTGGGAGAAGAGGCCAGCACCCTCCTCTCCACAACCTCCCTTCAGGTACTTGTAAAGAGTAATAAGGTCTCCCCTCAGCCTCCACTTCTCCAGGATGAACAACCCCAGCTCTCTCAGTCGCTCCTCATAAGATTTGTTCTCCAGCCCCTTCACCAGCTTTGTTGCCCTTCTCTGGACTCGCTTCAGAGCCACAACATCCCTCTTGTGGTGAGGGGCCCAGAACTGAACACAGTACTCGAGGTGCGGTCTCACCAGTGCCGAGTACAGGGGGAGAGTAACCTCTCTGGATCTGCTGGTTACGCCGTTCCTGATGCAAGCCAAGATGCCATTGGCCTTCTTGGCACCTGGGCACACTGATGGCTCATGTTCAGTCGGTTGTCAACCAGCACCCCAGGTCCTTCTCCTCCTGGTAGCTTTCCAGCCAGGCTTCTCCTAGTTTGTACTTCTGCTTAGAGTTGTTGTGCCCCAAGTGCAGGACCCGGCATTTGGCCTTGTTAAACCTCATGCCGTTGGTCTCAGCCCAGCAGTCCAGCCTGTTCAGGTCCCTTTGCAGAGCCTCCCGACCCTCCAGCAGATCGACACTTCCTCCCAGCTTGGTGTCATCTGCAAACTTGCTAAGGGAGGACTCAATGCCTTAATCCAGGTCGTTGATAAAGACATTAAACAGGACTGGACCCAGCACTGAGCCCTGGGGAACCCCACTTGTCACTGGCCTCCAGCTGGATTTAACTCCATTTACCACCACCCTCTGGGACCGGTCATTCAACCAGTTTTTGACCCAGGAGAGTGTGCACCCATCCAGGCCAGAGGCCAACAGTTTCCGAAGGAGAATGCTATGAGAAACTGTATCAAAGGCTTTACTAAAGTCCAGGAAAACCACATCCACAGCCTTTCCCTCGTCCAAGAGTTTAGTCACTTGGTCATAGAAGTTGATCAGATTACTCTGGCAAGACCTGCCTTTCATGAACCCGTGTTGACTAAGCCTGATCACCCGATTCTCTAGCAAGTGCTTCATGATCGCACTCAAGATCACCCGCTCCATGACTTTCCCCTGTACCGACGTCAGGCTGACAGGCCTGTAATTCCCCGGATCCTCCCTGCACCCCTTCTTATAGATGGGCACGACATCAGCCAACCTCCAGTCCAGTGGAACCTCCCCAGTCATCCAGGACTGCTGGAAGATGATGGAAAGGGGTTTGGCCAGCACATCTGCCAGTTCCCTCAAAACTCTTAGGTGGACTCCATCCGGCCCCATAGACTTGTGGGCATCTAGCTGGGCAAGCAAGTCTCTAACCACCTCCTCTTGGACCTTGGGAATCTCATACTTCTCTTCCAACCCTTGGGGTTGTGCACAGAGGGAACAACTTTCCTTACTGTTAAAGACTGAGGCAAAGTAGGCATTGAGCACTTCAGCCTTGACTTCGTCCCCTGTTACTCTTGTTCCCTCTGCATCTACTAGGGACTGGAGATTCTCCCTAGCCCTCCTTTTGCTCTTGATGTATTTGTAGAAACACTTTTGGTTGTCTTTCACAGTCTTGGCCAACCGTATTTCTAGGTGGGCCTTAGCCCTCCTGATTTTTTCCCCGCACAATCTCACTTCCTCCCTATAGTCCACCCAGGATGCCTGCCCCTTCCTCTAGAGGTCGTAGACCCTCCTCTTCCTATTGATGTCTCTTAGGACCTCCCTACTCAACCACACTGGTTTCTTACCCCTCCGGCTACTTTTCCGGAACCTGGGGACAGCTTTCTCCTGAGCTGCTAGGAGTTCCTTCTTGAAGAGCGCCCAGCCCTCATGGACACCTTTGCCTTCAAGGAGCGCCTCCCACGGGACTTTTCCGACCAGCCTTCTGAACAGCCCAAAGTCTGCTCTCTGAAAGTTGAGGGCTACTGTTCTGCTAACCTCCTTCTTCATTTTACCCCGCACTGAGAACTCTATCATCTCATGATCACTTTGCCCCAAGCGTCCTCCAACCTTCACATCCCCCACCAGTCCTTCTCTCTTCACCAACAGCAGGTCCAGGAGGGCACCGTCCCTTGTCGGTTCTCTCACCAACTGTGTGAGGAAGTTGTCTTCCACACACTCCAGGAACCTCCAGGATTGCTTCCTTTCTGCTGTATTATACTCCCAGCCTATATCTGGGAAATTGAAGTCTCCCACAAGGACTAGAGGTAGCGATTTTGAGACTACACTCAGTTGTTTGTAGAAGAGCTCATCAGCTGCTTCTTCTTGGCTGGGTGGTCTATAGCAGACTCCCATCACAATCCCTTCCTGCCCATGGACTCCTCTGATTTTCACCCACAGGCACTCAGTCCCATCCTGATCGTAGTCCAGTTCGAGGGTATCAATGCCCTCTCTAACATAGAGGGCTACCCCGCCTCTTCTTCTGCCCTTCCTGTCCTTCCTAAAGAGTTTATACCCCACCATGGGTACGCTCCAGTCGTACGAGTCATCCCACCACGTCTCCGCAAGGGCAACAACATCGTAGTCTCCTTGCCCTACCACAGCTTCCAGCTCCTCCTTCTTATTTCCCATGCTGTGTGCATTGGTGTAAATGCACTTCAGCTGGGCAGGCATAGCTACAGCCTTCGCAATAGGGCTTCTCCCCAACTGAGCAGTCCTTGACTTAACTAAGGCCACAGTGCCAGTATGCTGCCTACCATCCTCAGCTGCACTCACCCCCTCTTGCTTAGTGGTGATGTACCAGCAGGCATCGCCAGCACACCACCCCTTTGCCTCTGAAGTCACACCTCCAGGCTCACTCCCATCCTGCCTGGCCTCCATCCCCTCCCCCCTCACATCTAGTTTGAAGCTCGATTTATGAGCTTAACCAGGTTTTTGGTGAGGGCTTTTGTCCCCCTAGCAGACAGGCGTGTCCCATCCCTAGTAAGAAAGCCTGGGGATGCATGGGCCTCCCCATGATTAAAGAACCCAAAGCCCCTCTTCTCACACCAGTCCCTAAGCCATTCATTAACCCGTTTCTTACTCCTCATTTCCTGCTCCTGGTTCCTTAGTACTGGGATGGAGTTGAATATTACCTGTGCCCCAGAGCCCTTGATCATTCTCCCAAGTGCCTTGAAGTCCCTTTTAATGGCTTTAGGCCTTCTACGTTCTATTTCCTCATTACCAATTTGAAAAACTAAGAGCGGGTAGTAGTCGGTGTCTTTGACCAGGGAAGGGAGCTTTCTAGTAATTTCCCTCACTGATGCTCCTGGCAAGGAGCAGACTTCCCTATGGAGCGGGTCCGGCCTACAGATGGGACCCTCCATTCCTTTGAGAAGGGAATCCCCCAAGACAATCACCCTCCTCTTCTTTTTAACCAAGGATATTTTTAGGCCTGTGGGAGGATGATGGGGTGTCGGAAACATTTCTAGGCTGTGAGTACAGCCCTCTTCGTCTTTAGGGCTAGGCTGCACCCTCAGCACCTCATATTTGTTCCCCAGAGGGATCTAGGGGTTAATTGCCTGGGTGGGGGGAGCAGGTTTCCTTCTCTGGGCAGGAACCTGCTGCCATTCCCCTCTCTGTCTCTCCATGCCTTGCAGCTTACCGGTGGGTGGTGCTCAGCTTCACTGGCTCTAGCAGCCTGTGGGAGGGTCCTGCTCCACTCGTCTGTCTCCCTCTCACACTCCCTGATGGCCCTCAGCCTAGCCACTTCCTCAGCTCTTCCACCATATGAAGCAATTCCCCTACCCGAGCACAGCTTCCACAGGTGGGGCCAGTGCCAGAGGCATGAGCCACTCCAGGAGGGGGGCACTGATGCAGAAGCAGCAGATGCAGCAGGAGATTCAGCTGCAGAGGCAGTAGCAGAAGATGCAGCAGAAGATGTAGCAGAACATGAAGAAGCAGTAGATGTAGCCGGGGGTGCAAAAACAGGAGATGCAGCAGCGGTAGATGCAGTAGGAGATGCAGCAAGAGATTTAACATCAGACACAGAAGATGTAGAAGGATATGAAGCAGCAGTACATGAAAGAGACGATGGAGCAGCAGGCGATGCTGGAGCAGGATATGCAGAAGTAGGAGTCATCAGCACGACATGCATCAGGAGATGCATCAGCAGGAGATGAATCAGGAGAGGCAGCACGAGCTATAGTAGAAGGCAATTCTTCAGCAGGAGATGCAGCCGCAGGAGATGCAGCAGAAGATGCAGAAGGAAATGCAGCAGGGTATACCTCAAGAGATGCAGATGAAGGAGATGCAAGAGTAGATACAGCAGAAGGAGTTGCAGCAGGAGATGCAGCAGCAGGAGATGCATCAGCAGGACATGCAGGCAGCAGACGAAAGAGGAGATGCAGATTCAGCAGCAGATGAAGTAGCAGGAGTTGCAGCAGCAGATGCAATAACAGGAGATGCAGCAGTAGGTGAAGGAGCACCAGATGCAGCAGCATATGCTGAAGATGTATTAGGATGAGATTAAGCTGGAGATCCAGCAGGAAGAGATGCAGCAGGATATGCAGAAAAAGATAAAGCAGAAAGAGATGCACAGGAAATACAGCAGCAGGATATGCATCAGCAGGAAATGCAGCAGGACATGCACTAGCAGAAGATGCAGCAGGAGATGCAGCCGGAGATGTATCAAGAGGATATGCACCATGATATACAGCAGCAGGAGATGCAACAAAAGATGAAGCAGGAGGAGATGCAGTAGGAGAAACAGCAGAAGAGATGTAGCAGTAAATGCAGCAGCAGATGCAGGAGCAGCTGAAGCAAGAGCAGGAGATGCAGCAGCAGATGAAAGAAGAGATGTAGATTCAGTAGAAGATGCAGTAGCTGGAGATACTGCTGTAAATGCAGGGGCAGGAGATGCCACAGGAGGTGCAGCAGCAGGAGATGCAGAAGCAGGAGATGCATCAGCACGAAATGCAGCAGGAGATACAGCAGCAGACACAGTAGGAGAAGATGCAGAAGCAGGAAATGCAGCAGAAGACACAGAAGCAGGAGATGCAGCAGGCAATACTGCAAGAGGTGCAGAAGATGGAGATGCAGGAGGAGATGCAACAGAAGGAGATGCAGCAGAAGGAGATGTAGGTGCAGGAGATTCAGTAGTAGGATAATGCAGCAGGAGATGCAGGCAGCAGATGAAAGTGGAGATTCAGATTGAGAAGGAGATGCAGCAGCAGGAGATGCAGCATCAGGAGGTGCAGCAGGAGATGTATCAACAAATGAAGCAGGAGGAGAGGCAGCAGAAGGAGATGCTGAAGTGGATGCAGCATTAGATGCAGTAGCAGCAGATGCAACAGCATTAGATACAGCAGCTAATGAAAGAGGAGATGTAGATTCAACAAGAGATGCAGTAGATGGAGATGCCAAAGGAAATGAACCAGAATGAGATGCAGAAGCAGGGAATACAGCAGGAAGAGATGCAGCAGGAAATTGCAGCAGTAGGGGAAATGGCAGGAGACGTAGCAGCAGGCGATTCAGCAGGAGTAAATGCATCTGGTTATGCAGCAGCACGATATTCAGCAGCAGGCGATTCAGCAGCAGTAGATGCAGCAGGGGATGCAGGAGCAGCATATTCAGCAGCAGGAAATGCAGCATGATATGAATAAGCAGGATATGCAGCAGCAGGAAATGCTGCAGCAGATGCAGTAGCAGGTGATGCATCAGCAGGAAATTCAGGAGATGCAGCAAGAGATGCAGCAGATGATGCAGGAGCAGAAGCAGCAGAAGATGCAGCTGGGCGAGATACAGCAGCCCCAGATCCAGCAGGAGATGCAGAACCAGATGCAATTGGATATGCAGCAAGATGAAGTAGCAGATACTGCTTGAGATGCAGCAGTAGGAGATGAAGCAGCAAAAAGTTAAGAAGCAGGAGATGCAGCATCAGCAGATTTAGCAGATGCAGCAGCAGATGCAGAAGGCATTGCAACAGAATGAGATGCAGCACGAAGAGATGCAGCAGGAAGAGATGCAGGAGCCAGAGGTGCAGCAGGAGACGCAGAAACAGGAAATGCATCAGCAGCACATGCAGCAGCAGCAGCAGATGCAGGCGCTAATGCAGCAGCAGATGCATTAGCAACGCAGTATGAGATGAAGCAAACGGAGATGCAGAAGCAGATGAAGTAGCAGGAGATGCAGCAGCAGGAGATGCAGTAGCATGTTATGAAGAAGAACGAGATGCAGCAGGCAGAAATGCAGAAGTGGGGGATGCAGCTGCAGGTGATGGAAAGGTGGATGCATCAGTGTATGCTGTAGCAGATGCAGCAGGAGATGCAGCAGGAGATGCAGCAGCAAATGCATATTCAGCAGTAGATTGAGCAGGAGCTGCAGCATCAGAGATGTAGCAGGAGATTCAGCGAGAGATGCAGCAGCAGCGATGCAGCAGCAGGAAATGGAGCAGCAGATGCAGCAGAAGGAGATGCAGTAGAAGGAGAATCAGCATATGATACAGCTGCAGGAGATTCAGCAGCAGATGCAGCAGCAGATTCAGCATCAGGAGATGGAACCACATAGGCAGATTCAGCAGGAGGTGCAGGAGCAGAAAATGCAGCAGGAGATGATACTGGATATGCAATAGCAGGAGATGCAGCAGAACATGCACCAGCTGGAGATGCAGCAGGAGATGCTGTAGGCCCTGAAATTTTGAAGTCAGGCTTTAATAGCCATTCTGATGTAACAGAACACAAGACTAGACCGAAAGTTCTACACGTATTGCTTTGCAGTAAAAGAGCTATAAGAGAAAAGATTCAGCAACAGCAGCATTCCATGCTAGCATCGTACCTGCGGGAGTTGCTCACTTTTCCTAGAGCACCTTCATAGGTGCAATAAAGACACAATTCAGTACCCTATACTAAAACAGTCCATAAATTTTTCTTTGCTGCTTGTATTGAAACCGTTTCCACAGAAGACTCTAAGGAGAGCCAGCATTTGATCGTAACAGCTTCCTTGCATTACTTGTGCTGAAAGCTCTGAAATTTTGAAGCGACGCTTTAATAGCCATATGAATGTTGCATTACACAAGCCTAGACTGAAAGCTTTATAAGTCTTCTTTTGCAGTGAAAGCACTATAAGAGAGCACATTCAGAAGCATCAGCATTCCATTCTAGCATCTTCCATGTGGGAATTACTCACTTTTCCTAAAGAGCCTTCATAGGCAAAGATAGGTCACAATTCAGGACTCTATACTGAAACGGTCCTTAAGTCTTGCTTAGCTGCTTGCAGTGAAAGTGCTTCCATAGAAGACTCAGACTAAAGCCAGCATTTGATGGTAGCAACTTCTCTACGTTACTCGTTCTGAACGATCTGAAAATATTGAAGTGACACCTTAATAGTAATTCTGAAGTTACAGTATACAAGCCCAGACTGAAATTTCTACAAGTCTTGCTTTGTAATAAAAGCACTATAAAGGAGGACATTCACAAGTAGAAGCATTCCATGCTAGCAACTTCCCTGCGGGAGTAATTTAATTTTCCTAAAGCGGGTTAATAGGAGCAGTTAAGTCACAATTCAGTACCCTACACTAAATCGTACTGTTAGTCGTGCTTTCCAAGTTGCAATGAAAGAGTTTCCACAGAAGACTCTAACGAGAGCCAGAATTTGATCGTAGCAGTGTCCCCACAGTTCTTGTGCTGAACGATCTGAAAATATTGAAGTGACGCCTTAATAGCAATTCTGAAGTTACAGTATACAAGACTAGACTGAAAGGTCTACACGTCTTGCTTTACAGAAAAAGCACTCTAAGAGACGACATTCCGGAGTTCCAGAATTCCATGCTAGCATCTTCCCTTCAGGAGTTAGTCACTTTTCCTAAAGCGCTTTCATAGGCGAAGTTAAGTCACAATTCAGTACCCTGTACAAAAACGGTCCATAAGAAATGCTTTGCAGCTTGCAGTGAATGCTCTTTCACAGAAGACTCTTAATGAGAGCTAGCATTTGATCGTAACAGCTTCCCTGCCGTACTTATTTGGAAAGCTCTGATATTTTGATTTGACACTGTAATAGCCATTCTGATGTTGCTGTACACAAGCCTAGACTGAAAGTTCTACATGTCTTGCTTTGCAGTGAAAGCGCTCTAAGAGAAGACATCCAGAAGCATCAGTATTCTCTGCTAGCATCTTCCATGCGGGCTTTATTCTATTTTCCTAAACGCCTTAATCGGCGCACTTAAATCACTATTAAGTATCCATACAAAAACTTTCTCTAAGTCGTGTTTTTTCACTTTCAGTGAAAGTGCTTCTAGTGAAGACTCAAATTAAAGCCAGCATTTGATAGAAGCAGCTTCCGTGCCTTACTTGTTCTGAACTATGTTAAATTTTGAAGTGACGCTTTAATAGCCATTCTGCTGTTGCAGTATACAAGCCTAGACTGAAAGTTCTACACGTCTTGCTTTGCAGTGAAAGCACTCTAAGAGAAGACATTCAGAAGAGGCAGCGTTCTATGCTAGCATCTTCCCTCTGGCAGTTGCTCACTTTTTTTAAAGTGCCGTAATTCGTGAATATTAAGACTCTATTTATTCTCTTACACTAAAACATCCTGTTAGTCGTGCTTTGCACCTGGCAGTGAAAGCGCATCTACAGAAGACTCTAACAAGAGCCAGCATTTCATGGTAGCATCTTACCTGTGGTACTTGTGCTGAACACTCTGAAGTTTGGAAGTGACGCCTTCACAGCTATTCTGATGTTACAGTTCACAAGCTTAGACTGAAATTCTACAAGTTTTCCTTTGCAGTGAAAACGCTCTAAGAGAAGACATTCAGAAGCAGCAGCATTCCATGCTAACATCTTCGCTGTTGGAGATATTCACTTTTCCTAAAGCTCGTTATTAGTTGCTATTATGTCACTATTCTTTAACCTAGACTTAAATGCATTGTTAATCCTATTTTACACCTCTCAGTGAAAGCGCTTGCAGAGAAGATTCTAACGAGAGCCACCATTTGATGCTAGCAACTTCCCAGGGGTATTTCTGCTAAACGTTTTCAAAATCTTCAAGTGAAGCCTTACTAGCCTTGCTGATGTTACAGTTCACTAGCCTAGACGGAAAGTTCGATAAATCTTGGTTTGCAGTGATTGTGCTCTAAGAGAAGACATACAGAAGCAGAAGCATTCCATGCTAACATCTTCCCTGCTGGAGATATTCACTTTTCCTAAAGTGCCTTATTAGGCTCTGTTAAGTCTCTATTCATTTGACAACACAAGAACATTGCGCTAGTCGTTCTCTGCATCTTGCAGAGAAACCGCTTCCATAGAAGATGCTAACGAAAGCCAGCTTTTGATGGTAACACTTTTCCTGTGTTACTTGTGCCGAACGCTCTGAAATTTTGAAGTAATGCCTTCGTAGTCATTCTGGTCTTACAGTACACAAGACTAGACTGAAAGTTCTACAAGTCGTGCTCTGCAGTGAAAGTGCTGTAAGAGAATACATCCACAAGCAGCAGCATTCCATGCTAGCATCTTCCCTGCTGCAGATATGAATTTTTACTAAAAAGCCGTAATAGACGGTGTTAAGTCCCTATTCACTAGCCTATGCTAATAAGTTCTTTTAGTCGTGTTTGCAGCTTGCAGTGAAAGCGCTTCCAGAGAAGACTCTAAGGAGAGACACCATTTGATGCTAGCAACTTCCCAGGGGAACGCTTTGAAAAAAGTGCTGAAAGCTTTCAAATCTTCAAGTGAAGCCTTACTAGCCATGCTGATGCTACTGTTCACTAGCCTAGACGGAAAGTTCGATACATCTTGGTTTGCAGTGATTGCGCTCTAAGAGAAGACATACAGACGCAGAAGCATTCCAGGCTAACATCTTCCCTGCTGGAGATATTCACTTTTCCTAAAAAGCGTTATTAGGCGTTATTAAGTCGCTAATAACTAGCCTGCACGAAAACGTTGCGTTTTTCGTGCTTTGTGGCTGGCAGTGACAGCGCTTCATGAAAGGATCCTATCGAGAGCCAAAAATTGATGGTAGCAGCTTCCCTGCTGTACGTGTGCTGAACGAGCTCAAATCTTGAAATGAGGCTTTAATAGCCATTCTGATCTTACAGCTCATAAGCCTAGAGTGAAAGTTCTACAAGTCGTCTTTTGTAGTAACAGCGCTATAAGAGAAAACATTAATAAGCGGTGTAATTTCATGCCAGGATTTGCACTGCCTGAAATACTTACTTTTCCATAAGCGCGTTAACAGGCGCAGTTAAGTCACAATTCATTACCCTAAACTAAAACGTGTTAGTTGTGTTTCACAGGTTGCAGTGAAAGTGCTGTAAGAGAAGACTTTAACGAGAACCAGCATTTGATGGTAAGGCTTCCTTGCGGTACTTGTGCTGAACACTCTGAAATTTTGAAGTGACATTTTACTAGCTGATGATATACTTCAGAAGACTAGAATGAAACTTCTAGAAGTCGTACTTTGCAGTGAAAGTGCTATAAGAGAAGACATTCAGAAGCAGCAACATTCCATACTACCATCTTCCCTGCAGCCGATGTTCACTATTCTGAAAGTGCGTTATTTGGAGAAGTAAAGTAACTGTTCTGTATCCTATACTAAAATTTCATGTTAGTCGTGCTTTGCAGCTTGCAGTGAAAGCGCTTCCAGAGAAGACTAATGAGAGCCAGCACGTGATCGTAGCAGCTTCCCTGCCGTACTTGTTCTGAACGATTTGAAATTTTGAAGTGACGCTTTAATACCCATTCTGATGTTACAGGACACGAGCCTAGACTGAAAGTTCTACAAGTCTTTCTTTGCAGTGAAAGCGCTATAAGAGAAGACATTTAGAAGCAGCGGCACTCCATGCTAGCATCTTCCATACGGGCTTTACTCACTTTTCCTAAAGCTCCTCCATAGGCGCAGTTAAATCACAATTCCGTAATCAATACTAAACGTTTAGTTAGACGTGCTTTGCAGCTTGCAGTGAAAGCGCTTCAAGAGTAGATTCTAACGAGAGCTAGCATTTGATCGTAGCAGCTCCCTTGCGGTACTTTTTCTAAACGTTTTCAAATTTTGCAGTGACACTTTAATAGCCTTTCTGATGATGCAGTACACGAGCCTAGACTGAAAGTTCTACAAGTCTTGCCTTGCAGTGAAAGCGCATCCAGAGAAGAATTATACGAATTTCAATATTTGATCGTAGAATCTTCCCTGCGGTATTTGCGCTGAACTCTCTGATATTATGAAGCGACGCTTTAATAGCCATTTTGATGTTGCAGTGTACAAGCCTAGACTGAAACTTCTACAAGTTTTGCTTTGCAGTGAAAGCGCTCTAAGAGAAGACATTCAATAGCAGCAGTATTCCACGCTAGCATCTACACTGTGTCAGTTACTCACTTATCAGAAAGCACCTTCATAAGTCACACTTCAGTACCCTATACTAAAACGTTCTGTTAGTCATGCTTTGCAGCTTGCAGTGAAAGCGTTTCCATAGAAGACTCTAACGAGAGCCAGCATTTCATCGTAGCTTCTTCCCTGTGGTACTTGTGCTGAATGCTCTGATATTTACAAATGACGCTTTAATAGCCGTTCTGATGTTACAGTACACAAGCGTATACTCAAACTTCTAAAAGTATCGCTTTGCAGTGAAAGCGCTTCAAGAGCAGACATTCAGAAGCAGCAGCATTCCATGCTGGCATCTTCCCTGTGGGCGTTATTCGATTTCCCTAAAGCGCCTCAATAGTGGCAGTTAAGTAATAATGAGATGAAGCAGGAGATGCAACACCAGAAGATGCAGCACCAAGAGATGCAGCAGGAGACGCAGCAGCACATGCAGTATCAGCAGACGCAGCAGCAGGAGATGAAGCAGGAGATGCAGCAGCAGGAGATGCAGCAGCAGGAAATACAACAGGAATAGATGCAGAAGGTAATGCAGCAGAAGGAGTTCAAGCAAAATATGCCGCAGCAGGAAATGCAACACCAAGAGATTCAGATGGAGATGCAGCAAGAGGTGCAGCAGCAGGAGATGCAGAAGCAGATGTTGCAGCACCAGCAGATGCAGCACTGGGAGATGCAAAAAGAGTTGCAGCATCAGGAGATGGAGGACGAATGCATCTACAGGGGATTTTTTAGCAGGCGATGCAGAAGGAGTTGCAGAATAAGGAGATGCAGCAGGGAATGTAGCAGCAGCAGAAGTAACAGGAGATGCAGCAGCATCATATGCACTAGGAGATGTAGCAGAAGGAGATGAAGAAGCAGGAGATTATGCAGGCGATGCACCGGGAGATGCAGAAGGAGGAGATGCAGCAGCAGGAGGTGCAGAGTAGTAGATGAAGGGAAGAAGATGCAGCAGAAGGACATATAGCAGGAGATTCATCAGCAGTACATGCAGTAGGAGAGAATACAGCATCAGATGCAGCATCAGATGCAGCAGCAGGAGATGCAGCAGCAGGAGATCTATCAGGAGATGCAGCAGTGGATGAAGCGGCAGCAGATGCAGCAGCAAATTCAGCAGATGCCGCAGTACTAGATTGATAAAGAGCTGCAGCAGGAAATGCAGATGAATATGCAGGAGCAGGAGATACAGCAGGAGATGCATCTGCAGGTGATACAGAAGGAGATGCAGCAGGTGACGCTCAAGGAGATGCAGTAGGAGATGCAGAACAAGATGAAGCAGCAAGATACGCAGCAAAAGGAGATGACGCAGGAGATTCTTCAATAGAAGGTGCAACATGAGATAGAGCAGGAGATGCAGCAGCAGACGAAGCAAAAGGAGATGCAGAAACAGGAGATGCAGCAGCAGGATATGGATCAAGAGATGAAGCAGCAGGAGATTCATTAGGAGATGCAGTAGCAGGATATGAAGCAGCAGGAGATATAGCAGCAGGAAATGCAGCATGAGATGCCGCAGGATGAGATGAAGCAGCAGGGGGTGTATCAGGAGATGCAGAATCAGCAGATACAGCAGCAGATGCTGTAGCAGGAGATGCAGCAGGAGATGTGGGAGAAGGAGATGCAGCAGGAGGAGATGGGAGAGGAAATGCAGTAGGAGGAGATTCAGCAGGAGATTCAGCAGGATATGCAGCAGGAGGAGATGGAACAGGAGATGCAGTAGGAGGAGATTCAGCAGGAGATGTAGCAGCAGGAGATGCAGCAGGAGATGCAGCAGGAGAAGGTACAGCAGCACCAGATGCAGCAGTGTATGCAGCAGAAGGAGATGAATAAGAGATGCAGCAGCAATGGATGCAGCAGGAGATGTTGGAGCCGGAGATGCAAAAGAAGTAGATGCAGAAGCAGGAGATGCAGCAGGAGGAGATTCAGCAGGAGATGCAGCAAAACATACGTCAGCAGGATACACAGCAGCAGGATATGAGGCAGGAGATGCACCAGCAACAGAATCAGCAGGAGATGCAGCAACTTATGCAGCAGAAGATGAAGAACCATATGCAGCAGAAGATGCAGAACCATATGCAGCAGGTGATACAGCAGCAGATGAAGCAGCAGATGCAGCTGGAGATGTAGCATCACTAGATGCAGAAGCAGATGCAGCAGGAAATGATGCAGGATGAGATGCAGCAAGAATTGCATCAGCAGGAGGTGCTGCTGGAAATTTAGTAGGATATGCAACAGCAAGAAATTTGGCAACAGCAGATGCAGCAGTATATGCAGCAGCAGATGCAGCTGCATGAGGTGTATCAGCAGGAGATGTAGCAGGAGATGCATATTCAGCAGGTGATGCACCAGGATATGCAGCAGGAGATTCAACAGAAGGACATGAGCAGGAAATCAGGCAGAGATGCAGCAGCAGGAGATGCAGTAAAAGAAGATGCAGTTGCACCAGATGCAGCAGCAGATTCAGCAGGAATTGCAGCATCAGGAGATGAAGAGGCAGGAGATTCAGCAGCAGGAGATGCATCAGCAGGAAATTCCGTAGGAGATTCTGCAGCAGGAGATTCAGTAGAAAATGCAGCAGGAGATGCAGCAGGAGATATAGAAGGAGATTCAGCAGCAGGGGATGTAGTAGGAGATGCAGCAGGAGATACATCAGCAGGAATTTTAGTAGGAGATGAAATAGCAACATAGGCATCAGCAGTTACAGCAGCAAGTGCAGCAGGATTATGTAGCAGCAGGAGGTGCAGCCGCAGATGCCTTCAAAAGAATATGCAGCTGAATTGCAGAAGCACTAGATGCATCCGTAGAAGTTTGAGCTGCAGATGCAGTAGGAAATGGAGATGCTTCTACAGATGCATCCGCAGATGCATCCGCAGAGGATGCAGCAGGAGATGAAGCAGCAGGCTACACAGCAGCAGGAGATGAAACAGTGAGAGATGCAGGAGGACATCAAGTGGAAGGAGATGCAGCAGCACAAATGTAACATGAGATGCAGCAGTACATGAAGCATCAGGAATAGGAGCAGCAGATTAAGGAGATGCAGCAGCAGGAAATGTAGCAGAATATGCAGCAGGAGGTAATGCAGCATGTGATGCAGCAGCAGGTGATGCAGCTGCAGAGGCAGCAGATTCAGCAGCAATAGATGCAGCAGAAGATGCATCAGGAGATCCAGATTCATTAAGAGATGTAGCAGCAGAAAATGCTGCAGCAGATGCTGCAGCAGGAAAGCAGCAGAAGGAAATGCAGCAAGATATGCTGCAGGAGGAGGTGCAGTAGGATATGAAGCAGGAGATGCAGCAGCAGGAGATGCAGGAGGATATCAAGTAGAAGGAGATGCAGCAGCAGCAAATGTAACAGGAGATGCAGTACATGAAGCAGCAGGAAATGGAGCAGTAGAAGATACAGCATAATGTAATGCAGGCAAAGATGCAGCAGCAGGTGATGCAGCAGCAGATTCAGTAGATGATGCAGATTCATTAGGAGATGTAGCAGGAGAAGATGCTGCAGCAGATGATGCAGCAGGAGATGCAGCAGAAGGAAATGTAGCAAGATATGCTGCAGGAGGAGATGCAGTAGGATATGAAGCAGGAGATGCAGCAGCAGGAGATTTAGCAGGAGATGCAGCAGTAGATGAAGCAGCAACATATGCAACATCAGATGCACCAGATGGAGCAGAAAGAGATGCAGCAGGGGATGGAGCCGCAGATGCAACGGGAAATCGTGCATCAGGAGATGCATCCACAGATACATGAGCAGAGGATGCATCAAGAGATGTAGCAGCAGGAGATAGAGAAGCAGGAGATTAAGCAGCAGATGCAGCATCAGGAAATGCAGGAGGATATCAAGTAATAGGGGCTGCTCCTGCTTCCTCATTTTTTTTATATCTCCCGCTGCTTCCTCTGCTGGTGATTTTTCTGCTGATACATCTCCTGCTGCATTTCCTGCTGCTGTATCTTCTGATTCATCTCATGATGATGCATCTTCTGCTGCATCTCCTGCTTCTCCATCTACCTTGGTTACATTTCCTGCTAAATCTGCTGCTGAATCTGCTGCTACATCCCCTGCTGCTGATTCTCCTGCTTCTGCATATCCTGCTGCTTTATGGTCTGTTTCATCTACTGCTGCTGCATATCCTCCTACATCTTCTGCTGCTACACTTTCTTTCTGCTGCATCTGCTACTGCATCTCCTGCTGCATCTCCTTCTGCTGTATCTCCTGCTGAAAAGCCTGCTGCATCTCCTACGGCTGCATCTCCTGCAGCTGAATCTGCTGCCGCAGTGCTGTGGTTGCATCTCCTGCTGCTGCATCTCCTGTTGCTGCATCTCCTTCAAAATATCCTGATGATGCAGATGCAGCAGCTGGAGCAGCAGGAGATGCAGAAGGAGATGCAGCAGGAGATGGCCCAGCAGGAGATGGAGCAGGGGATACAGCAGCAGGACAAGCAGCAGTAGATGCAGCAGCAATATATGCCGCAAAAGGAGATGAAGCAGGATAGGAAGCATCAGGAGACTAAGCAAGAGGAGATGCATTAGGAGATTCCACAGCAGGCTATGCAGCAGCAGGAGATTCAGCAGCAGATGCAGCAACATGAAATTCAGCAGCAGATTCAGCAGCACGGGATTCAGCAGCACGGGATTCAGCAGTAGGAGATGCCACAGGAGATGTGGCTGCAGGAGATGCAGCAGCAGATGCAGCATCAGGAGATGCACGAGGACATCTATGAGCAGGATATGTAGCAGCACTAGATGCACCAGTAAGCGAATCTACAGCAGATGCAGCAAAAGATGCAGGAGATTCGGCATCAGGTGCTGCAGCAGGAGATGCAGCAGGAGGAGATGCAACAAGATATGCAGAATCAGGAGATGCAGCAGTAGGAGATGGGGTATGAGATGCAGAAGCAGGAGATTCAGCAGCAGATGCAGCAGGAGATGCAGCACCTGCAGATGCAGCAGCAGGAGATGAAGTATCAGATGCAGGAGCAGGAAATGCAGCAGTAGAAAATACAGCAAGAGGAGAGGCAGCAGGAGTTGGAGCAGAAGGAGATGCAGCAGCAGTAAATACATCAGGAAATGCATCAGCAGCCGCAGGAGATACAGCAGCAGCAGCTGCAGCTTGACATGCAGCAGCAGGAGATACAGCAGAGTTTGCAGCAGCAGGAGATGCAGAAGCAGGAGATCCAGCAAGAAAGCACCATCATAAAATGAATACGCAGATGTAACCGAAGGATATGGTGAAGGAGATGCAGCTGGAGATGCAGCAGCAGTAGATTGAGCAAGATATACAGAAGCAGGAGATGCATCAGCGGGAGATATGGCATGAGAGGCAGAAGAAGATGATCTCGCAGCAGATGCAGTTGCATATGCAGAACCAGCAGGAGATTCAGCTGTAGGAGATTCAGTAGGAGATGATGCAGATGGAGCTGTAGCATCAGGAGATGCAGAAGGAGATGCAGAAGGAGATGCAGTAGTAGGAGATGAAGCAGTATATGAAGCAGCAGCAGATGCAGCAGAAAATACTGCAAATGCAGCAGTAGGAGATGAATCAAGAGATGCAGCAGTAGATGATGCAGAAGCAAGAAATGCAGCAGAAGGAGATTACGCAGGAGATGCATCAGTAGGAGCAGCAGCAGGAGATGAAGCAGCAGCAGATGCATCAATAGATGCCTATTCATCAGGAGATGCAGCAGGAAGAGATGCTTCAGCAGGTACAGATTCATGAGATGTAGCACGAGATACAGAAGGAGATGGTGTAGGAGAAGAGGCAGGAGGAGATGATGCAGCAGATGCAGTAGCAGGAGATGCAGAAGCAGAAGATGCAGCAGGAGATTCTACAGCAGGAGATGCAGCAGCAGATACAGTCACAAGAGATGAGCAGCGGATTCAGCAGGATATTCTGCAGCAAGAGATGAAGCCTCAGGATCTGCAGAGAAGAAGATGCAGCAGTAGGAGATGCAGCAGGAGATGTAACAGCAGACGCATCAGCAGAAGATGCAGCAGCAGAAGATAGAGTAGCAGCACAAGAAAATGGAGCAGGAGATGCAGCAGGATAAGATGCAGTACCAGCAGATGCAGCAGGAGATGCAGCGTCTGGAGTTGAAGCACTAGAAGATGCTGCAGAAGATGCAGCAGCAGATGCATCAGGAGAAGCAGGAGCAGGAAATGCAGCAGCGGAGATGCAGGAGTAGGAGAGACAGAAGCAGGAGATGTGGCAGCAAGACATGCAAAAGGATATGCAGAAGCAGGAGATGCGGCAGCAGGAGAGGCACTATGTGATTCTACAGGAAATGCAGCAGAAGATAGAGAAGCAGGAGATGCAGCAGCAGATGCAGCCACAGGAGATGCAGGAAATGGATCAGCTGATGCAGGAGGAGATTTAGCAGGAGGAGAGGCAGCAGCAGGAGATGCAGCAGGAGATTCTGCTGCATCTCCTGCTGCTGCTTCTCCTACTGCATCTCCTCCTGTTTCATCTTTTGTTGCATCTCCTGCTGCTGTATATCATGGTGTATATCCTCTTGATACATCTCTGTCTGCATCTCCTGCTGCATCTCCTGCTAGTGCATGTCCTGCTGCATTTCCTGCTGATGCATATCCTGCTGCTGTATTTCCTGATGCATCTCTTTCTACTTTACCTTTTTCTGCATATCCTGCTGCATCTCTTCCTGCTGGATCTCCTGCTTAATCTCCTCCTACTACATCTTCAGCATATGCTGCTGCATCTGGTGCTGCTTCACATATTGCTGCATCTCCTGCTATTCCATCTGCTGATGCAACTCCTGCTACTTCATCTGCTGCTGCATCTCCTTCTACTTCATCTGCTGCTGAATCTGCATCTCCCCCTTCTTCTGCTGCCTGCATCTCCTGCTGATGCATCTCCTGCTGATGCATCTCCTGCTACATCTCCTTTTGCAGCATCTACTCTTGCATCTCCTTCTTCTGCATCTCTTGAGGTATATTCTGCTGCATTTCCTTCTGCATCTTCTGCTGCATCATTTGTGGCTTTATCTCCTGCTGCTGTATTTCCTGCTGAAGAATCGCCTTCTGCTATATCTCCTGCTGCTGCATCTCCTTCTGAATGTGATGCTGAATCTACTGCTGAACATGCATCCCCTGCTGCTGCATTACCTGCTGTGTCTCCTCCTGCAGTATATCTTGCTGCATTTCCTTCTGCTGCATCTCGTACTACATCTTCTGCTGCTGAATCTCCTTCTATATCTCCTGCTGTATCTCCTACTGAATCTTCCACTGAATCTCCTGCTGCAGACTTTCCTACGGCACTTCTTGCTGCTACATTTCCTGCTGATGCATCTCCTGGTGAATCTCCTTCCTCTTAATCTCTTTCTGCTGCATCTCCTGCATCTTTTGCGGCTGCATCTTCTTCTACTGCGTCTCCTGCTACTTCATCTCCTTCTGCATCTCCCACTGCTACATCTCCTTCTGCATCTCCTGCTTCTGCATCTCCTGCTACTTCATCTCATGCTGCATCTCCTGCTATGCACATCATGCTGCTGCATCTGCTGTTGCATATCTTGCTGCATCTGCTGCAGGATCTCCTGCTGCTTCAGTTCCTGCTGCATCTCACCCTGCATCAACTGCTGCTGCATGTGCTGCTGCTTCTGGAGTTGCTACATCTCCTGCTACATCTGCTGCTGCTGCATCTCATTCTGCTGCATCTCCTGCTGCATTTGCTTCTGCATTTCTACTTCATCTCCAGCTTCATCTTCTGCTGCTGCATCTCCTTCGGTATCTTCTGCTGTTTCATATCCTGCTGCATCTACTCTTCTACATCTCCTGAATCTGCTGTTGTATCTGCTACTACTTCATGTACTGCTGCATCTCCTGCTGCATTTGTTTTACATTTCTACTCCATCTCCTGCTGCATCTCATGCTGCTGCATTTCTTGAATCTGCTCTTGTATCTGCTGCTATTTCATGTACTCCTGCATCTCCTGCTGCCGTATCTCCTGCTACATACTCTGCTGATGCATCTGCGGATGTATCTACTGATGCTGAATATCCTGCTACATCTGCTGCTGAATCTCCTGCTACTGAATCACCTGCTGCTGCATCTCCTACTGCATATGCTGCTGAATGCATTTGCGGCTGCACCTCCTGCTGCTGCATCTCCTGCTGCTGCATCTCCTGCTGCATTTCCTGCTGCAACGGCTGCTGCATCTAGTGCTACTTCATCTACTGCTGCATCTCCTACATGTCCTGCTGCATCTACTGCTGCTGCCTCTGCCTGTGCATCTGCTGCTGATCTATCTCCTTCTCCATCTCTTCCTGCTGCATCACCTGCTGCATCCCCTACTGCTGCATCTGCAGCATATGCTGCTTCATCTGGTGCTGATTCACCTACTACTGCAACCCCTGCAAAATTTCCTGCTGCTACACCTGCTGCTGCAGCATCTCCTGCTTAATCTTCTGAAGCATCTTTTGCTGCATTTTCTGCTGGTGCATCTCCTGCTGCATTTCCAGCTGGTGCATCTCTTGCCTCATATCCTGCTGCTGTGTCTCCTGCTGATGTATGTTTTGCTACATCGCCTGCTGATGCATCTACTCCTGCATCTACTTCTGCATCTACTTTTTCGGCATCTCTGGCTCCAGCATCTCCTGCTTCATCAATTGCTGCTGCATCTCTTATGCATCTCCTTCTGCTGCATCTCCTGCTGCATCTGCTGCTGCTGTACCTCCTCCTGCTTCATCTCCTGTTCCACCTCCTCCTGCTGCATCTCCTGCTTAATCTCTTCCTGCTGCATCTCCTGCTGTTGCATCTCCGTCTGCTGAAACTGCTTCTGCTTTATACACTGGTGTATCTACTGCTGTTGCATCTCCTGCTGTATCTTCTTCTGCCAGATTTCCTGCTGTATCTTTTTCTGCCACATCTCTTGCTGCATCTTCTTCTGCTGCATCTCCTGCGGCTGCATCTCCTTCTCCATCTCCTGCTGGTGGATATTCTCCTGATCGATTACCTTATGCATCTCTTTCTTCTGCATCTTTTGCGTTTCCTGATGCACCTTTTCCTGTTACATCGCCTGCTGCTTCATCTACTGCTGCATCTTCTCCTACACTCGTGCTGTTTTATCTACTGTTGCTGCATCTGCTGATGCTGTACCTCTTGCTGCATCTCCTTCTGCTGCTTTTAATTCTCTGCATCTTCTTCTCTGCATCTCCCTCTATTGGTACCCCTGCTTCTGCATCGCCTGCTGCATTTCATGCTGCTGCACCACCTGCTGCTGCATCTCCTGCTGCATCTCCTGCTGCATCTCTTGCTGATGCATCTCCTGCTGATGCATCTCCTTGTGCATCTGCTGCTGATTCATTTACTGCTGCATCTCCTGCTATATCTTCTGCTTCTGCATCTCCTGCTTCTCGATCTCCTCATGCATCTCCTGCTACTGCATCTGCTGCTCCATATTCTTCTGATGCATCTGCGGATTCATCTCATGATGCTGGTTCTCCTTCTGCTTAATCTCCTGCTGCTGTAATCCCTGCTGCATCTACTGCTGCTGCATACCCTACTTCATCTACTGCCACTGCATCTCCTGCTGCAACATCATCTACTGCTGCATGTCCTGCGTAACCTCCTGCTGCTGCATCTTTTCCTTCTGCATCATCTACTGCTGCATCTCCTGATGAATCTCCTAGTGCAGCATCTGCAGCATTTTCTGCTGTATCTGAAACAGCTTCATATATTGCTGCATCTCCTTCTGCTGCATCTCCTGCATCTGCTGCTGCATCTCCTGCTGCATCACCTGCTACTGAGTCTCCTGCTGCATTCCTGCTGCATCTCTTGCTGCTGCACCTCCATCTGTGGCATCTCCTGCTGCGTCTCTTGCTGCTGAACCTCCTACTTTATCTCGTGCTGAGTCAGCTGCTCCTGAATCCCTGCGGCGTTCCGGATGCATCTCCTGCTCCTGCATCTCCTGCTGATGCATCTCCTGCTTCATCTCCTGATGCTGCATCTCCTGATGCATCTCCTGCTGAATCTAATCCTACCACATCTCCTGCTGCTTCATAACCTGCTGCATCTCCTCTAGCTGAGTCTCCTGCTGCTGCATCTCCTGCTTCATCTCATGCTACTGTATATGCTTTTGCTGCATCTGCTGCAGGATCTTCTGCTACTGCATCTCATGTCACATTACCCGGTGATGTATTTCCTGCTTCTGCATATCTTATTGCATCTCCTGCTGCTGCATGTCCTGCTGCATCTCCTCCTGCTACATCTCTGGCATCTATTGGTGCATCTGCTATAGATTCATCTATTGCTGCATCTCCTGCTGCTGCATCTCCTGCTTCTGGGTGTCGTCCTGTATCACCTGATGCTGCATCTGCTGTTGCATGTCCTGCTGCAGCATCTCCTACTGCTGAATCTGCTGCTGCTGCATACACTGCTGTATCTCCTTCTGCTGCTGCATCTTCTGCTGCTGTACTTCCTGCTGCAGGGTCTGCTGTTGCATTACCTGATGAATCTGTTGCTGCTGCACCTCCTAAGGCATTTCCTGCTGCTTAATCTCCTGATGCTGCACCTTCTGCTTCATCTCCTTCTGATGCATATATTTCTCCTGCTGCTACTGCTGCTTCCTCTGCTGCTGCATCTTCTTCTGCATCATCTGATTCTGAATTTACTGCTGCATCTCCTCACATTATCCTGCTGCATACACTGCTACTGCATCACATCCTTCTGCACATCCTGCTGCATCTCCTGTGGGATATATTCCGGCTGCACCTCCTGCTCCATATTTAGCTGCTGCATCTCCTGCTGAATGTGCCTCTGTATCTGCAGTGGCATCTGCTGAGTCTTCGTCTCCTGCTGCTGAATCTCCTGCTGAATATGCTACTGAATATGCTGCTGCATCTCCTGCTGCACCTCTGGCTGAATATGCATCTCCTGCTGCATCTCGGTCTGATGCATCTCCTGCTGCTGTATCCCCTGCTTCTGCATCCTCTGTTTCATCTACTACTGCTGCAAGTCCTTCTACATCTTCTGCTGCTGAATTTAATTCTGCTGCATCTCCTGCTTCGTCACCTGCTACTGAATCCCCTGCTGCATTCCTGCTGCATCTCCTGCTGCTGAATCTCGTGCTGCTGCACCTCCTGCTGTTGAATATCCTGATGCAACTAAGGCTGCTGCATCACCTGCTACTGAATCCCCTGCTTCATTCCTGCTGCATCTCCTGATGATGCAGCTCCTGATGCAGCTCCTGTTACTGCATCTCCTGATGCTGCATATCCTGCTGAATCAACTCCTGCTGCATCTCCTGCTGCAGTATTTCCTGCACCTACTGCTGCATCTCCCCTTGCTGCATTTCCTGCTGCTGCATCTCCTGCTGCAACTGCCGCTGCATGTGTGCTTCTGCATCTCATGCCACAAGTCCTGCTGATGCATCTCCTGCTGCTGCATCTCCTGCTACCTAATCTCCTGCATCTGCTGCTGCATCTGCTGTAGATTCACTTACTGTTGCATCTCCTGCTGCTGCATCTCCTGCTGCATCTCCTGCTGCTTCATTTCCTGATGCATCTCCTACTGCTTCATTTCCTGATGCATCTCCTGCTGCTGAATCTAATCCTACCACATCTCCTGCAGCATCAACTGCTGATGCATCTCCTGATGCATCTCCTCGTGCTGCATCTCCTGCTGCTGAATCTCATGGTGCATGTCCTCTCAATATCCTGCTGCACATCCTGCTGCTACATCACCTGCTACTGCATCTCGTTCTCCATCTCCTGCTGCATCTCCTACTGCTGCATCTTCTGCTGAACGTGCTTCTGTATCTGCAGCGGCATCTGCTGAGTCTTCATCTCTTGCTGCTGAATCTCCTGATACTGCATCTCCTGCTGAAGGTGCTGCTGAATATGCTGCTGCATCTCCTGCTGCACCTCCGGCTGAATATGCATCTCTTGCTGCATCTCGTGCTGATGAATCTCCTGTTGCTGTATCCCCTGTATCCTGCTGCTGCATCTCCTGCTGCACGCTTTGTTTCATCTACTACTGCTGCAAGTCCTTCTACATCTTCTGCTGCTGAATCTCTTTCTGCTGCATCTGCTGCTGCATCTCCTGGTGCATCACCTGCTACTGAATCCTCTTTTGCATACCTGCTGCATCTCCTGCTGCTGCAACTCCTGCTGCACCTCTGGCTGAATATGCATGTCTTGCTGCATCTCGTTCTGATGCATCTCCTGTTGCTGTATCCCCTGCTTCTGTATCCTCTCTTTCATTTACTGCTGCTGCACGTCCTGCTACATCTTCTGCTGCTCAATCTTCGGCTGCATCTGCTGCTGCATCTACTGCTGCATCACTTGCTACTGAATCCTCTGCTGCATCTCCTGCTGCTGCACCTCCGGCTGCTGCATATGCTCTTGCTGCATCTCCTGATGCTGCATCTCCTGCTGAATCTTTTCCTGCTCTACTCCTGCTGTATCTCTTTCTGCTGCATCTCCTGCATCTCCTGCTGCATTTGCTGCTACATCTCCTGGTGCTGTATTTCATTCTGCTGGATCTCCAATTGCATGTATTGCTGCTGCCTCTTCTCCTGAACCTCCTTCTGCTACATCTCTGTCTGCAACTACCTCTGATGCATCAGCGATTTCAACTCATGATGCTGCTCTCCTGCTTCATCTCCTGCTGCTGAATCTCCTGCTGGTGCATAACCTGCTGCACCTCATGCTGCTTCATACCCTACTTCAACTACTGCTGCTGCATATAATGCTGCTGCACCTCCTCCTGAATCACCTGCTGCATCGCCTGCTGCATCTCTTCTGTCTGCATCTCCTACTCTATCTCCTGCTGATGCATCTCCTCCTGCTGCATCTCCTGCTGTAGCATCTGCAGCATTTGCTGCTACATCTGCTGCTGCTTCACATAATGCTGCATATCCTGCTACATATCCAGCTGCTGCATCTACTTCTGCTCCATGTGCTGCATCATCTCCTGCTTGCTGCATCTCCTGATAGAACTCCTGCTTCTGTATCTCTGGCATCTGCTGCGGCATCTGCTGCTGCATCTGCTGCTGATTCATCTACTGCTGCATCTCCTGCTACATCTCCTTCTTCTGCATCTACTGCTGCAGGATCTCCTCCTTCATCTCCTGCTTCTGCATCTGCTGCTTCATATGCTTCTGATGCATCTGTGTATTCATCTCATGATGCTACTGGATCTCCTGCTGCTGAATCTCCTGCTGCTGCCTCCACTGCTTCACCTACTGCTGCTGCATATCCTTCTGCATGTGCTGCTGCTGCATGTCTTGCTTCTGTGTCTGCTGATGCATATCTAGAATTATCTTCTGATGCTGCATATCCTGCAGCTTCATGGCCTGCATAATCTCTTGCTGCTACATATGCTAGTGCTGCATCTGCTGCTTCTTCTCCTGCTGCTGCATTTGCACGTGCTGCATCTGCTGCTGAACCTGCTGCTGCATCTCCTGCTGCTGAATATCTTAGTGCATCTTCTTCTACAACACCTGCTGCCATATCTCCAGCTTACTCTCCTGCTGCAGAATATCCTGCTGCATCTGCTGCTGAACCTGCTGCTGCATCTCCTGCTGCTGAATATCTTAGTGCATCTTCTACTACAACACCTGATGCCTTATCTCCAGCTTACTTTCCTGCTGCAGAATATCCTGCTGCATCTCCTGCTTCTACATTACCTGCTGCATCTCCTCCCGCTGCAACTCCTGCTGCTGCATCTGCTGGTGCTGCATCTGCTGCTTCATCACCTGCTGCTGCATCTGCTGGTGCTGCACCAGCTGCAACATCTGCTTCTGCATCTCCTGCTTCTGCATCTACTGCTGCATCTCCGTCTGAATCTCTTGGTGCTGCATTTCCTGCTGATGCATATTCTGCTTTAACTCCTGCTGCTGCATAACCTTCTGCATGTATTCCTGTTGTATTTCCTGCTGCTGCATCTTCTGCTGCTGCATCTCCTGCTGCTGCATCTCCTGCTTCATATCCTACTGCATCTCCTCCTACAGCATATCTTGCTGCATTCCCTTCAGCTGCATCTCCTGATTCTGCAACTCCTTCTGCATCTCCTGCTACTACATCCCCTGATACTGCATTTCCTGCTGCATCTCCTGATGCGGCAACTCCTTCTGCATCCCCTTCTGCATTTCATTTCTTATTGCATCTCCTCCAGCATTTCCTGCAGATACATCTCCTGCTGCATCTCCTCCATTATACCTTTCTAAATTTGCTGCCTCATTTCCTCATGCACCTGCTGATGCACCTCGTGCTGCTGCATCTCCAGCTTCATCTTCAGCTGATGCATCTGTGGCTTCATCACCTGATATGTCATCTCCTGCTGCATCTGCTGCAGTATTTCCTGCTGCAGTATCTGCTGATCCTGCATCTACTGCTGCATTTCCTGCTGCATCTACTGCTGCTCTGCTGCTGCTTCGTTTCCTGCCAAATCTCCTGCTACATATCCTGCTGCTGTACCTCTTTATGCATCTCATGATAATGCTTCATCTGCTACTGCATCTCCTGCTGCACCTACTGCTGCTGCATCTCCTGCTGATGGGTCTGATGCAGCATCTCTTGCTCTTGCATCTCCTGCTGCATCTCTTGCTGCTGCATTACCTGCTCTATCTCCTTATATTGCATCTTCTCCTGCTGCATATCCTGCTTCTGTATATACTGCTGCCTTTCCTGCTGCTGCATCTCCTGCTGCTGAATCTCTTTCTGCATCTCCTTCTTCTGAATCTCCTGCTGCTCTATTACCTTCTGCATCGACTCCTGCTGCATGTCCTGCTGATGCATCTCCTGCTAAATCTGCATCTCCTGCTGCATCTGTTGCTGCTACATATCCTGCTGCTGCACCTCTTAAAGCATCTCATGATAATGTTTCACCTCTTGCTACTGCATTTCTTGCTGCACCTACTGCTTCTGCATTTCTTGCTGCATTTTCTGCTGCTGCATGTCTTGCTCCATCTCCTCCTGATGCTTCTCCTGCTGTTTTTCCTTCTGAATTTTCTGCCGCATCTCCTGCTCCAGCATCTTCTACTGCATCTGCTGCTGCTACATATCATGCTGCTGCACGTCTTAATGCATCTCATGATAATGCTTCATCTCTTGCCACTGCATCTCCTGCTGCACCTACTGCTTCTGCATTTTTTGCTGCATCTCCTCCTGCTGCATATTCTGCTGTAGCATCTGCTGCTTCTGCATGTCTTGCAGCACCTCCTCCTGATGCTTCTTCTGCTGTTTTTCCTTCTGAATATTCTACTGCATCTCCACCTGCTCCTTATTCTGCTGCATCTACATCTGCCGCACCTCCTGCTGCATCTCCTGCTGCTGCAGTACCTGCTGTATCTTTTGCTGTATCTCTTGCTGTATCTTCCATTGCTGCATATCTTTCTGCAGAATCTGCTGCTGTAGCATCCTCTGCTGTACCTACTACTGATGTATCTCCTGCTTCATCTTCTCCTTCTGCATCTACTGCTACATTCTCTGCTTCTGCATCTTCTGCTGCTGCGTTTGCTGCATTATCTCCTCTTGCCTCTCCCCCTACCGCATCTCCTGCTGAATCTCCTGCAGCATCTCCTGACGCTGTATCATCTGAATCATCTCTTCCTGCTGCATCTGCTGCAGCATCTCCTGCTGCTTATCCTGCTACAGAAATTCCTCCTGCAGAAATTCATGCAGAAATTCCTGCTGAATCTGCAGCTGGATCTGCTGCGGCTGCATCTCCTGCTGCTTCATCTCCTGATCTTGCATCTCCTACTGCTGAATCTCCTTCTGAATCTGCTGCAGCATCTCGTGTTGCTACATATCCTGCTACATCTCCTGATGCATCTGCTTCTGAATATGCATCTCCTGCTGCATCTCCTACTGCTGCATCTTCTACTGCTGCATGTCCTGCTACATGTCTGGCTGCACCATCTGCTATTCAGTTCCCTGCTGCATCTCCTAATGGTGCATGCTGCATCTCCTGATCTGCTGCTGCATCTCCTGATCTGCTGCTGCATGTCCTGCTGCATGTCCTGCTACATCTTCTGCTGCTGAATTTACTTCTGCTGCATATGCTGCTGCATCACCTGCTACTGAATCCCCTGCTGCATTCCTTTTGCATCTACTGCTGATGCACCTCCTGCTGCTGTATCCCCTGGTGCATCTCCTCCTTCTGCATCTCCTGCTCTGCATCTCCGTCTTCTGTATCTACTGCTGCATTTCCTGCGGCTGCATCTCCCTCTGCCTCATCTGCTGGTACTTAATTTGCTGCTACAACAGCTGCTGCATCTCATGCTGCTGCATCTCATGCTGCATCTCCTGCTGCAGTATTTCCTGCAGCTGCATCTCCTCCTGCATCTCGTGCTGCATTTCTCCATTGCTGCAACTCCTGCTTCTACAAGTCCTGCTGCATCTCCTGCTAATGAATCTCCTGCTGCATTTCCTGCTGCATTTCTCATGATGCATCTCTTGCTACATACCTCCTGGTACGTCTACTGCTGCTGAATCTCCTCCTGATACATCTCCTGCTGCTAGATTTCCTCCTACATCTACTGCTGATGAGTCTGATGCTGCATCTCTTGCTCTTGCATCTCCTGCAGCCTCTTCTGTTGCTGCATTACAAGCTATAGCTCCTTCTACTGCATCTCCTCCTGCTGCATATCCTGCTTCTGTATATACTGCTGCATTTCCTGCTGCTGCATCTCCTGCTGCTGCATTTCCTGCTGCTGAATCTATTTCTGTATCTCCTTCTTATGAATCTCTTGCTGCTCTTTTACTTTCTGCATCAACTCCTGCTGTGTATCCTACTGCTGCATCTCCTCCTGCACATCTGCAGCTGCATCTCCTGCTGCTTCATCTTCTGCTCTTGTATCTCCTTCTGCTTAATCTCCTCTGGAATATCATGCTGCATCTCATGATGCTACATATCCTGCTACATATCCTGCTGCATCTCCTTTTGAATATGCATCTCCTGATACATCTCCACTTGCTGCCGCTCCTACTGCTGCGTTTGCTTTTGCATCTGCTGCAGCGTCTCCTGCTGCTGAATCTCCAGATGCCATGTCTGCTGCTGAATATCCTGTGTCTGCTGCTGCATCTCCTGCTGCTGCTTCTTCTGCAGCTGCATCTCCTGCTTCATCTCCTGATGCATTTCCTGCTGATGCATCTCCTGCTGAATCTTCTTCTGTATCTGCTGCTGCTGCATCTCCTGCATCATCTGCTGCTTCTGCTGCTGCTTCACATCCTGCTGCTGCATCTTCTGCTGATGTATATCCTGCTACATCTCCTTCGGCTGCAGCTCCTGCTGCATTTCTTGCTGCTCTATCGCCTGCTGCATCTCTTTCTGCTAGATCTCGTGTTGCTGCATCTCCTCCTGCTGCATCTCCTATTGCATGTCCTACTGCTGCATCTCTTGCTTCTGCCTTTCATGATCCTGCATCACATGCTGAAGCTCCTGTGGAATCTCCTCATGCATATCCTTATGCTGCATCTTCTCCTGATCTATCATCTGCTGCTGCATCTCCTGCTGAATTCCTGTTGAATATGCCTCCCCTGCTGCATCTCCTGCTGCAATGTCTAGCGCTCTATCTCCTGCTGCATCTCTTACTACATCTCCTGCTGCTGCATCTTCTGCTTCATCTCCAGCTGCTGCATCTCCTGCTGCTGTGTCTTCTGCTGAATCTACTGCTGATGCTGATGCATCTGCTGCTGATGCATCTGCTGCTGCATATCATGCTGCTTCATCTCATGCTGCATCTTCTGTAGCTGTCTCTCCTGCCGCTGCCTCTCCTCCTGCTAAATCTCCTCTTGCATCTGCTGATGCATTTCCTGCATCTCCTGATGCTGCCGCATCTCCTGCTTCTGCATATCCTTTTGCATGTCTTGCTGTTTCATCTCTTGTTTCTCTCTCCTACTCCTGCATCTCTGCTGCTTAATCTCCTGCTTCTGCATTTCCTGCTTCTGCTTCTACTGATGCATCTGCTGCTGTATCTCCTGCAGCATTTTCTATTGCTTGAACTCCAGATGCTGCATCTCCTACTGCATCTGCTGGTACTGCATCTTATCCTGCCTCATCTCCTGCTCCATTTTCTTGTGCATCTGCTGCTTCATGTACTGCTGTATCTCCTGCTGCTGCATCTCCTGCTGCTACATCTCTGGCTGCATTTTCTGCTTCTGCATCTCCTGCTACTGCATCTGCTGCATCATCTACTCCTGCTTCTCCTCGTAAAGCATCTCCTTCTGTATCTCGTACTACATCTCATGAATCTGTACCTGCTGAAGCATCTCTTCCTGCTGCATCTCCTGATGAATAGGCATCTATTGATGCATCTGCTGCTGCATCTATTAATGCTGCATCTCCTTCTGCATCTCCTGTAGAATCTGCTTTTGAAACTCCTGCTGCTGCACCTCCTACTTCTGCATCTGCTTCTGCAGCTCCTGTTGCTGCATCTCCTGCTTCTTCATCTCCTGCTGTATCTGCTGCAAAAGCTCTTGCTTCATCTCCTGCTTCATATCCTGCTGCTGCATCTTCTGCTGCTGCATCTCCTGCTGCATCTTCTGCTGCTTCATCTCCTGCTGCTGCATCTTTTGCTGCTTCATGTCTTGCTGCTGCTCAGTCTGCTGCATCTCCTGCTGCTGCATCACCTGCTTCTGCTGCTGCATCTGCTGCTTCATCACCTGCTGCTGAATCCCCTCCTGAATTCCTTCTGCATCTCCTGATGCTGCATCTCCTGATGCATCTCCTGCTGATGCATCTCCTGCTGATGCATCTCCTGCTGATGCATAACCTGCTGCATCTCCGACTGCTACATTTCCTGCTGCTGCACCTGCTGGTGCTGCATATGCTACTGCATCTGCTGCAGGATCTCCTTCTTCGGGCTCTCATTCCACATCTCCCGCCGATGCATCTCCTGCTTCTGTATATCTTGCTCAATCTCCTGCTGCTGCATCTCCTGCATCACCTGATGCATCTGCTGTAGATTAATCTGCTGCATCTCCTGTTGCTTCACCTTCTGATTTTTGATGTCTTTCTGCATCACCTGATGCTCCATCTGCTGCTGCTGCATACACTGCTGCATCTCCTGCTGCTGCATCTCTTGCTGCATCTCCTGCTGAATTTGCTTCTGTATCTGCCGAGTCTTAAACTCCTGCTGCTGAATCTCCTGCTGCAGCATCTTCTGCTGAATGTGCTGCTAAATACGTTGTTGCATTTCCTGCTGCACTTCCTTCTTAATATGCAACTCCTGCTGCATCTCCTGCTGATGCATCTCCTGCTGCTGTATCGCCTGCTTCTTCATTCTCGGTTTTATCTACTACTGCTGCATGTGCTGCTACATTTTCTGCTACTGAATTTACTTCTGCTGCATCTGCTACTGCACCTGCTGCTACATCTTCTGCTGCTGAATTTACTTCTGCTGTATCTGCTGCTGTATCACCTGTTACTGAATCCCCTGCTGTATTCCTGTTGCATCTCCTACTGCTGCATCTCTTGCTGCATCACCTGCTATTAAATCCCCTGCTGCATCTCATAATGCTACATCTCCTGATGCTGCATCTCTTGATGCATCTCCTGCTGCTCCATCTCCTGATGCGTCTTCTGCTGAATCTCCACCTGGTACTTCTCCTGCTGCTTCATCTCCTGATCTGCTGCTGCATGTGCTGCTACATCTCCTGCTGCTCTAGTTCCTCCTCCTAGATCTCTTCCTGCATCTATTGCTGCTGCATCCTCTGCTGAATTTCCTCATGCTGCATCTCTGTCTGCAACTACATCTGATGCATCGGCAGATTCATCTGATGATGCATCTCCCCTAATTCATCTCCTGCTGCTGAATCTCCTGCTGTTGTGTAACCTGCTGCATCTACTTCTGCTTCATACCCTACTTCATCTACTGCTGCTGCATTACCTGCTGTTTCTCCTGCTGCTGCATCTCCTCCTGAATTTCCTGCTGCTGCATCTCCTGGTGCTATATCTTTTGCTTATGAATCTGCACTGCATCTCTTACTGAATCTGCTGCTGCATCCACTGGGGCTGCATCTCCTGGTGCTGCATCTCCTAATGCATCTCCTGTAGCTTAATCTCCTGCTTTTACATCTCCTGCTTTATCTCCTTCTGATGCATATCTTGCTGCTGCATCTCCTTCTGCTTCGTCTGCTACTATATCTCCAGCTGCATCTCCTGCTGCTGCATCTCAGGATACATCTCCTCTTGCTCAATCTCCTGATGCATATCCTAGAGCTACATCTCCTGCTACTGCATCTCCTGCTTCATCTCTTGCAGCTGCATCTCCTGCTAGATCTCCTGCCGCAGCATCTCCTGCGGATGAATCTTCTCCTGATTGATCTCCTTAAGCATCTCATTCTGCAGCATATTCTGCGTTTCCTGATGCATCTCCTCCTGCTACTTCTCCTGCTGAATCAATTACTGCTGCATCTGCAGCATTTGCTTCTACATCTCCTGCTGCTTCACATACTGCTGCATCTCCTGTAACATATCTAGCTGTTGCATCTGCTGCTGCTATATCTCTTGCTGCATCTACTCCTGCTGCATCTCCTGCTGCATCTCCTTCTGCTGCTTCTCATTCTCTGCATCATCTTCTCTGCGTCTCCTGATACTCCTTCACCTGTTGCTGCATCTGCTGCTGCAACTCTTGCTGCTCCATCTCCTGCTCCATATCCTTCTGATACATCTGTGGATTCATCTTATGATGGTGCTTTCTTGCTGGATCTCCTGCTTCTGCATCTCCTTCTGCTGCAATCCCTGCTGCATCTACTGCTGCTGCATTTCAAGCTGCATCTGCTGCTGCTGTAACTCCTGCAGCTACAGCTGCTGATGCATTTTATTATGCATTGTCTGCTGCTTCATCTCTTTCTGCTGCATCTCTTGCTGATTCATGTACTGCTGCAATTCCTGCTGCATCTCCTCTGGCTGCATTTACTGCTTCTGCATCTCCTGCTGCTGCATCTCCTCCTACTGCATCTCCTCCTGCTGCATCTCCTGCTGCATCTCCTGTTTCTGCATCTCATACCACATCTCCTGCTGATGCATCGCCTGCTTCTGCATATCTTGCTCCATCTCGTGCTGCTGCATCGCCTGCTGGCAAATCTCTTGCATCTTTAGCTACATCTACAGCTGCATCTACTTCTGCTGCATTTCCTGCTGAATCTGGTGCTGAATCTGGTGCTGCATCTGTCACGATGGCATCTCCGGCTCTTGCATCTCCCGCTGCTAAATCTCCTCCTGAATCTCCTGCAGCATCTCATGCTGCTACATCTCCTGATGCATCTCGTTCTGAATAGCCATCTCCTGATGCATCTCCTGCTGCTGCATATCTTGCTGCATCTCGTGCTGCTGCATCGCCTGCTGCTGAATCTCTTGCATCTTTTGCTACATCTACAGCTGCATCTACTGCTGCTGCATTTCCTGCTGAATCTGGTGCTGAATCTACATAGATTCATCTCTTGCTACATTTACTGTAGATTCACCTACTGTTGCATCTCCTGCTGCTGCATCTCCTGCTGATGGATGTCCTCGTGCATCTCCTGATTCTGCATCTGCTGCTGCATCTCCTACACCTGCATCTCCTGTGCCATCTCCTACTGCTGAATATCGTGCTACTGCATTGTCTGCTGCATCTACAGCTGCTGCATTGCCTGCTGCGGAATCTCCTAATGCATCTCCTCTTGCTTAGTCTCCTGATGCTTCCTATCCTGCTTCATCTCCTTTTGCTGCATATATTGCTGCTGCATCTACTGCTGCTTAGTCTTATGCTGCAACTCCTGCTCCGTCTCCTGTTGCGGAGTCTCCTACTGCATCTCCTTCTGCATCTCCATCTGCTGCATTTGCTGCATCTGAATCATCAGGATATTCTGAAGGAGATGCAGCAGCAGGAGATGCAACCACAGCACTGCGGCAGCAGATTCAGCTGCAGGAGATGCAGCTGTAGGAGATGCAGCGGGATCTACAGCAGAAGGAGATGCAGCAGGAGATGCAACAAGAGGACATGAAGTAGCAGTAGATTCAGCAGGAGATTCAACAGCAGATGCACCAGCAGGATACGCAGCAGCAGGAGAGTCATCAGCACGACATGCATCAGGAGATGCAGCAAGAGGAGATGCAGCAGGAGGAGATGCAGCAGGAAATGCATCAGGAGATGCAGCAGCAGGAGATGAATCAGGAGATGCAGTAGCAGACACAGCAGCACTGGATGCAGCAGAAGGAGATGAAGCATTACGAGATGCAGCTGGAGATATAGCAGAAGGCGATTCTTCAGTAGGAGATACAGCAGCAGGAGATGCAGTGGGACATGCAGTAAGAGATGCAGAAGAAGGAGATGCAAAAGTAGATGCAGCAGAAAAAGATGCAGCAGTAGATGCAGCAGCAGATGCAGCAGCATATGATGCAGATGCAGTAGAAGGAGATTTAACAGGAGATGCAGCAGGAAGAAATGCAGGAGGATATGCAGAAAAAGAGGCAGCTAGAAGAGATGCATCAGGAAATGCACCAGCAGGACATGCATCGCCAGTAAAGGCAGCAGGAGGTGAACCAGCAGGAGGTGCAGCAGGAAATGCAGCAGTAGATTTAGCAAGAGGAGATCCAACATGAGATGCAGCAGTAAGAGATGCAGCAGGATATGCAGCAGCAGGAGAGGCAGCAGGAGATGCAGCATGAGATATAGCAGGAGATGCATCAAGAGATGAAGCATGAGGAGATGTAGGATGGAGAGGCAGCAGAAAGAGATGCAGAAGTGGATGCAACAGCAGTAGATGCAGGAGCTAATGAAACAAGAGATGTGGAATCAGTAGGAGATACAGTAGCTAGAGATTGCACAGGAGATGCACCAGAAGGAGATGCAGAAGCAGGAGATGCAGTAGCAGGATATGCAGCAAATGCAGTGGCACGTGAAGCAGCAGGAGATGCAGCAGGAGATTAACAGGAGATGCAGAAGAAGATGTTAGCAGCAGGAGATGTATCAGGACATGCAGCAGCTGTAACAGCAGCAGGAGATGCAGAAGAAGATGTTCACAGCAGGAGATGCATCAGGAGATGCAGCAGCTGAAACAGCAGCAGTAGATGCAGCGGCAGGAGGAGCTGCAGGAGATGCAGCAGGGGATGAACAGGAGATGTAGAAGAAGGAGCTTCAGCATCAGTAGATGCAGCAGGGGATGCAGCAGCAGGATATTCAGCAGCAGGATATGCAGCATGACATGCTGCAGTTAGGATATGCAGCAGCAGGAAATGCAGCATGATATAAAGTGGTGGGATATGCAGCAGCAAGAAATAGAGCAGCAGATGCAGTAGGAGGTGATGCAGCAGCAAGAGATTCAGCAAGTGATGAAGCTGCAGAAGTAGCAGAAGATGCAGGTGGAGGAGATACAGCAGCCCCAGATGCGGTAGGAGATGCAGGAGTATCTGAAGCAGTAAATGCAACGGGAGATTCAGCAGCAGGAGATAGAGGAGGAAATGCAGCAGTAGACAGAGGAGGAGATGAAGCAGCAGGAGACACAGAACCGGATGCTATTGGAGATGCATCAGGAGATGCATCAGAGATGCAGCAGCAGATACTGCATGAGATGCAGCAAAAGGAGATGAAGCAGCAGAAGAAGCGGCAGGAGATGAAGAAGCAGGTGAAGCAGCAGGAGATGAAGAAGCAGGAGATGCAGCAGCAGCAGAATCAGCAGGAGATGAAGCAAGAGAAGCAGTAGCAGGAGAAGCAGTAGTAAGAGATGCAGCAGAAGATGCATCAGAGTAGCAGCAGAAGATGCATCATAGTTGCAGCAGAATATGCTGCAGGATATGTAGCAGCAGCAGATGCAGGAGTAACAGATGCTGCAGCAGATGCAGCAATAATTGCAGCAGAAGAAGATGCAGCAGCAGGTGCAGCAGCAGATGCATTAGCAGATGCAGTATGAGATGCAGCAAGTGGAGATGCTGCAGGAACAGATGCAGAAGCAGAGGAGGTGCAGCAGGAGATGCAGAAACAGGAAATGCAGCAGCAGCACATGCAGCAGCAGCAGATGCAGGCGCTAATGCAGCAGCAGATGCATTAGCAACGCAGTATGAGATGAAGCAAACTGAGATGCAGAAGCAGATGAAGTAGCAGGAGATGCAGCAGCAGGAGATGCAGTAGCATGTTATGTAGAAGAACGAGATGCAGCAGGCAGAAATGCAGAAGTGTGGGATGCAGCTGCAGGTGATGGAAAGGTGGATGTAGCAGGATATGCTGTAGCAGATGCAGAAGATGATGCAGCAGGAGATGCAGCAGCAAATGCATAATCAGCAGTAGATTAAACAGGAGATGCAGCAGGATATGCAGCATCAGAGATGTAGCAGGAGATTCAGCAAGAGATGCAGCAGCAGGAAATGGAGCAGCAGATGCAGCAGAAGGAGATGCAGTAGAAGGAGAATCAGCATATGATACAGCTGCAGGAGATTCAGCAGCAGATGCAGCAGCAGATTCAGCACCAGGAGGTGTCACCGCATAGGCAGATTCAACGGGAGATGCAGGAGCAGAAAATGCAGCAGGAGATGGTACTGGAAATGCAAGAGCAGGAGATGCAGCAGCAGATGCACCAGCTGGAGATGCAGCAGGAGATGCTGGAGGCTCTTAAATTTTGAAGTGACTCTTTAATAGCCATTCTGATGTTACAGTGCACAAGTCTACACTGAAAGCTCTACAAGTCTTGCTTTACAGAAAAAGCGCTCTAAGAGAAGACATTCAGAAGAAGAAGCATTCCATGCTAGCGTCTTCCATGCGGGAGTTATTTAATTTTCTTAAATTGCCTTAATAGGCGCAGTTAGGTCTCAATTCAGTAACCTATATTAAAACGGTCTATAAATGGTACTTTGTGCTTCTACAGAAGACTCTAGCGAGAACCAACATTTGATCATAGCATCTTCCCTGTGGTACTTGTTCTGAACGATTTTAAATTTTAAAGTGATGCTTTAATAGCCATTCTGTTGTTTCAATACACAAGCATATACTCAAAGTCCTTCAAGTCTCGCTTTGCAGTGAAAGCGCTATAAGAGAAGACATTCAGCAGCAGCAGTATTCCATGCTAGCATCTTCCCTGTGGGTGTTATTCGATTTTCCTAAAGCACCTCAAAAGGGCAGTTAAGTCATAATTCAGTACCTTATACTAAAACCTTCAGTTAGTCGTGCTTTGCAGCTTGCATTGAAAACACTTGCAGAGAAGTCGTTCTGCAGTGAAAGCACTGTAAGAGAAGACATTCAGAAAGAGCAGCATTCCATGCTACAATATTCTCTGCTGGAGTTATTATATTTTCCTAAAACATCAGGAAATGGAGATGCTGGAGTTGCAGTAGGAGATGAAGTCGGCGATGAATATTCTCCTGCAGCAGCAGGAGATTTTGCAGCAAATGCAACAGCAGGAGATGCAGCAGCAGGAGATGCCACAGGACGAGATGCAGCAGAATATGCTGCAGAATGAAATGCAGCAGGAGATGCAGCAGCAGGAGATGCAACATAACATGCAGCTGGAGAAACAGATTCAGCAGGAGATGCAGAAGCACGAGATACTGCAGTAGATGCAGGATATGCAGCATATGATGCAGCAAGAGATGCATATTCAGCAGTAGAGATGTAGCTGGAGATGCACTAGGAGATGCAGCAGGAGATGCTTCAGCAAATGCAGCAGCAGGAGATGCTTCAGCAAATGCAGCAGCAGATGCAGCAGGAGGAGATGCAAAAAGAGTAGTTTCTGCAGCAGGATATGCAGCAGGATATTCAGTAGCATATGATGCAGGAGATGAGGCAGCAGCAGATGTAGGAGAAGATGAAGCAGAAGATGCAGCAGCAGATACAGCAGGAATTGCAGCAGAAGGAGATGAAGCAGGAAATGTAGCACTAGGAAATGAAGCAGCAGGAGATGAAGCTGCGGGAGATGCAGCAGGAGAAGCAGGAGGAGATGCAGTAGGGGACGCAGCGGGAGAAGCAACAGCAGGGGATGCAACAGCAGGAGCTACAGCACCAGGACATGCTGCCGCAGCAGATGCAGAAGCAGATTCAACAGCATATTTATCAGAATATGCAGCAGCAGCAGCAGATGCAGCAGTAGCAGATGGAGCGGAAGATGCAGAAGATGCAGCAGAAGATGCAGATTCTGTATGAAATACAGCAGAATATGCAGATTGAGCAGGGGAGGCAGCAGCAGGAGGTGCAGCGGGAGGAGATGCAGCAGCAAAAGATGCTGCAGGAAATACAACAGAATAAGATTCAGCAGGAAATGCAGCAGGACGAGATGCAACATGAGGTGCAGCCACAGGAGATGCAGCGGGAGATAAAGCAGACGAGATGCAGCAGAAAATGAAGCAAGAGGATATTCAGCAGGAGATGTAGCAGCAGATTTATCAGCAGATTCAGCAGGAGATACAGCAGCAGGAGATGCATCAGAAGGAAATGCAGCAGAGGGAGATGTAGAATAAGGATAAGCAGCTGATGCAGCAGGAGATGCAGCAGCAAGAGATGCAGCAGCAGAAAATGCAAAAAGAGATGCAGGAGCAGGAGATTCATCAGGAGATGCAGTAGAAGATGCATCAGAAGGAGATGCAGCAGTAGGAGATGGAGTTGCAGCAAATGCAGTAGCAGATTCAGTAGGAGATGCAGCAGGATGTGCAACAGCCAGACATGCAGCAGCAGGAGATGTCACAGAAGATGCAGCAGAAGAAATGCAGCAGAAGAAATGCAGCAGCAGGAGATGCTGCAGAAACTGCAGCAGCCAGAGATGAAGCAGAAGGAGGTTCAGCATCAGGAGATGTAGAAGTAGATGCAGACGCATGAGATGCAGCAGGAGATACAGCAGTAGGAGATGAAGCAGCAGATGCAGAAAGAGGTTCAGCAGCAGATGACACAGCAGCAGAAGCAGCAGTAGGATATGTAGCAGCAGATGCAACATGATATGACGCAGGAGGAGATGAAGCAGGTAATGCAGTAGCATAAGATGAATCAGGAGATGCAAAAGTACACGAAGTATCGGGAAATGCAGCAGAAGAACATGCAGCAGGAAATGCAGCATCAGATGAATCAGTAGATTTAGCAGGAGATGCAGCAGTAGGAGATGCAGCAGCAGATGCAGAAGCAGTTGATACGAGAAATGATGCTGGAAAAGATGGAGCAGCAGGAGATGCATCAGGAGATGTAGCAGCAGGAGATGCAGCAGCAGGGGATACCTCAGCAGGATATGTAGCAGAATATGCAGCTACAGGGGATGAAGCCGCAGTAGATGCATCAGGAGATGCAGCCAGAGGTGCAGTAGGATGAGATGCAGCAGTAGGAGATGCAGAAGTAGGAGCTGCAAACGGAGATTCAGCAAAAAGAGAGGCAGCTGGAGATGCTGCAAGAGGAGATGAAAGAGGAGATTCAGAAGTAGATGCAGCAATAAGAGATGTAACAGGAGATGCAGCAACAAAAAAATCAGGAAGATATAAATAAGCAGCATATGCAGCAGCATATGCAGCAGCAGGAGATTCAAAAGCAGGAATGGCAGCAGCAGGAGATGATGCAGCAGCAGGACGTGAAGCAGGAGATGCAGCAAGATATGCAGCTGCAGGAGATGCAGGTGCAGGTGATGCAGCAGCATGAGATGCAGCTGGAGATTCAGCAGCAAGAGATGAAGAGAAAGTGATGCAGAAAATATAACACAGCAGCTTGAGGTGCAGCAGCAGGAGATGCAGCTGGAGATGCAGCAGCATCAGATGAAGCAACAGATATAGCAGCAGGAGAGGCAGCTGGAAATCCAGCAGCCAGAGATGCAGAAGTAGGAGATATATTAGGAGATGCTGCAGGAATTGCAGCAGCATGAGATGCAGTAGGAATTGCAGCAGCAGGAGATTCAGCAGCAGGAGATGCAGTAGCAGGAGATGCAGCAAAAGATGTATCAGCAAGAGCCGATTTAGCAAGAGATGCATCAGCAGGATATGCAGCAGGAGATGCATCAGCAGGAAATGCTTCATGTACTGCTGCATCTCCAGATAAAATTCCTGCTGCTACATCTCCTGCTTCTGTATCTCCTGCTGCTACATTATCTGCTGCATCTCCTGCTTCTGAATCTCCTGCTGCTACATCTCCTGCTGCATCCTCTGCTCATGCATCTGCGGATGCATCCTCTGATGCTCCATTTCCTGTTGCATCTGCTGTTTCATCCTCTGCTGCATCTCTTTCTGCTCCATCTGGTGCATCTGCTGTTTCATCTGCTGCTGCATCATCTACTGCTGCATCTTCTGATAAATCCCCTGCTTCTGCATTTCCTGCTGCATCTCCTCCTGCAGCATATCTTGCTGCATTACCTTCTGCTGCATCTCCTGCTGCATCTCTTTCTACAGCATCTCCTGCTGCGTCATCTACAGCAGCATCTTCTGCTGCTACACCTCCTACTGAATCTGCATCTCCTGATGCATCTGCTGCCGCACCTATTGCTGCTGCATCTGCTGCCTCTACACTTCCAGCTACTGCATCTCCTGCTGCATTTCCTCTTGCTGCATCTTCTGTTGCATTTCTGGTAACTGCATCTCTTTAATCTGCTGCTGCATCTGCTGCTGCCTCATGTACTGCTGCATCTCCTGCTGCGTTTCCTTCTGATGCATCTCCTGCTGCATAATCTGGTGCATCACCTGCTGAATATGCATCTCCTGCTGCTGCACCTCATGCTGCTGCATCTGTTGCTGCATATCCTGCTGCTTCTGGTGATTCTATATCACCTACTGCATCTGCTGCTGCATCTCCTGCTGCTGTATTTCCAGCTGTATCTCCTGCTGCTGTATCTCCTCCTACATGCTCTGCTGATTAATCTGCGGATGCATCTACTGATGCTGCATATCCTGCTACATCAGCTGCTGAATCTCCTGCTACTGAATCTCTGTTTGTGGCATCTCCTACTGCATATCCTGCTGGTTGCATTTGCTGCTGCACTTCCTGCTGCTGCATCTCCTGCTGCCTCTCCTGCTGCATTTCCTGCTGCAACTGCTGCTGCATCTACTGCTACTTCATGTACTGCTGCATCTCATACTACATCTCCTGCTGCCTCATATTTTTCTATATCTCCTTCTGCTTCGTCTGCTGCTGCATCTCTATCTGCTGTATCTCATGTTGCACCTTCTATTGAAATATCTCCTGATTCATCTCCTGCTGCATATCCTGCTGCTTCATCTCGTTCTGCATCACCTGCAGATGCATCTCCTGCTGTATCTCCTGCTCCTGCATAGTCATCTGCATTTCCTGCTGCAGCTTTTTCTGAATCTACTACTGCTGCATCTGCTGAATCTACTGCTGTATCTGCTGCTGCTTCATCTACTGCTGCATCTCCTGATAGATCTCCTGCTGTTGCATCCTCTGATGCTGCATCTGATTCTACTTTCTCTCTTGCTGCATTTACTGCGGCTGAATCTCCTGCTATATTTCCTTCTGCTGCATCTTCTTCACTTCATCTACACATCTACATCTGCACCTCCTGCTGCTGCATCTCCTCCTTCTGCATCATCATCGGCTGAATATCCTGTAACATCTCCTGCTTCTTCATCTCCTGCTGCTCCGTCTCTTACTGCATATGATTATGCTGCATCTGCTGTTACTTCTGCTGCTGCTGCATTCCCTGCTGCATCTCCCGATGCTGCAACTCCTTCTGCATCTCCTTCTGCATCTCCTGCTACTACATCCCCTGCTGCTGCATTTCCTGCTGCATCTCCTGGTGCTTCCTCACTTGCTGCATCTCCTGCTGATGCATCTCCTGCAGAATCTGCTGCTATATCTGCTTCTGCATCTCCTGCTCCTTTCTCTCCTGCTGCATCTCCTGCGGCTGCATCTCCTGTTTCATCTGCTGCTGATGCATCTGTGGCTACATTGCTGCTGATGCATTCTTGCTGCATTTCCTGCTTCATCTCCTGCTGCATCTACTTCTCCTGCATATCCTGCTGCATTTCTTGCTGCATCTCCTACTGCATTTCGTGCTGATACATTTCCTGCTGCATCTCCTATGAGATGCATCTACCTTACTACATTTGCTGCCTCATATCCGGATGCATCTGCTGATATACCTCGTGCTGCTGCAAATCCTGCTTCATCTTCAGCTGATGCATCTGTGACTTCATCACCTGGTATGTCATCACCTGATATGTCATCTCCTGCTGCATCTGCTGCAGTATTTCCTGCTGCAGCATCTCCTGCTTCTGCAGTTAATGCTGCATTTCCTGCTGCATCTGTTGCTGCTCTGCTGCTACTTCATATCCTGCTAAATCTTCTGCTACATATCCTATTGCTGCATCTCTTGCTGCAACATATCCTGCTTCTGCACCTCTTACTACATCTCATGATAATGTATCATCTCTTGCTACTGCATCTCCTGCTGCACCTACTGCTTCTGCATATCTTGCTGAATCTTCTGCTGCTGCTTCTGCTGCTGCTGCATCTGCTGCATGTTCTGCTGCATCTCCTCCTGATGATTCTCCTGCTGTTTTTCCTTTTGAAGTTTCTGCTGCATCTCCTGCTCCGCATCATCTACTGCACGTGCTGCTGCAGCATCTTTTTCTGCTGCATCTCCTACTGCATCTGCTGCTGCATCTCCTGCTGCTGCATCTCGTGCTTCATCTCCTGCTGCATTTCCTGCTGATGCATCTCCTGCTGAATCTCCTTCTATATCTGCTGCTGCTGCATCTCCTGCATCATCTGCTGCTTCTGCTCATGCTTCATCTCCTGCTGCTGCATCTTCTGCTGATATATATCCTGCTGCATCTCCTATGGCTGCAGCTCTGATGCATTTCTTGCTGCCCTATCGCCTGCTGCATCTCCTGCTGGATCTCTTTCTGCTAGATCTCCTGTTGCTGCATCTCCTCCTGCTGCATTTCCTGATGAATTTACTGCTGCTCCTCCTGCTTCTGCATCTCCTATTGCATCTCCTATTGCATCTCCTAGTGCTGCATCTCTTGCTTCTGCATTTCGTGATCCTGCATCACATGCTGAAGCTCCTGTGGAATCTCCTCATGCATATTCTTATACTGCATCTTCTCCTGCTCTATCACCTGCTGCTGCATCTCCTGCTGCACCTGCTGCTACTGCATCTCCTCCTGCTGCATCGAGTGCTCCTGCATATCCTGCTGCTACATCTACTTCTGCATCTCTTTTTGCTTCATATCGTACTGCATCTGCTGCTGCATCTGCTGCTGCATCTGCTGCTGCTGTATCCCCTGCTGCATCCCCTCCTGCATCTACTGCTGCTTCCTTTCCTGCTGAATCTGCTGCTAAATCTGGTGCTGCATCTGTGCGATGGCATCTCCTGCTCTTGCATCTCATGCTGCTGAATCTCCTGATGCATCTCCTTCTGAATAGTCATCTCCTGATGCATCTCCTCCTGCTGCACTTGCTGCTGCGTCTCCTGCTGCATCTGCTGCTACTGCATCTCCTGCTGCATCTCCTGCTGAATATGCCTATGCAGTGAAATCTCTCCACAAAAGTCTCTTACGAGAGCCAGCACTTAATCGTAGCATGTTTCCCTGAGGTGCGTGTGCTATACTCTCTGAAATGTTGAAGTGATGCTTTAATAGTCATTCTGATGTTACAGTACACAAGTCTACACTGAAAGCTCTATAAGTCTTGCTTTGTAGAAAAAGCACTCTAAGAGAAGACCTTCAGAAGAAGCAGCTTTCCATGCTAGCGTCTTCCCTGCGGGCGTAATTCAATTTTCCTAAAGCACCGTAGTAGGCGCAGTTAAGTCACAATTCAGTACCCTACACTAAATCGTTCTGTTAGTCGTGCTTTCCACATTGCAATGAAAGAGCTTCCACAGAAGACTCTAACGAGAGCCAGCATTTGATTATAGCAGCTTCCCTGCGGTTCTTGTGCTGAACGATCTGAATTTTTGAAGTGACACTTTTTCTGCCGTTTATATGTTACGGTACGCAAGCTTATACTGATAGCTCTACAATTCTGGCTTTGTGGTGAAAGCGCTCTAAGAGAACACATTGAGAAGCAGCAGCTTTCCTTGCCAGCTTCTTCCCTGCAGGATTTACTCACTTTTCCCTAAAGCGCTTTAACAGGCGCAGTTAAGTCACAATTCAGTACCTTATACTAAAACGGTCAACTAGTCGTGCTTTGCAGCTTGCAGTGAAAGCGCTTCAAGAGAAGACTCAAATGAGAGCCAGCATTTGATGGTAGCAGCTTCCCTGCCGTACTTATGCTGAACGATTTGAAAGTTTGAAGTGGTGTTTTAATAACCATTCTGATGCTGCAGTACAGAAGCCTAGACTGAAAGGTCTACAAGTCTTGCTTTACAGAAAAAGCACTCTAAGAGAAGATATGCAGAAGCTGCAGAATTCCATGCTAGCATCTTCCCTTCAGGAGTTAGTCACTTTTCCTAAAGCACCTTCCTAGGTGAAGTTAAGTCACAATTCAGTACCCTACACTAAAACAGTCCATAAGAAGTGCTTTGCAGCTTGCAGTGAATGCTCTTTCACAGAAGACTCTTAACGAGAGCCAGCATTTGAATATAGCATCTTCCCTGTGGTACTTGTTCTGAACAATCTGATATTTTGAAGTCACGCTTTAATAGCCATTCTGATGTTGCAGCACACAAACCTAGACTGAAACTTCTACAAGTTTTGCTTTGCAGTGAAAACTCTCTAAGAGATTATATGAGAAGCATCAACATTCCATGCTAGCATCTTCCCTCAGGCAGTTACTCATTTTTCTTAAAGTGCAGTAATTTGTGAAATTAAGTCACAATTCTGTATCCTATACTAAAACGTCCTGTTAGTCGTACTTTGCAGCTTGCAGCGAAAGCGATTCCAGAGAAGACTCTGATGAGAGCTAGCATTTCATGGTGGCATCTTCCCTGCGGTACTTGTGCTGAAAGATCTGAAAATAAGTGATGCCTTCATAGCTATTCTGATGCTACAGTGTACAAGCCTAGACTGAACGTTCCACAAATCTTGCTTTGCAGTGAATGCGCTATAAGAGAAGACCTTCAGAAGCAGCAGCATTCCGTGCTAGCGTCTTCGCTGTTGGAGATATTCAATTTTCCTAAAGCTCGTTATTAGTTGTTATTATATCACTATTCTTTAGCCTACACTTAAACGCTCTATTAGTCGTGTTTTGCACCTCTTAGTGAAAGCGCTTCCAGAGATGATTCTAACAAGAGCCACTATTTGATGCTAGCAACTTTCCAGGGGTATTTGTGCTGAATGCTTTCAAATCTTCAAGTGAAGCCTTACTAGCCATGCTTATGTTACAGTTCACTAGCATAGACTGAAAGTTCATAAATCTTGGTTTACAGTGAAAGCTCTCTAAGAGAAGACATTCAGAAGCAGAAGCATTCCATGCTAACATCTTCCCTGCTGGAGATACTCACTTTTCCTAAAGCGCCTTATTAGGCGTTATTAAGTTGCTAGTAACTAGCCTACACGAAAACTTTGTTTTTCGTGCTTTGCAGCTGGCAGTGAAAGCGCTTCATGAAAACATCCTAATGAGAGCCAAAATTAGATGGTAGCACCTTACCTGTGGTACTTGTGCTGAACGTTCTCAAATCTTGAAGTGACGCTTCAAACGTTACAGTTCACAAGCCTAGAGTGAAAATTCTACAAGTCGTCTTTTGCAGTAACAACACTATTAGAGAAAATGTTAAGAAGCTGTATAATTTCATGCCAGCATCTGCACTGCCTGAGATACTCACTTTTCCGTAAGTGCCTTAATAGGCGCAGATAAGTCACAATTCATTACCCTAAACTAAAATGTGTTATTCCTGCTTTACAGCTTGCAGTGAAAGCATTATAAGAGAAGACTCTAAGCAGAGCCTGCATTGGATGGTAGCAGCTTCCCTGCAGGACTTGTGCTGAATGCTCTGAAATTTTGAAGTGACGCTTTAGTAGCTGATGATATACTTCAGAATCCTAGACTTAAACTTCTATAAGTCGTACTTTGCAGTGAAAGTGCTATAAGAGAAGACATTCAGAAGCAGCAGCATTCCATACTACCATCTTCCTTGCTGCCGACAGTCACTATTCCTAAAGTGCGTTATTAGGCGAAGTAAAGTAACTATTCAGTAACCTCCATTAAATCATTCTGTTAGTCATGCTTTCCACGTTGCAATGAAAGCACTTCCAGAGAAGGCTAGAACGAGAGCCAGCATGTGATCGTAGCAGCTTCCCTGCCATACTTGTTCTGAACGATTTTAAATTTTGGAGTGACGCTTTAATACACATGATATTACAGTACACGTGCCTAGGCTAAAAGTTCTACAAGTCTTGCTTTGCAGTGAAACTGCTATAAGAGAAGACATTCAGAAGGAGCAGCATTCCATGCTAACATCTTCCCTTCGGGATTTACACACTTTTCCTAAAGTGCATTATTTTGCCCATTTAAGTCACAATTCAGTAACTTATGTTAAAACGGTCTATAAGTTGTGCTTCGCAGCTTGTAGTGAAAGCACTTCAAGAGAAGACACTAAAGAAAACTAGCATATGATCGTAGCAGATTCCCTGCTGTTCTTGTGCTGAACGATTTGAAATTTTGAAGTGATGCTTTAATAACCATTCTGCTGTTACAGTACACAAGCCTAGCCTGGAAGTTCTACAAGTCTTCCTTTGCAGTGAAAGCGCTCTAAGAGAAGACATTCAGAAGCATCAGCATTCCATTCTAGCATCTTCCATACGGGCTTTACTCACTTTTCCTAAAGCTTTTCCATAGGCGCAGTTAAATCACAATTCCATAATCAATACTAAACGTTTTGTTAGACGTGCTTTGCAACTTGCAGTGAAAGCGCTTCAAGAGAAGATTCTAAGGAGAGCATGCATTTGATTGTAGCAGCTCCCTTGTGGCACTTTTTCTGAACGTTTTCAAATTTTGCAGTGACACTTTAATAGACATTCGGATGTTGCAATACTCAAGCTCAGACTGAAAGGTCTACAGGTCTGGCTTTTTAGTGAAAAGGCTTCCAGAGAAGAATCTAACGAATTTCAGTATTTGATCGTAGAATCTTCCCTGCGGTATTTGTGCTGAATTCTCTCAAATTTTCAACTAACGCTTTAACTTCAATTCCGATATTGCAGTACATAAGCTTAGACAGAAAGCTACAAGTCTTAGCTTTGCAGTGAAAGCGCTCTAAGAGAAGACATTCAGCATTAGCAACATTCCATGCTAGCATCTTCCCTACTATAGTTATTTGATTTTCTAAAGAGCCTCTTTAGGTGCAATTAAATCACAATACAGTTACTTATAGTAAAATGTTCCAAAAGTCATCCTTTGCAGCATGCAGTGAATGCGTTTCCACAGAAGCCTCTAACAAGAGCCAGCATGTCATCGTAGATACTTCCCTGAGGTACTTGCACTGAACGCTCTGATATTTTGAAGTGACGCATTAATAGCCCTTTTGATGTTACAGTACACAAGCGTTTACTCAAAGTTCTACATGTCTTGCTTTGCAGTGAAAGCGCTTTAAGAGAAGACATTCAGAAGCAGCAGCATTCCATGCTAGCATCTTTTCATTGGGCGTTATTTGATTTTCCTAAAGCGCCTCAATAGGGGCAGTTAAGTCATAATTCAGATCCATATACTAAAACTATCTGTTCGTCATTCTTTGCAGCTTGTATTGAAAACACTTCCAGAGAAGTCGTTCTGCAGTGAAAGTGCTATAAGACAATACATTCAAAACCAGCAGCATTCCATGCTAGAATATTCTCTGCGGGAGTTATATTTTCATATAAGATCAGGAATGGAGATGTTTGAGTTGCAGTAGGAGATGAAGCCCAAAGAAGTAGCAATATGATATTTTGCAGCAAATGCAGCAGCAGGAGATGCAGAAGCACGAGATACTGCAGTAGATGCAGGAGCAGAAGATGCATTAGGAGATGCAGCAGGAGATGCTTCAGCAAATGCAGCAGCAGGAGATGTAACAGGAGATACTGGTACTGCAGGAGATCACAGAATCACAGAATCACAGAATAACCAGGTTGGAAGAGACCCACTGGATCGTCGAGTCCAGCCATTCCCAACAATCCCTAAATCATGCTCCTAAGCACCTCATCTACCCTAACCTTAAACACCTCCAGGGACGGTGACTCAACCACCTCCCTTGGAAGACCGTTCCAATGCCTAACCACCCTCTCCGTGAAGAACTTTTTCCTAATCTCAAACCTAAATCTCCCCTGGCGGAGCTTGAGGCCATTCCCTCTCGTCCTCTTCCCTGTCACTTGGGAGAAGAGGCCAGCTCCCTCCTCTCCACAACCTCCCTTCAGGTAGTTGTAGAGAGTCATAAGGTCTCCCCTCAGCCTCCTCTTCTCCAGGCTGAACAACCCCAGCTCTCTCAGCCGCTCCTCATAAGATATGTTCTCCAGCCCCTTCACCAGCTTTGTTGCCCTTCTCTGGACTCGCTCCAGAGCCACAACATCCCTCTTGTGGTGAGGGGCCCAGAACTGAACACAGTACTCGAGGTGCGGTCTCACCAGTGCCGAGTACAGGGGGAGAATAACCTCCCTGGACCTGCTGGTTACGCCGTTCCTGATACAAGCCAGGATGCCATTGGCCTTTTTGGCCACCTGGGCACACTGCTGGCTCATGTTCAGTCGGCTGTCAACCAGCACCCACAGGTCCTTCTCCTCCTGGCAGCTTTCCAGCCAGGTTTCTCCTAGTTTGTACCTCTGCTTAGGGTTGTTGTGCCCCAAGTGCAGGACCCGGCATTTGGCCTTGTTAAACCTCATGCCGTTGGTCTCAGCCCAGCAGTCCAGCCTGTTCAGGTCCCTTTGCAGAGCCTCCCGACCCTCCAGCAGATCCACACTTCCTCCCAGCTTGATGTCATCTGCAAACTTGCTAAGGGAGGACTCAATGCCTTAATCCAGGTCGTTGATAAAGACATTAAACAGGACTGGACCCAGGACTGAGCCCTGGGGAACCCCACTTGTCACTGGCCTCCAGCTGGATTTAACTCCATTTACCACCACCCTCTGGGACCGGTCATTCAACCAGTTTTTCACCCAGGAGAGCGTGCACCCATCCAGGCCAGAGGCCAACAGTTTCCGAAGGAGAATGCTATGAGAAACTGTATCAAAGGCTTTACTGAAGTCCAGGAAGACCACATCCACAGCCTTTCCCTCGTCCAAGAGTCTAGTCACTTGGTCATTGAAGTTGATCAGATTACTCTGGCAAGACCTGCCTTTCATGAACCTGTGTTGACTGGGCCTGATCATCCGGTTCTCTTGCAAGTGCTTCATGATCGCACTCAAGATCACCCGCACCATGACTTTCCCCGGTACCGACTTCAGGCTGACAGGCCTGTAGTTCCCCGGATCCTCCCTGCACCCCTTTTATAGATGGGCACGACATCAGCCAGCCTCCAGTCCAGCGGAACCTCCCCAGTCATCCAGGACTGCTGGAAGATGATGGCAAGTGATTTGGCCAGCACATCCGCCAGTTCCCTCAAAACTCTTGGGTGGACTCCATCCGGCCCCATAGACTTGTGGGCATCTAGCTGGGCAAGCAAGTCTCTAACCACCTCCTCTTGGACCTTGGGAATCTCATACTTCTCATCCAACCCTTGGGGTTGTGCACAGAGGGAACAATTTTCCTTACTGTTAAAGACTGAGGCAAAGTAGGCATTGAGCACTTCAGCCTTGTCTTCGTCCCCTGTTACTCTTGTTCCCTCTGCATCTACTAGGGACTGGAGATTCTCCCTAGCCCTCCTTTTGCTGTTGATGTATTTGTAGAAAGACTTTTTATTGTCTTTCACAGTCTTGGCCAATCGCATTGCTTAGTTGGGCCTTAGCCCTCCTGATTTTTTCCCCGCACAATCTCACTTCCTCCCTATAGTCCACCCAGGATGCCTGCCCCTTCCTCTAGAGGTCATAGACCCTCCTCTTCCTATTGATGTCTCTTAGGACCTCCCTACTCAACCATGCTGGTTTCTTACCCAGCTGGCTACTTTTCCAGAACTTGGGGACGGCTTTCTCTTGAGCTGCTAGGAGTTCCTTCTTGAAGAGCGCCCAGCCCTCATGGACACCTTTGCCTTCAAGGAGCACCTCCCACGGGACTTTTCTGACCAGCCTTCTGAACAGCCCAAAGTCTGCTCTCTGAAAGTTGAGGGCTACTGTTCTGCTAACCTCCTTCTTCATTTTACCCCGCACTGAGAACTCTATCATCTCATGATCACTTTGCCCCAAGCGTCCTCCAACCTTCACATCCCCCACCAGTCCTTCTCTCTTCACCAACAGCAGGTCCAGGAGGGCACCGTCCCTTGTCGGTTCTCTCACCAGCTGTGTGAGGAAGTTGTCTTCCACACACTCCAGGAACCTCCGGGACTGCTTCCTTTCTGCTGTATTATACTCCCAGCCTATATCTGGGAAATTGAAGTCTCCCACAAGGACTAGAGGTAGCGATTTTGAGACTACACTCAGTTGTTTGTAGAAGAGCTCATCAGCTGCTTCTTCTTGGCTGGGTGGTCTATAGCAGACTCCCATCACAATCCCTTCCTGCCCATGGACTCCTCTGATTTTCACCCACAGGCACTCAGTCCCATCCTGATCGTAGTCCAGTTCGAGGGTATCAATGCCCTCTCTAACATAGAGGGCTACCCCGCCTCCTCTTGTGCCCTTTCTGTCCTTCCTAAAGAGTTTATACCCCACCATGGGTACGCTCCAGTTGTAATGAAGCAGCAGGAGAAGCAGCAGCAGATGTAGCTGTAGATACTGATTCTGCAGGAGGTGTAACAGCGGGAGATGCTGCAAGAAATGCAGCAGCAGAAAATACAGAAGCAGGAGATTCAGCAGAGGTGCAGGAGCAGGAGATACGTAAAGGGATGCAAATCAGAATCAGCAGCAGGAGATTAAGCAATAGAAAATGAGGCAGGAGATGCAGTAGAAGATGCAGCAGGAGGTTCTGCAGGAGATGCAGCAGCAGGATATATTGCAGAATTTGCAGCAGCAAGAGACGTGGCAGCAGGAGATGCTGCAGAAACTGCAGCAGCCAGAGATGAAACAGAAGGAGGTTCAGCATCGGGAGATGTAGAATTAAATGGAGATGCAGGACATGAAGCAGGAGATACAGCAGTAGCAGATGAAGCAGCAGATGCAAAAGGAGGTTCAGCAGTATCAGAAGAGGCAGCAGATGCAGAAAAATTTCAGCTGCAGATGCAGCAGCAGATGTAGAAGCAGTTGTAGCAGGAGATGATGCAGTATGAGATGCAGCAGCAGGAGATGCAGTAGCAGCAGATGCAGCAGAAGGGTATACTGCAGCAACATACGTTGCAGAATATGCAGTAGCAGGGGATGAAGCCAGAGGTGCAGTAGGATGAGATGCAGCAATAGGAGATGCATCAGGAGATGCAGCGGGAGATGCAAAAGTAGGAGCTGCAAAAGGAGATTCAGTAGGAAGAGAGGCAGCTGGAGATGCTGCAAGAGGAACTGAAAGAGGAGATTCAGAAGTAGATAGAGCAGTGGGAGATGTAACAGGAGATGCTGCAGCAGGAAATGCAGCAGGAGATGCAGCAACAAAAAATCAGGAAGATATAAATAGAGAGCAGATGCAGCAGGAGGAGACTCAGAAGCAGGAATTGCAGCAGTAGGAGATGCAGCAGCAGGAGATGCAGCAGGACATGTAGCAGGATATGCAGCTGCAAGAGATGCAGGTGATGCAGCAGCATGAGATGCAAAAGAAAGAGATGCAGCAGGGGAGGCAGGAAAAATTGATGTAGCAGCAGATGCAGCGGGAGGAGATGCAAAAGGATTTGCAGCAGTGGTAGAATCAGCAGCAGCACAAGCATCAACACAATCAGCAGCACAAGCAGCAATTGGTCGATACAGCAGCAGATGCAGCAGCAGCAGTAGAAGTGGCAGATGATGCAGCAGCAGCAGTAGAAGTGGCAGATGATGCAGCAGCCCGAGATGCAGAGGATTCAGCAGGAGATGCAGCAGTAGGAGATACAGCAGCAGGAGATGCAGCAGGAGAACATGCAGCAGAAAATGCCGCAGCATAGATTCAGCATAAGATGTAACAGCAAGAGATGCAGCAGCAGGAGGTGCAACTGGAGATTCAGCAGGAGGAGATGTAGCAATAAATGCAGCAGCAGAAAATGAAGAAGCAGGTGATGCAGTAGAAAGCTATGCAGCACACGATGCAGTAGGAGATGTAGAGTCAAGTTATGCAGCAGCAGCAGGAGGTGCAGTAGGAGATGCAGCAGCCAATGCAGCAGCAGGAGATGCAGCAGCAGGATGTTCAGCAGCAGAATGTGCAGCAGGAGATACAGCAGCAGCAGATGCAGCAGGAGGTGCAGCAACAAATGCAGCAGCAGATGCAGCAGCAGATCTAGAAGAATTGCAGTAGCAGGAAGTTCAGCATCGTGACACAGTAGGTGATACAGCAGCAGAATGTGTAGCAGGAAGTGCATATTCAGCAGGAGATGCAGCAGGAGATTCAGAAGGAGATGCAGCAGGAGATGCAGCAGCAAGAATTGCAGCAGGAGATGCAGCAGCAAGAATTGCAGCGGGAGATGCAGTAGTATTAGATGGAGTAGTAGGAGGTACAGTAGCAGATGCAGCACCACATTTATCGGGAGATGCATGAGCAGTATATGCAGCAGCAGGAGATGCAACAGGAGATGCAACAGCTGGAGATGCAGCAGCAGGAGATGCAGCAGCAGGAGATGTAGGAATTGATGCAGCAGGAGATGCAGCAGTAGGTTCAGCATGAGATATAATAGCAGGAGATTTCGCAGCAGGAGATGTAGAAGAGATGATGCAGCTGGAGATGTAGATTCAGCAGGAGAAGCAGGAACAGGAGATTCTATGCAAGATGCAGAAGCCGGAGATGCTGCAGAGAATGAAGCATCAAGGGACGCAGCACCGGGAGATGTATTACAAAATACAGCAGCAGGAGATACAGCAGGAGATGAAGCAGCAGGAGAAGCAACACCAGCAGATGCAATAGGATATGCTGAATCCAGATATGCAGCAGCAGGATATGCAGCAGTAGTTTATAAAGCAGCAGGAGATGCCCCAGCAGCAGCTGCATCAGCAATGCAGCAGGAGATGAATCGGAGATTCAGCAGAAATAGATGCCACAGCAGATGCAACAGGAGATGTAGATTCAGAAGGAGATGTAGCAACAGGAGATACTGCAGCAGATGCAGCAGCAGGAGATGTAGCAGCAGGAGATGTAAAAGAAATGCAGCAGGAAATGAAGCACCAGGAATGCCACATCAGAAGATGCAGGATCAAGAACATCAGCAGCAAGAGATGCTGCAGGAGATGTACCAGAAGAGGATGCAGCAGCAGATGCAGCAGGAGGAGATTCAGAAGAACATGCTGCAGCAGGAGATGCAGAAGCAGATGATGTAACAGGAGATGCAGCAGCAGGACATGCAACAGCAGTATATGCAGCAGGCCAAGATGAAGCAGGATATAGAGCAGCAGGAGATGCATTAGGAGGTGAAGCAGAGTATATGCAGCATGAGATGCAGCAGGAGATGCAGTGACAGGAAATGCAGCAGGAGATGAAGCAGCTGGAGATGCAGCAGGAGATTCAGCAGCAAGAGATGAAGTGAAGTAGATGCAAATAATAAGATGCAGCAGATGCAGCAGCAGATACAGCAGCAGGAGAGGCAGCTGGAGATCCAGCAGCAGGAGATGCAGAAGTAGAAGACATATCAGGAGATGCAGCAGCAGATACAGCAGCAGGAGAGGCAGCAGGAATTGCAGCAGCACATGTAGCTGGAGATGCAGAAACAGGAGAAGCAGCAGGAGGAGATGCAGTGCCAGGAGATGCAGCTGGAGATGCATATTCATCAGGAGATGAAGCATAAAGATATGCCGCAGTAGAAGCAGCAGCAAGAGATGCAGCAGCAGATTCAGCAGGAAATGTAGCAGCAGTAGATGCAGAAGCAGGAGATTCAGCAGCAGGAGATGCAGTAGCAGGAGATGCAGCAAAAGATGCATCAGAAAGAGATGAATCAACAGGAGATGCATTAACAAGATATGGAGCAGGAGATGCATCAGCAGGAAATGCTTCATGTACTGCTGCATCTCCTGCTACTTGATGTCGTCCTGCATCTCCTGCTTCTACATCTGCTGCTTCATCTCCTGCTTCTCTATCTTCTTTTGCTACATCTCCTGCTGCATCCTCTGCTTCTGTATCTCCTGCTGCTACATCTCCTGCTGCATCCTTTTCTCATGCATCTGCGGATGCATCTCCTGATGCTCCACTTCCTGTTGCATCTCCTGCTTCATTCCCTGCTGCATCTCTTTCTGCTCCATCTGGTGCATCTGCTGCTGCATCTGCTGCTGCTTCATCTACTGCTGCATCTCCTGATAAATCTCCTGCTGCTGCATCTCCTTCTGCTGCATCTCCTTCTGCTGCATCTCCTGCTTCATATCCTACGGCATCTCCCCCTCCTGCTGTATTACCTGCTGCATCTCTTCCTTCAGCATCTCCTGCTGCGTCATCTGCAGCAGCATCTTCTGCTGCTACATTTCCTACTGAATCTGCATCTCCTGATGCATCTGCTGCTGCATCTATTGCTGCTGCATCTGCTGCCTCTGCAGCTGCAGCTGCATCTCCTCTTTCTGCATCTTCTGCTGCATTTCCTGCTGCTGCATCTCCTTAATCTGCTGCTGCATCTGCTATTGTATTTCCTGCTGCATCTCATCCTGCTGCATTTCCTGCTGCATTTGCTGCTGCATTTCTACTTCACCTCCTGCTTCAACTTCTGCTGCTGCATCTTTTTCTGTATCTTCTGCTGTTTATCTCCTGCTGCATCTCGTGCTGCTGCATCTCCTAAATCTGCTGTTACATCTGCTGCTACTTCATGTACTGCTGCATCTCCTGCTACATCTCCTGCTGAATGCATTTGCGGCTTCATCTCTTGCTGCTGCATCTCCTGCTACATGTCCTTCGGCTGCACCTCCTGCGATATTTTTTGGTGCATCTCATGCAGCTCCAATTGCTGCTGCATCTGCTGCTGTTTATATCTTGCAGATGCATCTCCTGTTTGTGCATCTCCTGCTGCATCTCTTCCTGCTGCATCACCTGCTGCATCACCTGCTGCATCACCTATTGCTGCATCTGCAGCATATGTTGCTTCATCTGGTGCTGCTTCACCTACTGCTGCACCTTTTGCAACATATCCTGCTACTGCATCATCTGCTGCTGCAGCATCTCCTGTTTAATCTCCCTCTGCATTTCTGGCTCCAGCATCTCCTGCTGCATCAATAGCTGCTGCATCTCTTATGCATCTCCTTCTACTGCATATGCTACTGCATCTGCTGCTGCTGTACCTCCTCCTGCTGCATCTCTTGTTAAATCGTCTTCTGCTGCATCTCTTGCTGAATCTCCCCCTGCTGAATCTCATGTTGCATCTCCTCTGGCTGCATTTCCTGGTGCATCTCTTCCTGTGCATCTCCTGCTGAATGACCTCCTGCTAAATCTCTTGGTGCAACTCCTGCTACGGCATCTCCTGCTCTATCTCCTGCTTCTGCATCTCCTGATGCATCCCCTGCTACTCCACTTCATCCTGATGCATCTCATGCTGCATCTTATGCTGCTATATCTCCTGCTGCTTCATCTTCTGCTGCTGCATCTCTTGCTCCATGTTCTTCTGCTGCATCTCCTGTTTCTGCATCTACATCTGCTTCGTCTGCTCCTGCATCTCCTGCTCTATCTCATGTTGCATTTTCTATTGAAGCATCTCTGGAGTCATCTTTCTGCTGCATATCCTGCTGCTTCATCTCCTTCTGCATCTCCTTCTGCAGCACCTGCAGATACATCAGCTGCAGATGCATCTTCTCCTGTATCTCCTGCTCCTGCATATTCATCTGCATTTCCTGCTGCAGCTCTTTCTGAATCTACTACTGCTGCATCTGCTGAATCTGCTGCTGCATCTCCTGCTGCTTCATCTACTGCTGCATCTCCTGATAGATCTCCTGCTAATGCATCTGCTCTAGCATCCTCTTCTGCTGCATCTGCTGCTGAATCTCTTCCTTCTTCATCTCATGATGAATCTCCTGTAGCATCTCCTGCTTCTTCATCTCCTGCTGCTCCGTCTCCTACTACATATGATGCTGCTGCAACTCCTGCTACTACATCCCCTGCTGCTGCATTCCCTGCTGCATCTCCTGCTGCTGCATCTCCTTCTGCTGCATCTCCTTCTGCATCTCCTTCTGCATCTCCTGCTACTACATCCACTAATGCTGCTTTTCCTGCTGCATCTCCTTCTGCTGCATCTCCTGAGGCATCCTCCCTATCTGCATCTCCTCCTGCTGCTTCTCGTGCTTCAGTATATATTTCTGCATCTCCTGCTGCTGCATCTCCTGCTGAATCTGCTGCTAAATCTGCTGCTGCATCTTCTACTGCTTTCTCTCTGGCATTTCCTGTGGCTGTATATCCTGCTGCATCTCCTGCTGCTCTATCTCCAGCTGCATCTCTTCCTGCTGCATCTCCTGCTTAATGTCCTGCTGTATCTTCTGCTACTGCATCTCCTGCTTCTATATCTCCTATTGCATTTCCTGCTGCTGAATCTCCTGATGCTGCATTTTCTGCTCCTCTGTCTCCTGCTGCTGCATCTCCTGCTGCATCTTCTTCTTCATATCCTACTGCTGCATCTGCTGCTTCTGCATCTCCTGCTACATCAGATACTGCTGCATTTCCTGCAGCTGCATCTCCTGCAGCTGCATCTCCTGCTGCATCTGATGCTGTTTCATCTCTTTTTGCAGCATTTCCTGCTTAATCTGCCGATGCATCTGCTGCTGCTATGTCCTGCTACATCTCGTCATGATGCATATCCTGCTGCATCTGCTGAAGATTCTCTTCCTATTGCATCTCCTGTTGAATTTGCATTTCCTGCTGCTCTGTTTCTGTATCTGCTGCTGCTACATGTCTTACTGCATCTCCTCCTGAAGCTTCTCCTGCTGTGTTACCTTCTGGATTTCCTGCTGCATCTCTTACTCCTGCATCTTCTATTGCAGCTCCTCCTGTTGATTATCCTGCTGTATCTACTTCTGCCACATCTCCTGCTGCATCTCCTCCTCCGTCTCCTACTGAAGAATTTCCTACTGAATCTGCATCTACTGCTGCATTAGCTGCTGCATCTCCACTTGCTGTATCTAAAGCTTCTGCATTTGCTGCTTAATCTCCTGCTGCATTTCCTGCTGCTGCATCTCCTCCTGCTGCATCTGCTGCTGCATAACCTGCTCAATCTCCTGCTGCTACATCCCCTGCTGCTGCATCTCTTACAGTATCTCCTACTGCTTCATCTCCTTTCTCTGCATCTCCTGCTGCATCTACTGCTGCATCTCTTGCTGTGGAAACTGCTGTGCTGCATCAATTGATTCATCTTCTCCTTCTTCATCTCCTGCTGCATCTTCTGCTTCTGCATCTCCTACTGCTGCATCTGCTTCATCATCTCCTCTTGCTTCTCCTCCTACTGCAAATCCTGCTTAATCTCCTGCTGCATCTCCTGATGCTATACCATCTGAAGCATCTCTTCCTGCTGCATCTCCTACTGAATCGGCATCTACTGCTTCATCTGCTTCTGCAATCTCTTTCTGTTGTGTCCCCTGCATCTCCTGCTGCTGCATCTCCTGCTGCATCTACTGCTGCATATCCTGCTACTGCATTTCCTGGTGCTGCATCTCCTGCTCCATATCTGCATCTGTGGATTCATCTCATGATGCTGCCCTCTTGCTGTTTCTCTTGAATCTCCTTTTGCTGCAAACCCTGCTGCATCTACAGCTGTTACATACCCTACTTCATCTCCTGCTGCATCTCCTCCTGCTGCATCTCCTAATGCTGTTTTCTGCTTTATCTTTTGCTTCATCTCCTGCTGCTGCATCTCCTGCAGCTCTGTCTACTGCTGCTCTTTCTTCTGCTGCTCTGTCTACTGCTGAATCTACTGCTGCATCTGCTGCTGGTGAATCTCCTGTTGCTGCATCTCCTGCTGCATCTGCAGGGGCATCTCTTGCTGCATCTGCTGCTGCATCTCCTGCTGCATCTCCTGCTGCTGCAGTACCTGCTCTATCTCCTCCTGCTGCAGTACCTGCTCTATCTCCTCCTGCTGCATATCCTGCTTCTGTATATACTGCTGCATTTCCTGCTTCTTCATCTCCTGCTGCTGAATCTCTTCTTGCATCTCCTGCTTCTGCATCTTCTGCTGCTGTATTACCTGCTGCATCACCTCCTGCTGTGTCTCCTACTGCTGCATCTGTTGCAGCATCTGCTTCTGCATCTCCTGCATTTGCTGCTACACCTTCTTCTGATACATCTACTGCTGCATCTCCTGCTACATGACCTGCTGCTGCATCTCCTGCAGCTGGATCTCATCCTGCATCTCCTGCTGCTGCATTACCTGCTATTTCTCCTCCTACTGCATCTCCTCCTGCTGCATATCCTCCTTCCATATATACTGCTACATTTCCTGCTGCTGCACCTCCTTCTTCTCAATCTCCTGCTGCTCTATTACTTTCTGCATCAACTCCTGCTGCTGCATCTCCTCCTGCTGCATCTGCTTCTACATCTGCTGATGCATCTCCTACTGCTGCACCTCCTTCTGCTTCATCTCCTGCTTCATCTACTTCTCCTGCATATCCTGATATATTTCCTGCTGCATCTCCTACGGTGATCTTGCTACATCTGCTGCCTCATCTTCTCCTGCATCTCCTGCTGCATCTGCTGATGCATCTCGTACCGCTGCATCTCCTGCTTCATCTTCAGCTTATACATCTCTAGCTTCATCTCCTTATATTTTATCTCCTGCTGCATCTGCTGCTGCTCTTCTGCTGCTGCATCTCCTGCTGTACCTCATACTAATTCTCCTGTTCATGCATATCCTCCTGCACCTCATGCTGCTGCATATCCTGCTGCTGCATCTCTCAATGTATCTTATGATAATGCTACATCTCTTGCTACTGCATCTCCTGCTGCATCTGCTGCTACTGCATATCCTCCTGCATCTCCTCCTGATGCTTCTGCTGCTGTATATCCTTCTACATTTCCTGCTGCATCTCCTCCTCCTGAAACTTCTGTTGCATCTCCTCCTGCATTTTCTCCTGCTGCATCTATTTTGGCCCATCTCCTGCTACATCTCCTGCTCCTGCATGTCCTACTGTGAAGCTGCTGCAGCATCTCCTGCTGATGAAACTCCTGCTGAATCTCCATCTACTGCTGCATCTGCTGCTGCTCCATCTCTTGCTATGGAATCTCCTGCTGCTGCATCCCCTGCTGTATGTCCTACTGATGCATTACCTGTTTCATCTGCTGCTTCTGCATCTCCTGCTGCTGCATCTGCTGCATCATCTCCTCCTGCCTCTCCTCCTACTGCATCTCCTGCTCAATCTCCTGCTCATCTCCTGATGCTGTATCATCTGAAGCATCTCTTCCTGCTGCATCTACTGCTCAATCTGCATCTCTTACTGCATCTGCTTCTGCATCTCATTTTGCTATGTCTCCTGTGGTATTTGCTGCTGAATCTGCTGCTACATCCCCTGCTGCTGCACCTCCTTCTACTGCATCTTCTGATGAATCTACTGCTTCATCTCCTCCTGCATCTCCTGCGGCTGCATCTGCTGCTGCATCCCCTGCTGCTGCATCCCCTGCTGCTGCATCCCCTGCTGCTGCATTACCTGCTGCTGCATTACCTGTTGCATCTCCTTGTACTGTATCTCCTACTGAATCTGCTGCTTCAGCTCCTCTTGCATCTCCTGTGGATGCATTTGCTGCTGCGTCTCCTCCTTGTGCATCTCTTGATGCATCTCCTGCTATATCTCCTGCTACATCTCCCTCTGCCTCTCCTGCTGTTGCATCACCTGCTGCTGCATCCCGTGCTGCTGCATCTCCAGCTGCTGCACCTCCTACTTCATTACCTGTTGCAGCATCTCCTGCTGCACATCCTGCTGATTTCCTGCTGCAATATCTACTCTATTTGCTGCTGCTTCATCTCCTGCTGAATCTCCTGGTTCACCTCCTGCTACTGCATGTCCTGCTTTTGCATTTACTGCTGCTTCGTCTGCTACTGCATCTCCTGATGCATCTCCTGTCCTGCTGCATATCCTACTGCACCTCCCCCTGCATCTCCCGCTGGTAAATCTCCTGCTGATGCATGTCTTCCTGGTGCATTTGCTGATGCATATCTTGCTGCTGCATCTCCTGCTACATATTCTGCTCTTGCATCTGCTGCTGCATATTAGGCTACTGCTTCTTCTGAATCGGCATCTCCTGTTTTAGCTGCTGCCTGCATCTCCTTCTCCTGCATCTCCTGCTGCTTAATTTGTTGCTGCATCTGCTGCTGCATGTCCTTCTGCTTCATCTCCTGCTGCATCTCCTTCTCCTGCATCTCCTGACGCAGCTTAATCTGTTGCTGCATCTGCTGCTGCATGTCTTTCGGTTTCATCTACTGCTGCCTCTCCTGATGCTGCATCTTCCTCTTATACATCTCCCAGTGCTGCATATCTTGTTGCATCACATGCTGCTGCTAAAACACCTGCTGTTGCATCTCCTGCTGCTGCATCTCCTGCTGCTGCACCTCCTTCTGCATCTGCTGTTGAACCTGCTGTTAAAATTCCTGCTGCTGCATCTCCTACTTCTGCATCTGCTTCTGCAGCTCCTGTTGCTGCATCTCCTGCTTCTTCATCTCCTGCTCCTGAATCTTCTGCTTCTGTATCTCCTGCTAAAGCTCTTGCTTCATCTCCTGCTTCATCTCCTGCTGCTGCATCTTCTGCTGCTGCATCTTCTGCTGCATCTGCTGCTGCATAAATCTGCTGCTGCATCTCCTTCTGCTTCATCTCCTGCTGCTGCATAATCTGCTGCATCTCCACTTGCTGCATCTCCTGCTGCATGTCTTGCTGCTGAATCTCCTATTGCATCTCCGACTCTTACCTCTCCTGCATATTCTGCTGCATCTCCTACTACTGAATCCCCTCCTGAATTCCGGCTGCATCTCCTATTGCTGCATCTCCTGCTACACCTCCTGCTGCTGCATAATCTGATGCATCTCCACTTGCTGCATCTCCTGCTGCATGTCTTGCTGCTGAATCTCCTATTGCATCTCCGACTCTTACATCTCCTGCATCTGCTGCTGCATCTCCTACTACTGAATCCCCTCCTGAATTCCTGCTGCATCTCCTGATGCTGCATCTCCTGCTACACCTCCTGCTGCTGAATCTCCTGCTGATGCATCTCCTGCTGATGCATAACCTGCTGCATCAACAACTCCTGCATCACCTGATGCTCCATCTGCTGCTGCTGCATACACTGTTGCATTTCCTGCTGCTGCATCTGCTACTGCATCTCCTGCTTCTGAATCTCATACCACATCTCCTGCTGATGCATCTCCTTCTGCGGCATATCTTGCTGCATTTCCTGCTGCTGTATCTGTTGCTGCATCTCCTGCTGCTGCATCTCCTACTGCTGAATCTCGTGCAACTGCATTCTCTGCTTCATCTACTGCTGATGCATCGCCTGCTGCGTAATCTCCTACTGCATCTGCTCTTGCTTAGTCTCCTGATGCTTCATATCCTGCTTCATCTCCATTTGCTGCATCAATTGCTGCTGCATCTACTGCTGCTTCGTCTGATGTTGCATTTTCATCTCTTGCTCCATCTCCTGCTGCGGAATCTCCTGCTTCATCTACATCTGCATCTCCTGCTGCTCCATCTGCATCATCATGATATTCTGAAGGAGATGCAGCAACAGGAGATACAGCCACAGCACTGTGGCAGCAGATTCAGCTGCAGAAGATGCAGCCATTAAGAGATGAAGCAGCAAAAGAAGCAGCAGGAGATGAAGAAGCAGGAGAAGCAGCAGGAGATGAAGAAGCAGCTGCATAATCAGCAGGATATGTAGCAGGAGAATCAACAGGAGGACATGCAGTAGCAGCAGATGCAGCAGAATAAGATGTAGCAGGAAATGAAGATGCATTAGATGCAGCAGGGAGTGCAAAAGCAGGTAATGCTAGAGCAAGAGATGCAGTAGGAGATGCAGTAGGAAGTGCAGCAAGAGATTAAGCTTCAGACGCAGAAGATGTAGAAGGATATGAAGTGGCAGTACATGAAAGAGAGGATGGAGCGGCAGGGGATGTAGCAGCAGGAGATGCAGCAGCAGGAGAGTCATCAGCATGACATGCATCAGAAGATGCAGCAGGAGGAGATGCAGCAAGAGGAGGTGCAGCTGTAGGAGATGCATCAGGAAATAAACCAGGAGATGGAGCAGCAGGAGTTGAATCAGGAGATGCAGTAGCAGACACAGCAGCAGGGGATGCAGCAGAAGGACATGAAGCATTACGAGATGCAGCAGGAGATATAGCAGTAGGCGATTCTTCAGCAGGAGATGCAGTAAGGCATGTTGCAGGAGATGCTGCCGCATGAGTTTCAGAAGAAGATGCAGCAGGAAATGTAGCAGGGTATACCTCAAGAGATGCAGAAGAAGGAGATGCAAAAGTAGATGCAGCAGAAAAAGATGCAGCAGTAGATGCAGAAGCAGATGCAGCAGTACGAGATGCTTCATCAGGAGATGCAGGCAGCAGAGGAAAGGCGAGATTCAGATTGAGAAGGAGATGCAGTAGCAGGAGATGCAGCAGCATACGCAACAGCAGGAGATGCAGCAGGAGGTGAAGCAGCACCAGATGCAGCAGCATATGATGCAGATGCAGTAGAAGGAGATTCAACAGGAGATACATCAGGAAGAGATGCAGGAGGATATGCAGAAAAAGAGGCAGCTAGAAAAGATGCATCAGGAAATGCACCAGCAGGCTCTGCATCACCAGTAAAGGCAGCAGGAGATGAACCAGCAAGAGATGCAGCAGGAAATGCAGTAGTAGATTTAGCAAGAGGAGATCCACCAGGAGATGCAGCAGTAGAAGATGCAGCAGCAGAAGATGCAGCAGCAGGATAGTAAGCATGAGATATAGCAGGAGATGCATAAAGAGATGAAGCACGAGGAGATGTAGAATGGAGAGACAGCAGAAAGAGATGCAGAAGTGGATGCAACAGCAGTAGATGCAGCAGCTAATGAAAGAGAAGATGTGGAATCAGCAGGAGATACAGTAGGTAGAGATTCCACAGGAGATGTACCAGAAGGACATGTAGAAGCAGTAGCAGCAGTAGCAGGAGATGCAGCAGAAGATGCATGAGAGTTGCAGCAGAAGATGCAGCAGGATATGTAGCAGAAGCAGATGCAGGAGTAAGAGATGCAGCAGCAGATGCAGAAGGAGTTGAAGCAGATGAAGAGGCAGCAGCAGCAGATGCAGAAGCAGATGCATTAGCAGATGCAGTATGAGATGCAGCAAACCGAAATGCAGAAGCAGATGCAGGAGCAGGAGATGCAGCAGCAGTAGGTGCATTAGCATGAGATGAAGAAGAACGAGATGCAGCAGTCGGAGATGCTGCAGGAGGAGATGCAGAAGCAGGAGATGCAGAAGCAGGAGATGCAGCTGCAGGTGATGTTTCCATCCATTGGATGCAGCAGGGTATGCTGTAGCAGATGCAGCAGCAAATGCATATTCAGCAGTAGATTGAGTGGGAGATGCAGCAGGATATGCAGCATCAGAGATGTAGCAGGAGATTCAGCAAGAGATGCAGCAGCAGGAAATGCGGCAGCAGATGCAGCAGAAGGAGATGCAGTAGAAGGAGAATCAGCATATGATACAGCTGCAGGAGATTCAGCAGCAGATGCAGCAGCAGATTCAGCATCCGGATATGTAGCCGCATAGGCAGATTCAAAAGGAGGTGCAGGAGCAGAAAATGCAGCAGGAGATGGTACTGGATATGTAAGAGCAAGAGATGCAGCAGCAGATGCACCAGCTGGAGATGCAGCAGGAGATGCTGTAGGCTCTCTTAAATTTTGAAGTGACGCTTCAATAACCATTCTGATGTTAGAGAACACAAGACTAGACTGAAAGTTCGACACGTATTGCTTTGCAGTAAAAGAGCTATAAGAGAAAATATTCAGCAACAGCAGCATTCCATGCTAGCATCTTCCAGGCGGGAATTACTCACTTTTCCTAAAGAGCCTTCATAGGCACAGTTAAGTCACAATTCCCTAATCTATACTAAACGTTCTGTTAGTCGTTCTTCGCAGCTTGCAGTGAAAGCGCTTCCAAAGAAGACTCTAGCTAGAGTCAGTAATTGATCGTAGTAACTTCTCTGAGATACTTGTTCTGAACTACTTGAAATATGGAAGGGACGCTTTAATAGCTGTTCTGATGTTACAGTACTCAGACTGAAAGTTCTACAATCTTGATTGGCAGTGAAAGCTCTCTAAGGGAACACTTTCAGAACCTGCATCATTCCATGCTAGCCTCTTCCCTTCGGGAGTTACTCACTTTTCCTAAAGCACCTTCCTAGGTGAAGATAAGTCACAATTCAGTACCCTACACCAAAACGGTCCATAAGTCTTGCTTAGCCGCTGGCAGTGAAAGCACTTCCAAAGAAGAGTCAACCTAAAACCAACATTTGATGGTAGCAGCTTCCCTGCGTTACTTGTTCGCAACAATCTGAAAATATTGAAGTGATGCTTTAATAGCAATTCAGATGTTACAGTGCACAAGCCTAGACTGAAATTTATACAAGTCTTGCTTTGCAGTGAAGGCGCTCTAAGGGAGGACACTCAGAAGCAGCATCATTCCATGCTAGCATCTTCCATGCGGGAATTATTCAATATTCCTAAAGCGCCTTAATAGGCTCAGTTAAGTCTCAATTCAGTAACCTATATTAAAACCATCTATCAATAGTGCTTTGCGCTTCTACTGAAGAATCTAGTGAGAACCAGCATTTGATCGTAGCATCTTCCCTGTGGTACTTATTCTGAACGATTTGAAATTTTGAAGCAATGCTTTAATAGCCATTCTGATGTTGCAGTACACAACCTTATACCCAAAGTTCTACAGTTCTTGTTTTGCAGACAAAGCCCTCTAAAGGAAGACATTCAGAAACAGCAGCATTCTATGCTAGCATCTTCACTGTGGGAGTTACTCACTTTTCAGAAAGCGCCTTCATAGATGCAAGCAAGTCACAATTCAGTACCCTATTCTTAAACATTGTTTTACTCATGCTTTGCAGCTTGCATTGAAAACACTTCCAGAGAATTCGTTCTGCAGTGAAAGCGCTATAAGAGAAGACGTTCAGAAAGAGCAGCGTTCCATGCTAGAATATTCCATGTGGGAGCTATGTTTTCATATAAGATCAGGAATGGAGATGCTGGAGTTGCAGTAGGAGATGAAGTCAGAGATGAATATTTGGAAGAAGCAGCAGCAAGAGATTTAGCAGCAAATGCAGCAGCAGGAGATGCAGCAGGAGATGCAGCAGGAGATGTAGTATAACATGCAGCTGGAGAAACAGACTCATCAGGAGATGCAGGAGCACGAGATACTGCAGAAGATGCACGAGCAGGGGAGGTAGTAGCATGAGATGCAGTAGGAAATGCAGCAGCAAAAGATGCAGCAGGAGATGCACGAGCAGGGGATGTAGTGGCATGAGATGCAGCAGGAGATGCATCAGCAAGAGCTGATTTAGCAGGAGATGCATCAGCAGGAGATGCAGCTGGATATTCAATAGCAAGAGATGAAGAGAATGTGATGCAGAAAATAAGATGAAGCAGCTTGAGGTGCAGCAGCAGCAGATGAAGCAGCAGATATAGCAGCAGGAGAGGCAGCTGGAAATCCAGCAGTCAGAGATGAAGAAGTAGGAGATATATCAGGAGATGCTGCAGGAATTGCAGCAGCATGAGATGCAGTAGGAATTTCTGCAGCAGGAGATTCAGCAGCAGGAGATGCAGTAGCAGGAGATGCAGCAAAAGATGTATCAGCAAGAGCTGATTTAGCAGAAGATGCATCAGCAGGATATGCAGCAGGACATGCACCAGCAGGAAATGCTTCATGTACTGCTGCATCTCCAGATAAATTCCTGCTGCTGCATCTCCTGCTATCTGATGTCCTCTTGTATCTCCTGCTGCTGCATCTGCTGCTTCATCTCCTGCTTCTCTATCTCCTGCTACTACATCTCCTTCTGCATCTCCTGCTTCTGTATCTCCTGCTGCTACATCTCCTGATGCATCCTCTGAACATGCATCTGGGGATGCATCTCCTGATGCTCCATTTCCTGTTGCATCTGTTGCTTCATCCCCTGCTGAATCTCTTTCAACTCCATCTGGTGCATCTGCTTCTGCATATGCTGCTGCTTCATGTCCTGCTGAATCTCCTGCTTCTGCATCGCCTGCTGCATCTTCTGCTGCATATCCTGCTGAATATGCATCCTCTGCTGCATCTCCTGCTGCTGCATCTCCTGTTGCTGCATCTCCTGCTGCAATGCCTGCTGCAAATCCTACTGCATCCCCTTCTGCTGCATTACCTGCTGCATCTCCTCCTGCAGCATATCCTGCTGCATTACCTTTTGCTGCATCTCCTGGTGCATCTCATTCTGCAGAATCTCCTGTTGCGTCATCTGCAGCAGCATCTTCTGCTGCTACATTACCTACTGAATCTGCATCTAATAATGCATCTGCTGCTGCATCTATTGCTGCTTCATCTGCTGCCTCTGCAGCTGCATCTACATATCCTGCTACTGCATCTCCTGCTGCACCTCTTCTTGCTACATCTTCTGCTGCATTACCAGTAACTGCATCTATTTAATCTGCTGCTGCATCTGCTGCTGCCTCATGTACTGCTGCATCTCCTGCTGCATTTCCTTCTGATGCATCTCCTGCTGCATAATCTCGTGCATCACCTGCTGAATATGCATCTCCTGCGGCATCTCATGCTGCTGCACCTCATGCTGCTGCATCTGCTGCTTCATATCCTGCTTCTTCTGGTGATTCTATATCACCTACTGCATCTGCTGCTGCATCTCCTGCTGCTGCATCTCTTCCTCCATCTGCTGCTGCTGCATCCGCTGATTCATCTCCTGCTGCTGTATTTCCAGCTGTATCTCCTGCTGCTCTGTCTCCTCCTACATGCTCTGATGATGCATCTGCGGACGCATCTACTGATGCTGCATATCCTGCTACATCTGCTGGTGAGTATCCTGCTACTGAATCTCTGTGGCATCTCCTACTGCATATCCTGCTGAATGCATTTACGGCTGCACCTCCTGCTGCTGCATCTCCTGCTGCTTCTCCTGCTGCATTTCCTGCTCCAACTGCTGCTGCATCTACTGCTACTTCATCTACTGCTGCATCTCCTACTACATCTCCTGCTGCCTCATATTTTTCTATATCTCCTGCTGCATCTACTGCTGCTGCCTCTGCTGGTGCATCTGCTGCTGATATTTCTCGTGATCCATCTCTTCCTGCTGCATCACCTGCTGAATCCCCTACTAGTGCATCTGCGGCATATGCTGCTTCATCTTGTGCTGCTTCGCCTACTGCTGCAACCCCTGCAACATCTCCTGCTGCTGCATCTCCTGCTTAATCTCTGGAAGCATCTCCTGCTGCATTTTCTGCTGGTGCATCTCCTGCCTCATATCCTGCTGCTGTGTCTCCTGCTGCTGTATGTTTTGCTGTATCCCCTGCTGATGCATCTACTTCTGCATCTCCTGCTTCTGCATCTACACCTTCTGCATCTCCGGCTCCAGCATCTCCTGCTTCATCAATTGCTGCTGCATCTCATATGCATCTTCTCCTGCTGCATCTCCTGCTGAATCTCCTGGTGCATCTCCTGCTGCTGCATCTCCTGCGGTTGCATAACCTTCTGCTACATCTCCTTCTGCATCTCCTGCTACCACATCTCCTGCTCTATCTGCTGCTTGTGCATCTCCTGAAGCATCTCCTTCTGCTTCACTTCATCCTGCTGCATCTCATGCTGCATCTCCTGCTGCTATATCTCTTTCTGCTTCATATCCTGCTACTGCATCTCCTAATAAATCTCCTGAAGCTTCATCTGCTGCTGCTGCATCTCTTGCTCCATGTCCTGCTGCTGCATCTCCTGTTTCTGCATCTCTCTCTGCTTCGTCTGCTGCTGCATCTCTATCTGCTGTATCTCTATCTGCTATATTCCATGTTGCACCTTCTATTGAAGTATCTCCTGTGTCATCTCCTTCTGCTGCATATCCTGCTGCTTCATCTCCTTCTGCATCACCTGCAGATGCATCTCCTGCTGTATCTCCTGCTGCTGCATATTCATCTGCATTTCCTGCTGTAGCTCTTTATGAATCTACTACTGCTGCATCTGCTGAATCTGCTGCTGTATCTGCTGCTGCTTCATCTACTGCTGCATCTCCTGATAGATCTCCTCCTGCTGCATCTCCTGCTTAATCTCATCTGTATATTCTTTTGCTGCATCTTCTGCTCCTTTCTCTCCTGCTGCATCTCCAGCTGCTCTATCACCAGCTGCAACTCCTCCTGCTGCACCTCCTGCTTAATATCCTCTATATATTCTGCTGCTGCATCTCCTGCTTCTGTACTTCCTATTGCATCTCCTACTGCTGAAACTCCTGCTGCTGCAATTTCTGCTTCTCAATCTCCTGCTGCTGCATCTCCTGCTAATGCATCTCCAGCTAATGCATCTCCAGCTGCTGGATCTCCTGCTGCATCTGCTGCTGATGCATCTGTGGCTACATCTCTGCTGATGCATCTCTTGCTGCATTTCCTGCTTCATCTGCTGATGCATCTGCTTCTGCTACATCTCGTTATGCTGCACATTCTGCTGCATCTGTTGAAAATTCTCTTCCTATTGCTTCTCCTGCTGAATCTGCATTTTTTTGCTGCATCTGCTTCTGCATCTCCTGCTGTTGCATCTCCTGCTGAATCTGCTGCTGCTGCACCTCCTGCTGCTTCTGCATCTACTTCTCCTGCATATCCTGCTGCATTTCGTGCTGCTGCATTTCCTGCTCCATCTCCTACCATATACCTTTCTATATTTGCTGCCTCATCTCCTGACGCATCTGCTGATGTACCTCGTGCTGCTGCATCTCCTGCTCCTGCATCTCCTGCTGCATTTCCTGCTGCATCTGTTGCTGCTCTGCTGCTACTTCATCGCCTGCTAAATCTCCTGCTACATATCCTGTTGCTGCATATCCTGCTGCATCTCCTGCTGCTACATCTCCTGCTGCTGCACCTCTTGATGCATCTCATGATAATGCCTCATCTCTTGCTTCTGCATTTCCTGCTGCACCTACTGCTTCTGCATTTCTTGCTGCATCTTCTGCTGCTGCATATGCTGCTGCTGCATCTGCTGCTGCTGCATGTCTTGCTGCATCTCCTCCTGATGCTTCTCCTGCTGTTTTTCCTTCTGAATTTTTTGCTGCATCTCCTGCTCCGGCATCTTCTACTACATCTCCTCCTGCTGCTTTTTCTGCTGCAACTACTTCTGCTGCACCTCCTGCTGCATCTCCTGCTGATTCATCTCTTACTGTGAGTCTGCTGCAGCATATCCTGCTGAATCTGCATCTACTGCTGCACCTGCTGCTGCATCTCCACCTGCTGTATCTGCTGCTTCAGTATTTGCTGCATAATGTCCTGTAGCATTTCCTGTTGCTGCATCTCCTTCTGAGGCATTTCCTGCTGCTGCATCTTTTTATTCTGCATCTCCTGCTGCTGCATCTGCTGCTGCATAATCTGCTCAATATCCTGCTTCTACATCCCCTACTGCTTCATCTCCTTTCTCTGCATCTCCTGCTGCATCTGCTGCAGCATCTCCTGCTGATGCATCTCCTGCCAAATGTGCATCTCCTACTGCATCTGCTTCTGCATCTCCTGTTGCATCTTCTACTACTGCATCTCCTGGTGATGCATCTCTTTCTGAATCTACTACTGCTGCATTTGCTGAATCTGCTGCTGCATCTGCAGCTGCTAAATCTACCGCTGCATCTCCTACTACCTCTCCTGCTTGTGCATTTCCTGCTTCTGCATCTGCTCATCCTGCTGATTTCCTGCCACAACATCTATTTTATCTGCTGTTGCTATATCTACTGCTGAATCTCCTGTTTCACCTCCTGCTGCTGCATGTCCTGCTTTTGCATTTACTGCTGCTTCATCTGCTGCTGCATCTCCTGATACATCTCCTGTCTTGCTGCATATCCTACTGCACCTCCTCTTGCATCTCCCGCTGGTCAATCTCCTGCTGATGCATGTCTTCCTGGTGCATTTGCTGATGCATATCTTGCTGCTGCATCTCCTGCTACATATTCTGCTCTTGCATCTTCTGCTGCATATTAGGCTACTGCTTCTTCTTCTGAATCTGCATCTCCCGTTTCAGCTGCTGCCTGCATCTCCTGCTGCTGCATCTTCCTCTTATGCATCTCCCAGTGCTGCATCTCCTTTTGCATCATATGCTGCTGCTATAACACCTGCTGTTGCATCTCCTGCTGCTGTATCTCCTGCTGCCGCATCTCCTCCTTCATCTTTTTCTGATGCATGTCTTGCGGCTGCATCTCCTGCTGCTTCGTCTGCTGCTGCATCTCCAGCTGCAGCACCGCATGATGTATCACCTCTTGCTGAATATCCTGCTGCATATCCTGCTGATTCGTCTCCTGATACTACATCTCCTTCTGCACCTCCTGCTGCATCACTTGTGGCTGCATCTCCTGCTATATCTCCTGCTGATGAATCTTCTCCTGAAGCATCTATTTATGCATCACTTTCTGCTATTTATGCATCACTTTCTTCTGCATCTTCTGCATTTCCTTCTGCATCTCTTCCTGCTGCATCTCCTGCTGATGCATCTCCTGCATTTACTGCTGCATCTGCAGCTGATTCATCTACTGCTGCATCTTCTTCTACATCTGCTTCTGGATCTCCTGCTCCTGCATATTCTTCTGCAACTCCTGCTGCTGCATCTCTTGCTCCGTATCCTTCTGATGCATCTGTGGATTCATCTTATGATACTGCTATCTTGCAGGTTCTCCTGATGCTGAATGTCCTGCTGCTGCAAACCCTGCTGCATCTACTGCTGCTGCATCTCCTGTTGCTGCATCATCTACTACTGCATCTAGTGATTAATCTACTGCTGCATCTGCAGCATTTTCTGCTGCATCTGCTGCTGCTTTATCTAGGGCTGCATCTTCTGCAAAATCTGCTGCTACATCTCTTGCTTCTGCATAATCTGCTGCTGTATCTAGTGATTAATCTCCTACTGCTGCATCCGCAGCATCTTCTGCTGCACCTGCTGCTGCTTCATATACTGCTGCATCTCCTTATACATCTCCTGCTGCTGCATCTCCTTCTGCATCTCCTCCTGCTGTGTCTGCTTTATCTGCTGCTGCATCTGCTGCTGCATAGCCTGCTACTGAATCCCCTGCTGCATTCCTGCTGCATCTCCTGATGCTTCACCTCTGTCTGCTGCATCTCTTGCTGCATCTCCTGCTGCTGAATCTCCTACTGCATCTCGTGGTGCATCAGCTGCTACTGAATCCCTGCTGCGTTCCAGATGCATCTCCTGCTCCAGCATCTCCTGCTGCTGCATCTCCTGCTGAATCTAAACCTACCACATCTCCTGCTGTATCTCCTGCTGACACATCTCCTGCTGCACCTCCTGCTGCTGCATAGCCTGCTGCATCTCCTCTTGCTGAATGCCCTGCTGCTGCATCTCCTACTGCTGAATCTGCTGCTGCTTCATACACTGCTGTATCTGAATCTGCTGCTGCTTCATACACTGCTGTATCTACTGCTGCTGCATAGCCTGCTGTATCCTCTTCTGCCGCATTTCCTGCTTCCTCTTCTTCTGCTGCATGGCTTGCTGCTGCATGGCTTGCTGCTGCATCTACTGCTGTTTCGTCTGCTGCTGCATCTCCAGCTGCAGCACCTCATGATGCATAACGTCTTGCTCAATCTCCTGCTGCATATCCTGCTGATACATCTCCTGCTACTGCATCTCCTTCTGCATGTCCTGCTGCATCTTTTGCGGCTGCATCTCCTTCTCCATCTCCTGCTCTTGAGTATTCTCCTGATGGATCTCCTTATGCATCTCTTTCTGCTGCATCTTATGCGTTTCCTGATGCATCTCTTCCTGCTGCATCTCCTACTGAAACTCATGCTGATGCATCTGGAGCATTTTCTGCTACATCTCCTGCTGATGCATTTCCTGCTGCATCTCCTGCTGCTGGATCTCCTCCTTCATCTCTTGCTGATGAATCTGATGCTGCATCTCTTTCTGCATTATCTCCTGATGCATCTCCTGCTGCTGCAACTCCTGCTGCTGCATACACGGCTGCATCTACTGCTGCTGCATCTCCTGCTGAGTCTCTTGCTGCATCTCCTCCTGCATCTCCTGCTGCATTACATGAAGCATCTCGTCCAGCTGCATGTCCTGCTGCTGCATCTCCATCTTCTGTATCTACTGCTACATTTCCTGCTGCTGCATCTCCTTCTGCCTCATCTACTGGTACTTAATTTGCTGCTGCATATGCTGCTGCATATCATGCAGCTGCACCTCCTCCTGCATTTCCTGCTGCATTTCTTGGTGCTGCATTTCCTGCTGCTGCAACTCCTGCTGCTGCAAATCCTGTTACATCTCCTGCTATAGAATCTTCTGCTGCATCTCCTGCTGCATTACCTCCTGATACGTCTCCTGCTGCTGCATCTTCTTTTGATACATCTGCTGCAGCATCTCCTGCTGCTACATCACCTACTGCTGCATCTGCTGCTGCTGCATATCCTGCTGCTGCATCTGCTACTGTATCACCTGCTGCATAATCTCCTGCTGCATCTCCTTCTGCTGCAGTACCTGCCGTATCTTCTGCTGTATCTGCTGTTGCTGCATATCCTGCTTTGTATATACTGCTGCATTTCCTGCTGCTGTATATCTTTCTGCTTCTCTTGCTGCGGAATCTGCTGCTGCTGCATCCTCTGCTGTATCTACTACAGATGCATCTCCTGCTTTAACTTCTCCTTCTGCATCTACTGCTACATCCTCTGCTTCTGCATCTTCTGATGCTGCGTCTGCTGCCTCTCCCCCACCGCATCTCCTGCTGAATCTCCTGCAGCATCTCCTGCTGCTGTATCATCTGAATCATCTCTTCCTGCTGCATCTCCTGCTGAATCTGCAGCCACTGCTGCATCTGCTTTTGCACCTCCTTCTGTTGTGTCTCCTGTGGCATCTGCTGCTGCATCAGCTGCTGCATCCCGTGCTGCTGCATCTGCTGCTGCTTATCCAATTGCAGAAATTCCTGCTGAATTTCCTGCTCAATCTGCTGCTGGATCTGCTGCGGCTGCATCTCCTGCTGCTTCATCTCCTGCACTTGCATCTCCTACTGCTGAATCTCCTCCTGAATCTGCTGTGGCATCTCGTGTTCTACATATCCTGCTACATCTCCTGCTGCATATCCTTCTGAATATAGATCTCCTGCTGCATCGCCCTCTGCTGCATATTCTGTGGCATCTCCTGCTTCATATCTTGCTATTTCATCTTCTGCTGCATCTCTTGCTGAATATGTCTACCCTGCTGCATCTCCTGCTGCAGTGTCTAACGGTCTATCTCCTGCTGCATCTGCTGCTGCTGCATCTCTGTCTTCTGTATCTACTGCTGCATTTCCTGCTGCTGAATCTCCCTCTGCCTCATCTGCTGGTACTTAATTTGCTGCTGCATGTGCTGCTGTATGTCATGCTGCTGCATCTCATGCTGCATCTCCTACTGCTGCATTTCCTGTGGCTGCATCTCCTCCTGCATCTCCTGCTGCTGCAACTCCTACTTCTGCAACTCCTGCTGCATCTCCTGCTGAATCTCCTGCTAATGAATTACCTGCTGCATTTCCTTCTGCATTTCTCATGATGCATCTCTTGCTGCATAACCTCCTGCTACGTCTCCTGCTGCTGCATCTTCTCCTGACACATCTGCTGCTACATCTCCTGCTGCTGAATCTCCTGCTGCTACATCTCCTGCTGCTAGATTTCCTCCTGCATCTACTGCTGATAAGCCTGATGCTGCATCTCTTGCTTTTGCATCTCCTGCTGCTACATTACCTGCTATATCTTCTCCTACTGCATCTCCTGCTGATGCATCGCCTGCTGCTGAATCTTTTCCTGCATCTATCTCTTCTGAATCTCCTGCTGCTCTATTACTTTCTGCATCAAGTCCTGCAGCGTATCCCGCTGCAGCATCTCCTGCTGCATCTTCTGCTGCAGCCTCTCCTGATGTTGCATCTCCTGCTAAATCTGCATCTCCTGCTGCAGCTGCTGCAGCTGCATCTCCTGCTGATTCATCTCTTGCTCTTGCATTTCGTTCTGCTGAATCTCATCTGGAGTATCCTGCAGCATCTCATGCTTCTACATATCATGCTGAATCTCCTGCTGCATCTCCTTCTGAATATGCATCTCCTGATGCATCTCCACCTGCTGCCACTCCTACTGCTACGTTTGATTCTGCATCTGCTGCAGCATCTCCTGCTGCTGAATCTCCTGATGCCATATCTTCTGCTGAATCTCCTGTGTCTGCTGATGAATGTCCTGTTGCTGAATCTCCTGTTGCTGAATCTCCTGCTTCTCCATCTATTGCATCTCCTACTGCTGCATCTCTTGCTTCTGCATTTCGTGCTCCTGCATCACATGCTGAAGCTCCTGTGGAATCTCCTCATGCATATCCTTATGCTGCATCTTCTCCTGCTCTGTCATCTGCTACTGCATCTACTGCTGCACCTGCTGCTACTGCATCTCCTCCTGCTGCATCAAGTGCTCCTACATATCTTGCCACTACATCTGCTTCTGCATCTCCTTTTGTTTCATATCGTACTGCGTCTGTTGCTGAATCTCCTGCTGTTGCATACCCTGCTGCATCTACTGCTGCTTCATATCCTACTTCATCTACTGCTGCTGCATTACCTGCTCTTTCTCCTGCTGCTGCGTCTCCTACTGCTTCATATCCTACTTCATCTACTGCTGCTGCATTAGCTGCTGTTTCTCCTGCTGCTGCGTCTCCTACTGAATTTCCTGCTGCTGCATCTCCTGGTGCTATATCTTTTGTTTATCAATCTCCTGCCACTGCATCTCTTACTGAATCTGCTGCTGCATCTACTGCGGCTGCATCTCCTTATGCTGCATCTCCTAATGCATCTCCTGTAGCTTAATCTTCTGCTTTTGCATATCCTGCTTTATCTCCTTCTGATGCCTATCTTGCTGCTGCATCTACTGCTGCTTTGTCTGCTTCTACATCTCCAGCTGCATTTCCTGCTGCTGCATCTCAGGGTACACCTCCTCTTGCTCAATCTCCTTCTTCATATCCTGCTGCTACATCTCCTGCTACTGCATCTCCTTCTGCATCTCCTGCTATATATCCCGCTGCATCTCTTGCAGCTGCATCTCCTGCTACATGTCTTGTGCCTGCATCTCCTGCTACATCTCCTGCTGGTGAATCTTCTCCTGATCGATCTTCTTAATCATCCCTTTCTGCTGCATCTTCTGCGTTTCTTGATGCATCTCTTCCTGTTGCATCTGCAGCATTTGCTACAACATCTCCTGCTGCTTCACATACTGCTGCATCTGCTGCTGCTATATCTCTTGCTGCATCTACTGTGGCTTCATCTCCTGCTGCATCTCTTTCTGCTGCTTCTCATTCTCTGCGTCTTCTTCTCTGCATCTCCTGATACTGCTTCACTTGCTGCTGCAAATCTTGCTTCTGCAACACTTGCTGCTACATCTCCTTCTCCATATCCTTCTGATACATCTGCGGATTCATCTTATGATGGTGCTTTCTTGCTAGATATCCTGCTTCTGCATCTCCTGCTGCTGCAAACTCTGCTGCATCTACTGCTGCTGCATTTCCTGCTGCATCTGCTGCTACTGTATCTCCTGCTGCTTCATGTACTGCTGCAACTCCTGCTGCATCTCCTATTGCCTCATTTCCTGCTGCTGCATCTCCTGCCTCTGCATCTGATGCTTCATCTCCTGCTGCTGCATCTGCTGCTTCTGCTTATTTGCTGCATCTCCTGCTGCTGGATCACCTGCTGCCAATTCTCCAGCATCTTTTGCTGCATCTGCTGTAGATTCTCCTACTGTTGCCTCTCCTGATGATGCATCTCCTGCTGATGGATGTCTTCATGCATCTCCTGCTGCTGCATCTGTTGCTGCATCTCCTGCAGGTGCATCTTATGTTTCATCTCCTGCTGATGAATTATGTGCTACTGCATTCTTTGCTGCATCTACTGCTGCTGCATCACCTGCTGCAGAATCTCCTAATGCATCTCCTCTTGCTTAGTCTCCTGATGCTTCATATTCTGCTTCATCTCGTTTTGCTGCATATATTGCTGCTACATCTACTGCTGCTTCGTCTGATGCTACAACTCCTGCTCTGTCTCCTGCTGCAGAATCTCCTGCTGCATCTACGTCTGCATCTCCTGCTGCTCTATCTGCTGCATCTGCATCATCAGGATATTCTGCAGGAGATGCAGCAGCAGGATATGCACCCACAGCACTCCTGCAGCAGAATATGCAGCCACAGCACTCCTGCAGCAGATTCAGCTGCAGGATATGCAGCCGTAGGAGATGCAGCAGGATTTTCATCAGGAGATACAGTAGAAGAAGATGCAACAGGAGATACAACAGGAAGACATGCACCAGCAGGAGATGCAGCAGGAGATTAAGCAGTGGATGCACCAGCAAGAGATGCAGAATCCGAAGATGCAGCAGCAGCAGATGCAGCAGGAGATTCAGCTGCAGAAGCAGTAGCAGGAGATGCAGCTGAAAAAGATGGAGCAGGAAATGAAGAAGCAGTAGATGCAGCCGGGAGTGCAAAAGCAGGTAATGCAGCAGCAGGAGATTCAGAAGGAGATGCAGCAGGAAGTGCAGCAAGAGGTTAAGCTTCAGACGCTAAAGATGTAGAAGGATATGAAGTAGCAGTACATGTAAGAGAGGATGGAGCAGCAGGGGAGGCTGCAGCAGGAGATGCACCAGCAGGAGAGTCATCAGCACGACATGCATCAGAACATGCAGCAGGAGGAATCACAGAATCACAGAATAACCAGGTTGGAAGAGACCCACCAGATCGTCGAGTCCAACCATTCCCAAAAATCCCTAAATCATGCTCCTAAGCACCTCATCTACCCTAACCTTAAACACCTCCAGGGATGGCGACTCAACCACCTCCCTTGGAAGACCGTTCCAATGCATAACCACCCTCTTCATGAAGAACTTTTTCCTAATCTCAAGCCTAAATATCCCCTGGCGGAACTTGAGGCCATTCCCTCTCGTCCTGTCCCCTGTCACTTGGGAGAAGAGGCCAGCACCCTCCTCTCCACAACCTCCCTTCAGGTAGTTCTAGAGAGTAATAAGGTCTCCCCTCAGCCTCCTCTTCTCCAGGATGAACAACCCCAGCTCTCTCAGCCGCTCCTCATAAGATATGTTCTCCAGCCCCTTCACCAGCTTTGTTGCCCTTCTCTGGACTCGCTCCAGAGCCACAACATCCTTCTTGTGGTGAGGGGCCCAGAACTGAACACAGTACTCGAGGTGCGGTCTCACCAGTGCCGAGTACAAGGAGAGAATAACCTCCCTGGACCTGCTGGTCACGATGTTTTTGATACAAGCCAAGATGCCATTGGCCTTCTTGGCCACCTGGGCACACTGCTGGCTCATGTTCAGTCGGCTGTCAACCAGCACCCCCAGGTCCTTCTCCTCCTGGCAGCTTTCCAGCCAGGCTTCTCCTAGTTTGTACCTCTGCTTAGGGTTGTTGTGCCCCAAGTGCAGGACCCGGCATTTGGCCTTGTTAAACCTCATGCCGTTGGTCTCAGCCCAGCAGTCCAGCCTGTTCAGGTCCCTTTGCAGAGCCTCCCGACCCTCCAGCAGATCCACACTTCCTCCCAGCTTGATGTCATCTGCAAACTTGCTAAGGGAGGACTCAATGCCTTCATCCAGGTCGTTGATAAAGACATTAAACAGGACTGGACCCAGGACTGAACCCTGGAGAACCCCACTTGTCACTGGCCTCCAGCTGGATTTAACTCCATTTCCCACCACTCTCTGGAACTGCCATCCAACCAGTTTTCTACCCAGGAGGATGTGCACTTGTCTAGGCCAGAGGTGACAGTTTCTGTAGCAGAATGCTGTGAGAAGCTCTGTCAAAGGCTTTACTGAAGTCCAGGAAGATACATCCACAGCCTTTCCCTCGTCCAGCAGCCAAGTCACTTTGTCATAGAAGGTGATCAGGTTAGTTTGGTAAGACCTGCCTTTCATGAACCCGTGTTGACTGGGCCTGATCACCTGGTTCTCTTGCATTCAAGATCATCTGTTCCATGACTTTCCCTGGCACTGAGGTCAGGCTGACAGGCCTGTAGTTCCCTGGATCCTCCCTGCAACCCTTTTTGTAGATGGGCACAATATCAGCCTCCAGTCTGATGGAACTTCCCCAGTCAGCCAGGACTGTTGGAAGATGATGGAAAGGGGTTTGGCCAGCACATCCACCAGCTCCTTCAACACCCTTGGGTGAATTCCATCCGGCCCCATAGACTTGTCGGTGTCTAGTCAGGCAACCAAGGCTCTGACCACTTCCTCTTGGACCATGGGAGTCTCATGTTACTCCTCTAGCTCAGGGGTTTTCACAGAAAGAGAACAACTTTCTTTACAATTAAAGACTGAGGCAAAGAAGCCATTAAGTACCTCAGCCTTTTCCTCATCCCCTGTCACTGTTGTTCCTTCTGCATCCAATAGGGACTGTATGGTCTCCCTAGCCCTCCTTTTATTATTTATATATTTATAGAATTTTTTTTTTTTATCTTTCACCGACTTTGCCAATCTGATTTCTAGTTGAGCCTTGGCCCTTCTGATTTTTTCTCTGCACAATCTCACTTCCTTCCTGTAGTTCATCCAAGAGGCCTGTCCCTTCTTCCAGAGCCCATAAACATTTATCTTCTTTTTGATGTCTCTCAAGATCTCCCCACTCAACCAAGCTGGTTTTTTCCCCTGCCGGCTTTTTTTCTGGAACATAGGGATGGCTTTCTCCTGAGCTGCTAGGATTTCCTTTTTGAAGAGCTCCCAGCCCTTGTGGGCTCCCTTGCCCTTAAGCACTGTCTCCCATGAGACTTTGCCAACCAGCCTTCTGAAGAGTTCAAAGTCTGCCCTCTAGAAATTTAGTGCTACTGTCCTGCTAACCATCCTCTTCACCTTGCCTAGAACAGAAAACCCCATCATCTCATGATCGCTTCATCCTAGGCATCCTCCTACTGCCACATGCCTCACACGCAAGGCCTTCTCTGTTCACAAACAGCAGGTCCAGGAGGGCACCTTCACTTGTTGGTTCATTCACCGCTGTGCAATGTGTTCCATGCACTCCAGGAACCTCCTAGACTGCTTCCTTTCTGCTCTATTGTACTTCCAGCAGATATCAGGAAGGTTGAAGTCTCCCGCAAGAATGAGAGGCATCGATCTAGAGGTTAACCCCAGCTGTTTATAGAATAGCTCGTCAGCTGCTGCTTCTTGGCTGGGTGGTCTGGAACAGACTCCCGTGACAAAATCTTCCTTCTTAGGGGCTCCTCTGATTTTAACCCTCAGGCACTCAATCTCCTCATTTCCACAATCCATTTCAACAGTGTCTAAGTCCTCCCTTACAAAGAGGGCTACCCCACCTCCTCTCCATCCCTTCCTATCCCGCCTGAAGAGTTTGTACTCCACCATATCTGTACTCCAGTTATATGAGTCATCCCACCATATTTCTGTGATGGCAATAACATCATAGGCAGGCTCCTTGCCCTATGACAGCTTCCAACTCCTCATTCTTATTACCCATGCTGTGTGCATTGGTGTAAACGAACTTCAGCTGAGCTGCCAAGCCTTCGGCCCTCTTAGAGGGAACAGAGTTCATTCCCAATTGCCTGGTAACTGGAGCACCAGTATCACCCTTACGACTCCCAAGGTGTGTTCACCCCCACTATCTGTGTGGTGATGTACTTGAGGTCCTTTCCAACACACCCTCTCTGAATCATCAGTGTCCCACATCCAAGGATCGCTCCAGTCTAACCTAGTCTCAATGTGCTCCCCATTCATATCTAGTTTTACTTAGGGTTAAGTTTAGGGTTGTTAGTATTAGGGTCATGGTTATTGTTTGAGTTAGGTTTGAGTTAGGGTTAGGGTAATGGTTATGGTTAGGGTTCATGTTAGGGTTAGCGTTAAGATTGAAGTAAGTCCACCATTAGGATAAAGGATATGATTAGGGGTTAAGGTTAGTGTTAATGTTAGAGGCTAGGTTTAGGGTTAGGGTTATGCATTAGAGTTAGGGTTAGTGTTATATTTAGTGTTAGGGTTAGGGTTAAGGTTAGGGATTTGGGTTAGGGTTAAGGATAATATTAAGGATAAGTTTAGAGTTACTGTAAGGGTTAGGGTTAAGGATAGTGTTAAGGATAGGTTTAGGGTAACTGTAAGAGTTAGGGTTAGGTTCATTAGGGTTAGGGTAAGGGTTAAATTTAGTGTAAGGGTATAGAGTTAGGGTTAGGGTTAAGGTTAGGTGTTATGGTTAGGATTAGGGTTAGGGTCAAGGGTTAGGGTGGTTCCACCATTAGGATAAGGGTAAGGGTTATGTTTTAAGGGTTAGGGTTAGGGGTTAGGGTTAGGGTCATTAGGGTTAGGGGTTAGGGGTTAGGGTTAGGGTCATTAGGGTTAGGGGTCAGGGTTAGGGTTAGGGTTAGGGTTAGGGGTTAGGGTTAGGGGTTAGGCCATTAGAGTTAAGGTCATTTGGGTTAGGGTTAGGGTTAGGGTTAGATTTAGGGTTAGGTATAGGTTTAGGTTTAGGTTTAGGGTGGGCCCACCATTAGGGTAAGGGTTAGGGTTAGGGGTTAGGGGTAGGGGTTAGGGTTTTGTGTTAGTGTTTGGATTAGGGTTAGTGCAAGTGTTGGGGTTAGTGTTTTGGTTAGGTTTAGGGTTAGGTTTATGTTTCTGGTCCCAATTAGATATTGGGTTAGAGATTAAGGTTAGGTTTATGTTTAGGATTAGACTTTAGGTATAGAATATAGGTTAGGGTTAGTGGTTAGGGTTAGTGTTAGGGTGGTAGGGTTAGGGTTAGGGTGTCATAAGGGTTAGGCATTAGGATTAAAGTCATTTTGGTTAGGGTTAGGGTAAAGGTTAGGGTTAGGGTTTATGGTTATGGTTAGGTTTAAGGTTAGGGTTAGGGGTTAGGGTTAGGTTTAGGGTTATGTTTAAGGGTTAGGGTTGGGGTTAGGGTTAGGTTTAGGGTTAGGGGTTAGTGTTCCATTAGGGTTAGGGGTTATGGTTAGGGTTAATGTTTAGGGTTAGGGTTAAAGTTAGGGTACCATTAGTGTTAGAAGTTAGGGTTAGGGTGCCGAGAGAGTTAGGGGTTAGGGTTATGGTTTGGGTTAGGGTTAGTGTTAGGGTTCTGGTTAGAGTTAGGTTGGGTCCACCATTAGGATAAGGGTTAGGTTAAGCTTTAAGGGTTATGACAAGGGGTTAGGTTTAGGGTTAGGGTGTTAGTGTTAGTGTTAGGGTTAGGGTTACGCTTAGGTTTAGGCTTAGGGTGCCATTAGGTTTAGGTTTAGGGTTAGGGTTAGGGTCCACCTCTAGGGTTAAGGTTAGTGTTAGGGTTAGGCCATTATGGTTAGGGTCATTTGGGTTAGGGTTAGGGTTAGGGTGGGTCCATCATTAGGAAAAGGTTAGGATTAGGGTTAAGGGTTATTATAAGGTTTAGGGTTAGGGGTTAGGTTTAGAGTTAGAGTTAGGGGGTAGGGTTAGGGTTAGGGTTAGGGTGGGTCCAATATTAGGGTTAGGGTTTGGGTTAGAGTGCCACTAGGGTTAGGGTTAGGTGTTATGAATAGGGTAGGGTTAGGAGGTTAGGGTTAGTTTTAGGGTTATGGTTAGGGTTAGGTTTAGGGGTTAGGGTAAGGGGGTAAGGGTTAGTGTTAGGGTTAAGGTTAGGGTTAAGGTTAGGGTGGGTCCACCATTAGGATAAGGGTTACAGTCAGGGTTTATATTTACATTTAAGGGTTAGGGTTAGTCTTAGGGTGCTGTTAGGGTTAGGATTAGGGTTTGGGTTAGGCGTTAGGGTTTGGGTCATTTGGGTTAGGGATAGGGTTAATGTTAGGGTTAGGCGTTAGGGTTAGGGTTAGGTTTAGGGCATTAGCGTTAGGGTCATTTGGGTTAGGGTTAGGGTTAGATTAAGGTTCAGGGTGGGTCTACCATTAGGATAAGGGATAGGGTTAGGGTTTAGGGGTAGGGGTTAGGGTTTTGTGTTAGTGTTTGGAGTAGTGTTATTGTTAGTGTTGGGGTTAGTGTTTTGGTTACGTTTAGGGTTAGGTGTACGTTTTGGGTTCTGGTTAGATTTTGGGTTAGAGATTAAGTTTAGTCTTATGTTTAGGATTAGACTTTAGGTATAGAATATCGGTTAGGGTTAGTGATTAGGGTTAGGGTGTTAGGGTTATGGTTTGAGTTAGGGTGCCATTAGGGTTAGGCATTAGGGTTAGGCATAGGGTTAGGGTTAGTGTTAGGGTTGGGGTTAGTGTTTGGATTAGGGTTAGTGATAGTGTAGGGGTTAGTGTTTAGGGCTAGGTTTAGTGTTTGGATTATGTTTCAGGTTAGGGGTTTTTTTGTGTTAAAGCTTAAGGTTACATTTAGATTTAGGATTACAATTTAGGTGTAGAATAAGGGGTTGGATTCGGGTTATGGTTAGGGTTAGGTTTAAGGCTTATGTTTAGCGTTAGGGTTTGGGTTAGGTTTAGGGTTAAGGGGTTATGGCTATGGTTAAGGTAAGGGTTATGGTTAGGGTTAGGGTTAGTGTTAGGCGTTAGGGTTATGGTCATTTGGGTTAGTGTTATGGTGAAGGTTTATTGTTATAGTTAGGGTTAAATTTAGGGTTAGGGTTTAGGGTTAGTGTTAGGTTTAGGGTTAGGGTTGTTCCAAAATTAATATAACGGTTAGGTTTAGGGTTAGGTTTAGTGTGCCATTAGGGTTAGGGTAATTTGGGTTAGGGTTAGGATTATTGTTAGGATTACGGTTTGATTTATGTTTAGGTTTAGGGTGGGCCCACAATTAGGATAAGGGTTAGAGTCATGGTTAAGTCTTATGTTTATGCGTTAGGGTTAGGGGTTAGGGTTTTGTGTTAGTGTTTTGATTAGTGTTAGTGTTACTGTTGGGGTTAGTGTTTAGGGCAAGGTTTAAGGTTAGGATTAAGTTTCAGGTCTTATTTTATGTGTTAGAGATTAAAATTAGGTTTTGGTTTAGGATTAGACTTTAGTTGTAGAATAAGGGTTCGGATTAGTGTTAGTATTAGGGTTAGGGTTAGGGATTGGTTTAGGGTTAGGGGGTTATTGTTAGTGTTAGGTTTAGGGTTAGGGTTGGTCCACAATCAGTATAAGGGTTATGTTTTGGATTAGAGTTAGTGTGCCATTAGGGTTAGGCCATTAGGCTTAGGGTCATTTGGGTTAGGGTTAATGTTAGGGTGAGAGTTATGCTTTAGGGTTAGGGTTCGGGTTAGGGGTTAGGGTTATGTTTAGGGTTAGGGTGTGGTTTTGGGTTAGTGTTAGGGTTAGGGTTAGTGTTATGGTTAGAGTTAAAGTTAGGTTTATATTTAGATTTAGGGTGGGCCCACCATTAGGGTATGGTTTAGAGTTATGGTTAAGTGTTATGTTTAGGGGTTAGGGGTTAGAGTTTTGTGTTAGTGTTTGGATTAGTGTTAGTTTAGTGTTGGGTTAGTGGTTAGGGCTAGGTTTAGGGTTAAGTTTCAGGTTAGGCTTAGTTTTGGGGTTACAGATTAAGGTTATGTTTAGGTTTAGGATTAGACTTTAATTGTAGAATAAGAGTTAGGATTAGGGTTAGTGTTAGGGTTAGGGTTAAGAGTAACGTTTAAGGTTAGTGTTTGGATTAGGGTTAGGGGGTTAGTCATAGTGTTATGGTTAGGGTCATTAGGGTTACGTTTAGGTTTAGGGTTAGGGTTTGGGTTACAATTAGGGTTAGGGTTAGGATTAGGATTAGGGTTAGGGTGGGCCCACCATTAGGATAAGGGTTAGAGTTATGTTTAGGTGTTACATGTATGGGTTAGGGTTAGTGGTTCCGGTTAGGGGTTAGGGTTTTGTGTTAGTGTTTGGATTAGTGTTAGTGTTAGTGTTGGGGTTAGTGTTTATGGCAAGGTTTCAGGTTAGGGTTAAGTTTCAGGTTAGTCTTAGTTTTTGGGTTAGAGATTATGGTTAAGGTTAGGTGAAGGATTAGACTTTAGTTGTAGAATAAGTGTTAGGATTAGGGTTAGGGTTAGGGTTAGGTTTAAGGGTTCTGTGTAGTGTTAGGGTTTGGATTAGGTTTAGGGATAGCATTAGGGGGTTAGTGTTAGTGTTAGGCTTAGTGTTAGGGTCAGGGTCATTATGGTTATGGTTAGGGTTAGGGTTAAGATTAGGGTTAGCTTTAGGGTTAGGTTTAGGGTTAGGGTTAAGGGTTAGGGTTAGTCTTAGGGTTAGGTAAGTGTTAGGTTTAGGGGTAGGGTTAGGATTTGTGTTTGTGTTAGGGTTAGGATTAAGAGTTATGTTTAGGGTTAGGGTTTTGATTAGGGTTCGGGATATGGTTAGGGTTAGGGGGTTAGGGTTAGTGTTAGGGTCGGTGTTAGCTTTAGGGTCTTTAGGTTTATGGTTTGGGTTAGGGTTAGGTTTAGGGGTTAGTGTTAGGGTAAAGTTTAGGATTAGGATTAGGGTTAGAGTTAAATTTATATTTGGTTTAGGGTGACGGTTAGATTTAGGGTTGGGTTAGGTGTTACAGTTAGGTGTTAGGGTTAGGGTTAGTGTTAAGTTTTATGAATTGGGGTTAGTGTTAGGGTTATGGTTAGGGGTTAGGTTTAGTGTTAGGGTTAGGATTAGGGTTAGGGTTAGAGTTAAGGTTAGGGTTAATATTAGGGTTAGATTTAGGGTTAGTGTTAGTGTTAAGAGTTATGTTTAGCGTTAGGATTTGGATTAGGGTTAAGGATCAGGTTAGGGTTAGGGGGTTAGCATTATTGTTAGGATCAGTGTTAGTGTTAAGGTCATTAGAGTTAGGGTTAGAATTAGGATTGGGTTAGCGTTAGGGTTAGGTTTAGGGTTAGGGTAAAGTTTAGGGGTTAAGTTTAGGGTTAGTGTTAGGTTTAGTTTTGGTGTTAGGCTTACGGTTAGGGGTTAGCGTTAGTGTTAGGTTTAGGGTTCGGGTTAGATTTATGTTTAGGTGTAGTATCGTCCCACCATTAGAATAAGGGTTAGAGTTATGGTTAAGTGTTATGTTTATGGGTTAGGGTTAAGGGTTAGGGTTTTGTGTTAGTGTATGTTTTAAAGTTAGTGTTAGTGTTGCGTTTAGTGTTTAGGGCAAGGTTTATGGTTAGGATGAAGTTTCAGGTTAGGCTTAGTTTTTGGGTTAGAGATTAAGGTTAGGTTTAGGTTTAAGATTAGACTTTAGTTGTAGAATAATGGTTAGGATTAGGGTTAGTGTTAGGGTTAGGGTTAAGACTTATATTTAGGGTTAGGGTTTGGATTACGGTTAGGGATAGGGTTAGGGTTATGTGGTTAGGGTTAGTGTAAGTGTTATGGTTAGGGTTATGTTTAAGGTTAAGTGTTAGGGTTAGAGTTACGGTTAGGGTCATGAGGGTTAGAGTTAGGGTTAGGGGTTAGAGTTAGGGTTAGTGTTAGGTTTAAAGTTAAGGTTAAGGCTAGGGTTAGGGTGGACATTAGGGTTATGGTTGGGTTAGGATTAGGGTTAGGTTCATTAGGGTTAAGGTTAGGGTTAGGGTTAGTTTTAGGGTTAGGGGTAAGGGTTAGTGTTAGTTTTAGAGTTAGGATTAGGTTTAGTGTTAGGGCTAGTGTTAAGTTTCAGTTTAGGGTTAGGGTTAAGGTTATGGTTAGGGTTGGGGGTTAGGGTTAGGGTTAGTGTTAGGCTTAGTGTTAGTGTTATGTTTAGGGTTAGGGGTTATGGTTAGTGTTAGTGTTAGGGCTAGTGTTAGGGTTTGGGTTAGGGTTCGGGTTAGGATTAGGGTTAGGCTTTAGGATTAGTGTTGTCTTAGTGTTAGAGATAGGTTTAGTGTTAGGGGTAGGTTTAGGGTTAGGTTTAGGGTTAGTGTTAGGGGTAGGTTTAGGATTAGGGTTATGGTTTAGGGTTACGGTTAGGGTTAGGGTTAGGGTTAGGGTTAGGGTTAGGGTTAGGGTTACGGTTAGGGTTACGGTTAGGGTTACGGTTAGGGTTACGGTTAGGGTTAGGGTTAGGGATTGGTTTAGGTTTAGGTTGTGTTAGTGTTTGGATTAGGTTTTGGATTAGGGTTAGTGTGCCATTAGGCTTAGACCATTAGGCTTAGGGTCATTTATGTTAGGGTTAGGGTTAGAGTCATTAAGGTTAAGGTTAGGGTTAGGGTTAGTTTTAGGGTAAGGTTTAGGTTTTGGATTAGGGTTAGGGATAGGGTTAGAGTTAGGGTGTTAGTGTTAGTGTTAGTGTTAGTGTAGTGTTAGGGTTAGGGTTAGGGTTAGAGTTAGGATTAGGGTTAGGGTTAAAGTTAGGTTTAGTCTAAGTTTTCGGTTGTGGATTAGGGTTAGGGTTAGGTTTAGGGTTTTAGGGATAGTGTTAGGTTTAGGTTTAGGGTTGGTCCAAAATTAAATCGAGATTTATGTTTAGGGTTAGGCTTAGTGTGCCATTAGATTTAGTGTTAGATTTAGGGTTAGGCTATTAGGCTTAGGGTCATTTGGGTTAGGGTTATGGTTAGGGTTAAGGTTAGGCTTAGAGTTAGATTTATGCTTAGTTTTAGGGTGGGCCCACCATTAGGATAAGGGTTAGAGTTATGGTTAATTGTTATGTTTATGGGTTAGGTTTAGGGGTTGTTATTAGAGGTTAGGGTTTTGTGCTACTATTTGGATTAGGGTTAGTGTTAGTGTTGGGTTAGTGGTTAGGGCAAGGTTTAGGGTTAAGTTTCAGGTTAGGCTTAGTTTTGGGGTTAGAGATTAAGGTTAGGTTTAGGTTTAGGATTAGACTTTAGTTGTAGAATAAGGGTTAGGGTTAGGGTTTAGGTTGGGTTAGGGTTAGGGTTTAGGGTTAGATTAATGTTTACATTTAGGTTGGGCCCACCATTAGGATAAAGTTTAGTGTTATTGTTAAGTGTTATGTTTATGGGTTAGGGCTAGGGGTTAGGGTTTTGTGTTAGTGTTTTTTTTTAAAGTTAGATTTAGTGTTGGGGTTAGTGTTTAGGGCAAGGTTTAGGGTTAGGATTAAGTTTCAGGTTAGTCTTAGCTTTTTGTTAGAGATTAAGGTTTCCTTTAGGTTTAGGGTTAGACTTTAGTTGTAGAATAAGTGTTAGGATTAAGGTTAGTGTTAGAGTTATGGTTTAGAGTTATGTTTAGGGTTAGGGTTTGGATTATTGTTACGGATATGGTAAGGGTTAGGGGGTTACGGTTAGTGTTAGTGTTACTGTTGGGGTTAGGGTTAGGGGTTAGGTTTTGGGTTAGGGTTAGGGTTAGTGTTAGGCGGTTAGGTTTGTTTTTAGAGTTAGGGTTAAATTTAGGTTTATGGTTAGTGTTAGGGTATAAGGTTAATGTCAGGGTAAAGGTTAGTGTTAGGGTTAGAGTTAGGTTTAAGTTTAGGAGTTAGGGTTAGGGTTAGTGATAGGATTAGTGTTAAAGGTTAGAGTTAGGGTTAGGGTAAGGATTAGGTTTAGTGTTAGATTTAGGTTTATGGTAGGGTTAGGGTTAGGTTTTTTCCAAAATTAAAATAAGGGTTACGTTTTGGGTTAGGGTTATTGTGCCATTAGGGTTAGGGTGAGGCCATTAGGTTTAGGGTCATTTGGTTTGGGTTATTGTTAGGGTTAAGGTTAGGGTTAGATTTAGGGTTAGTTTTAGGGTTGGGGTTATGGGTAAGGGTTAGTGTTATTGTTAGAGTTAGGGTTAGGTTTAGTGTTAGGGCTAATGTTAAGTTTCAGTTTAGGGTTAGTGTGCCATTAGAGTTAGGTTTAGGGTTCGGGTTAGGCCATTAGTCTTAGGGTCATTTGGGGTTAATGGTTAGGGGTTAATGTTTAGGGTTTTGTGTTAGTGTTTGGATTAGGATCAGTGTTAGTGTTGCGTTTAGTGTTTAGGGCAAGGTTTAGGGTTAGGGTTATGGTTAGGGTTGGGGGTTAGGGTTAGTGTTAGGCTTAGTGTTAGTGTTAGGTTTAGGGTTAGGAGTTAGGGTTAGTGTTAGGTTTAGGGTTAGTGTTAGGGCTAGTATTAGGGTTCTGTTAGTGTTAGGGTTAGGGTTAGGAGTTAGGGTTAGTGTTAGGTTTAGGGTTAGTGTTATGGTTGGGTTAGTGATAGTGTTAGTGTTAGGGTTAGGGTTAGGTTTAGGGTTAGGGTTAGGGATAGAGTTAGGATTAGGGTTAGGGTTTAGATTAGGGTTAGGGATTGGGTTAGTGTTAGGGGGTTAGGGTTAGTGTTAGGTTTAGGGTTAGGGTTGGTCCACAATCAAAATAAGGGTTAGGTTTTGGTTTAGGTTTAATGTGCCATTAGGGTTAGGGTTAGGCCATTAGGCTTAGGGTCATTTGGGTTAGGGTTAGGGTTAGGGTTAGTGTTTTGTTAGGTTTAGGGTTAGGGTTATGGTTTAGGGTTAGAGTTATTGTTTAGGTTTAGGGTTACGGTTCGGGTTAGGGGTTAGGGTTAGGTTTAGGGTTAGAGTTTGTTTTAGGGTTAGTGTTAAGGTTAGGGTTAGGGTTAGGGTTACTGTTAGGGTTAGGGTTAGATTTATGTTAAGATTTAGGGTGGGCCTAGCATTAGGATATGGTTTAGAGTTATGGTTAAGTGTTATGTTTATGGGTTTGTGTTAGGGGTTAATGTTTAGGGTTTTGTGTTAGTGTTTGGATTAGGATCAGTGTTAGTGTTGCGTTTAGTGTTTAGGGCAAGGTTTAGGGTTAGGATTACCGTTCAGTTTAAGCTTTGGTTTTGGGTTAGAGATTAAGATTTGGTTTAGGTTTAGGATTAGACTTTAGTTGTAGAATACGGGTTAGGATGAGTGTTAGTGTTACGGTTAGGACTAAGAGTTATGTTTAGGGTTAGGCTTAGGGTTAGGGTTAGGGTTATGGTTAGGGTTAAGGCTAGGTTTATGGTTTGGTTAGGGTTACGTTTAGGGTTAGTGTTAGGTTTAGGGTTAAGCTTGGTCCAAAATTAAAATACGGGTTAGGTTTATGGTTAGGGTTAGGGTATGAGTTAGGGTTAGGGTTAGTTCATTAGGCTTAGGGTCATTTGGGTTAGGGTTAAGGTTACGGTTAATGTTAGGGTTAAGCTTATTGTTTAGTGTTAAGTTAATGTTAGGGTTAGGTTTAGATTTAGGGTTAGTTTTAGGGTTAGGGTTATGGGTGAGTTTTATGGTTAGTGTTAGAGTTAGGTTTAGTGTTAGGGGTAGTGTTAAGTTTCAGTTTAGGATTAGTGTGCCATTAGAGTTAGGGTTAGGCCATTAGTATTAGGCTCATTTGGGTTAAGGTTAGGGTTAGGGTAATGGTTAGGGTTGGGGGTTAGGGTTAGGGTTACTGTTAGGGTTAGGGTTGGTCCACAATCAAAATAAGGGTTAGGTTTTTGGTTAGAGTTAGTGTGCAATTAGGGTTAAGTTTAGGCCATTAGGCTTAAGGTCATTTGGCTTAGGGTTAGGTTTTGGGTTAGGGGTTAGGTTTGGGCTTAGGGTTTTTGTTTATGGTTAGTGTTAGAGTTAGGGTTAGGGTTATGGTTAGGGTAAAGGGTTAGATTTATGTTTAGATTTAGGGTGGGCCCACCACTAGTATATGGTTTAGAGTTATGGGTAACTGTTATGTTTACGGGTTAGGGTTAGGGGTTAGGGTTTTGTGTTAGTGTTTGGATTTGGGTCAGTGTTAGTGTTGGGGTTAGTGTTTAGGGCAAGGTTTAGTGTTAGGAGTAAGTTTCAGGTTAGGCTTAGTTTTTGGGTTAGAGATTTAGGTTAGATTTAGGTTTAGGATTTGACTTCAGATGTAGAATAAGTGTTAGGATTAATGTTAGTGTTAGGGTTAAGAGTTATGTTTAGGGTTAGGTTTTGGATTAGAGTTAGGGATATGGTTAGGGATAGGGGGTTAGTGTTAGTGTTAGGGTTAGGGTTAAGGTTAGGTTTATGGGTTAGGGTTAGGGTTAGGTTAGGGTTAGGGTTAGTGTAAGGGATATTGTTATGTTTAGGGTTAAGTTTAGGGTTAAATTTAAGGTTTAGGCTCAGGGTTAGGAGTTAGGGTTAGGGTTTGGTTTAGGGTTAGTGTTAAGGTCAGGGTTAGTGGTTAGGATTAGTGTTATGGTTTGGGTTACGGTTAGGGCTAGTTTTAGTATTCGGGTTAGGTTTAGGTTTGGGTTAGGGTTAGGTTTAGGTCTAGGTTTAGGGTTAGGGTTAGGGTTAGGGTTTGGATTAGGGTGTGGGATAGGGTTAGGGTTAAGGGGGTAAGGTTAGTGGTAGTTTTAGGTAAAGTTTGGTCCAAAATTAAAATAAAGGTTAGGTGTAGGGTTAGGGTTAGTGTGCCATTAGGGTACAGGATAGGGTTAAGATTAGGCCATTAGGCTTAGGGTCATTTGGATTTGGGTTAAGTTTAGGATTTGGGTTAGCATTAGGGATGAGGTTACGATTAGGGTTAGTGTTAGGGTTAGGGGTTAGGGTTAGGATTACGGTTACTGTTAGGGTTAGGGTTGGTGTTAGGGTAGGGCTAGTTTTAGTGTTTGGGTTAGGGTTAGGATTAGGGTTGGCTTAGGTTTAGGTTTAGGTTTAGGTTTAGGTTTAGGGTTAGGATTAGGGTTTGGGTTAGGATTAGGGTTAGTGTTAAGGTTAGGGTTTGGGTTAGGATTAGGGTTAGGGTTAGGGTTTGGATTATTAGGCATAGGGTAAGCGTTAGGGGGTTAAGTTTAGTGTTAGATATAGGGTTAGGGTTGATGCAAAATTAAAATAAGGTTTAGTTTTACGGTTAAGCTAAGTGTGCCATTAGGGTTAGGATTAGTTTTAGGGTTAGGTTTGGTATTAGAGTTAGAGTTAGGGTTTACCTTTAGGGTTAATGTTAGGGTTAGGGTTAGGCTTAGTGTTAGGGTTACGGTTGGGTTAGGGTTAGGTTTAGGGTTAGGTGTAGGTGTTATAGATAGGTGTTAGGGGTTAGGGTTAGGGTTAGGGTTTGGGTTAGGGTTAGGGTTAGGTTTAGGTTTAGGGTTAGTTTTATGGTTAGGGTTAGGGTAAAGGGTTATTGTTAGGGTTAGGCTTACGGTTTAAGATTAGGCTTAGGGTAGGGTTAGGTTTATGTTTGGGTTTAGGCTGGGTCCTCCATTACGATAAGGGTTAGAGTTAAGGTTATGTGTTATTTTTATGGGTTAGGTTTAGTGGTTAGTGTTAGGGGTTATGGTTAAGGTTAGTGTTAGCGGTTAGGGTTAGATTTAGGGTCAAGGTTAGGGTTAGGGTTAGGGTTAGGGATTAGGGTTGGGGTTAGGGTTAGGGTTACGGTTAGCGTTTGGGTTAGTGTTAGAGTTTAGGTTTAGTGTTAGGGTTATGGTTAGGAGTTATGTTTAGTGTTAGCGTTAGAGTTATATTTTAAGCTTAGCATTACGGTTAGGGTTAGGTTTAGGGTTAGATTTATATTTGGGTTTAGTGTGAGCCCACCATTATGATAAGGGTTAGAATTATGCTTAAGTGTTATGTTTATGGGTTAGGTTTAGGGGTTATGGTTAGGGGTTAGGGTAAGGGTTAGGGTTAGAGTTAGGGTTAGGGGTGAGTGTTAGGGTTAGGGTTTGGTTAGAGTTAGGCTTAAGGTTAGGATAGGGTTAGGTTAGGGTTAGGGTTAGGGTCAGGATTAGTGTTAGTTTTGGTGTTAGTTTTAGGGTTAGGGTTAGGGTTGGGGTTATAGTTAGGGTTACGGTTAAGAATAGGGTTAGGGTTAGGGTTAGGGTTAGGGTTAGGGTTAGGGTTAGGCTTAGGCTTAGGCTTAGGCTTAGGCTTAGGTTTAACTTTGGGTTAGGGTTAGGATTAGAGTTAGGTTTAGGGTTAGGGTTTGGATTAGCCTCAGTGTTAGTGTTGGGGTTAGTGTTTAGGGCAAGGTTTAGGGTTAGGATTAAGTTTCGGGTTAGGATTAATTTTCAGGTTAGGCTTAGTTTTTGGGTAAGATATTAAGGTTAAGTTTAGGTTTAGGATTAGTATTTAGTTGTAGAATAAGGGTTAGGATTAGTGTTATTGTTAGGGTTAGGGTTAAGAGTTATTTTTAGAGTTACATTTTGGATTAGTGTTAGGGATGTTGTTAGGGTTAGGGGGTTAGTGTAAGGGTTAAGGTTAGGGTTAGGGGGTTAGTGTTAGGGTTAAGGTTAGGGTTAGGGGTAGAATTAGGGTTATGGTTAGAGTTAGGGGTTAGGGTTTGTGTTAGGGTTAGAGTTAGGTGTTATGGTAAGGTTTATGTTTAGGGTTAGGGTTAGGGTTAGTGTTATTGTTAGGGTCAGGGTTAGGGTTAGGGTTAATGTTAGGTTTAGGGTTAGGGTTAGGGTTAGGGTTAGGGTTAGGGTTAGGGTTAGGGTTAGGGTTAGGGTTAGGGTTAGGGTTAGGGTTAGGGTTAGGGTTAGGGTTGGGTTAGTGTTAGGGTTAGGGTTAGTGTTAGGATTCGGGTTAGGGTTAGTTTTGGCTTAGGGTTAGGTTTAGGCTTAGAGTTAGGTTTAGGCTTAGGGTTAGGATTAGGTTTAGGCCATTAGGCTTATGGTGATTTGGTTTTGGGTTAGGGTTAGGGTTATGGGTAAATGTTATAATTATGGGTTACGGTTAGGGGATAGGTTTAGGTAGGGTTAGGGTTAGAGTTAAGAGTTATCTTTAGGGTTAGATTTTGGATTAGGGTTAGGGATATGATTAGGGTTATGGGGTTAGTGTTAGTGTTAGGGTTAAGGTTAGGGTTAGTGTTAAGGGTTAGAGTTAGGTGTTAGGGTTAAGGTTATTGTTAGAGTTAGGGTTAGAGTTAGTATAGGGTTAGGCTTAGAGTTAGGTTTAGGGTTAGGTTTAAGGTCAGGGTTAGGGTTAGGGTTAGAGTTATGGTTAGGGTTAGGGTTAGGGTCAGGGTTAGGGTTAAGGTTAGGGTTAGGGTTAGGGTTAGGGTTAGAGTTAGGGTTAGGTTTACGTTTAGGGTTAGGGTTAGTGCTAAGTTTATTGTTAGGCGTTAGGTTTAGAGTTAGTGTTAAGTTTATTGTTATGGGTTTGGGTAGGGTTAGGGTTAGGGTCAGTTTTAGATTTATGTTTAGGTTTAATGTGAGCCCACGATTCTTATAAGGGTTATAGTTATTTTTAACTGTTTTGTTTATGGGTTAGGGTTAGTGCTTAGTTTTAGGTGTTAGTGCTTTGTGTTTGTGTTTTGATTAGGGTTAGTTTTAGTGTTGTGTTAGTGTTCAGGGCAAGGTTTAGGATTAGGATTAAGTTTCACGTTAGGCTTATTTTTTTCATTAGAGATTAAGGTTATGTTTAGGTTAGGTTTAGAGTTAGAGTTAGTGTTAGGTTTAGGATTGGGGTTAGGGGTTAGGGTGGTGGTTATGGTTAGGGTTTGGGTTAGGGTTAAGGTTGGGTTTAGAGTTAGGATTGGGTTAGTTTTAAGGTTAGGGTCAGTGTTAGGGTTAGGTTTAGTGTTAGGGTTAGGGGTTAGTCTTAGGGTTAGGGTTAGGTGTTAGGGTTAGGTTTGGGTTAGGGTTAGGTTTATGACTAGTGTCAGGTTTTGGGTTAGGGTTAGGTTTAGGGTTGGATTTGGGTTAGGTTTAACGTTAGAGTTCGTGTTAGGGTTAGGGTTTGGGTTAGGCATAGGGTCATTTGGTTTAGGGTTAGGCATAGAGTCATTTGGGTTAGGATTATGGTTAGGGTTAAGGTTAGATTTATGTCTAAGTTTATGTTCGCCAACGATTAGGATAAAGGTTAGAGTAATGGTTAAGTGTTATGTTTATGGGTTAGGGTTAGGTATTAGGATTAGGGGTTAGGGTTTTGTGTTAGTTTTTGGATTAGGGTTTAGTTTTAGTGATGCGATTATTGTTTAAGGCAAGGTTTAGTGTTAGGATTAATTTTCAGGTTAGGCTTAGTTTTTGGGTTAGAGATTAAGGTTAGGTTTATATTTACGATTAGATTTTAGTTGTAGAACAAAGGTTAGATTTAGGGTTAGGGTTAGCATCATTAGGGTTAAGGTAAGTGTAAGGGTTACGGTTATGGTTAGGGGTTAGGTTTAGGGTTAAGGTTAAGGTTAGGGTTAGGGTTTAGGGCTAGGATTTGAGTTAGGGTTAGTGGTAGGATTAGGGTTAAGTTTAGGGTTAGGTGTTAGTTTTAGGGTTAGGGTTATTGTTATGTTTAGGATTATTGATAGGGTTAGGTTTGGGATTAGATTTATGTTTAGGTTTAGGGTGGGCCCATGATTAGTATAAAGGTTAGAGTTATTGTTAAGTGTTATGTTTATGGGTTAGGGTTAGCGGTTAGTGTTAGGGGTTAGGGGTTTGAGTTATTGTTTGGATTAGGGTTAGTGTTAGTGTTGGGGTTAGTGTTTAGGGCATGGTTTACGGTTAGGATTAAGTTTCAGGTTAGGCTTTATTTTGGGTTAAGAGAATAAGGTTAGGATTAGGTTTAGAATTATACTTAATTGTATAATAAGTGTTAGGATTAGGGTTATTGTTAGGGTTAGGGTTAAGAGTGATATTTAGGATTAGGGTTTGGATTAGTGTTAGGGATAGTGTTAGAGTTAGGGGGTTAGGGTGATTTTTAGGTTTAGGGTTATGATTAGGGTTAGGGTTAGGTTTAGGTTTATGGTTAGGTTTGGGGTTAGAGTTAGTGTAAGGGTTAGGGTTAGTGTTAGGGGTTAGGGGTAGAGTGAGGGTTAGAGTTAGGGTTAGGGTTAGGTTTAGGGTTAGGCGTTAGGGTTAGTTTTAGGGTTAGGGTTAGGTTTAGTGTTAGGCTTAGGTTTAGGGTTTGTATTAGAGTTAGGGACCGGGATAGGATTAGGGGGTTAGGGCTAGTGTTAGGGTTAGAGTTAGGGATAGTTTTATTAGGGATAGGGTTATGGTTAGGATTGGGGTTAGGGGTTAGGTTTAGTGTTAATGTTAGGGTTAGGGTTATTTTTAGGGTTAGGGTTAGGTTTAGGTTTAGGGTTAGAGTTTGTTTAATTTTAGGGTTAGGTTTAGGGTCAGGTTTAGGGTTCGGTATAAGGTTAGATTGAGGTGTTAGTGTTAGTGTTAGGGCAAGGTTAGAGTTAGGGTTTGGGTAAGGGTAGTATTTATGTTTAAGTTTAGGTTGGGACCACCATTATGATAAGGGTTTGAGTTAGGGTTAAGTGTTATGTTTAAAGGTTAGTGTTAGGGTTAGGGGTTAGGATTAGCGGTTAGGGTTTTGTGTTAATGTTTGGAATAGGGTCAGTATTAGTGTTGGGGTTAGGGTTAGGGGTTAGGATTAGTGGTTAGGGTTTTGTGTTAATGTTTGGAATAGGGTCAGTGTTAGTGTTGGGGTTAGTGTTTAGGGCAAGGTTTAGGGTTAGGATTAAGTTTCAGGTCAGGCTTAGTTTTTGGGTTAGAGATTATGGTTAGGTTTAGGTTTAGGATTAGACTTTAATTGTAGAATAAGTGTTAGGATTATGGTTAGTGTTAGGGTTAAGTGTTATGTTTAGGTTTAGGGTTTGGAATAGGGTTAGGGATAGTGTTAGGGCTAGGCATTTAGGGTTAGTGTTAGCGTTAGGGTTAGGGTTTAGTATTATGGTTAGGGTTAGGGTAATTTTTAGGGTTAAGGTTAAGTATAGGTGTTAGGGTTAGGGGTTAATGTTAGGGTTAGGACTATGTTCAGGGTTATGGTTACATTTAAATTTAGGATTAGTGTTACAATTAGGGTTAGGATTAGGGTTAAGTTTGGGTTAGGGTTACGTTTAGGCTTAGTGTTAGGGTTCGGGTTAGGGTTAGATTTAGGGTTTGGATTAGTGTTAGGGATAGGTTTAAATTTAGGGGGTTAGGGTTAGTTTTATGGTTTTGATTAGGGTTAGGGATAGGTTTAAATTTAGGGGGTTAGGGTTAGTGTTAGTGTTAGGGTTAGGGTTATGGTTAGGATTTGGTTAGGTTTAGTGTGCCATTAGTGTTAGGTTTAGAGTTAGGGTTATGTCATTATTCTTATGGTCATTTGGGTTAGGGTTAGGGAAAGGGTTAGGTTTATGCTTAGGGTTAGATTTCGATTTATGTTTAGGCTTAGGGTGGACCCACCATTACGATAAGGGTTAGAGTTATGATTAATTGTTATGTTTATGGGTTAGGATTAGGGTTAGGGGGAGGTGTAGGGTTATAGTTAGGGTTAGTGTTATGGTTAGGTTTAGGGTTAGGGTTAGATTTATGTTTAGGCTTAGGGTGTGCCCACCATTACGATAAGGGTTGGAATTATTGTTAAGTATTATGTTTATGCGTTAGGGTTAGGTGTTAGGTTAGGAATTAGGGTTTTGTGTTAGTGTTTGGATTAGGGTTAGTGGTGGAGTTAGTGTTTAGGGAAAGGTTTAGGGCGAGGATTAAGTTTTAGGTTAGGATTATTTTTTGTGTTACAGATTAAGGTTAGGTTTAGGTTTAGGATTAAAATTTAGTTGTAGAATAAGGGTTAGAATTAGCGTTAGTGTTATGGTAACGTTTAAGAGTTATGTTTAGGGTTAGGGTTTAGATTAGGGTTAGGGATATGGTTAGGATTAGGGGGTTTGTGTTAGTGTTAGGGTTAAGTTTAGGGTTAGGGTTATGGTTATTGTTAGGGGTTAGGGTTTGGGTTAGAGTTAGGGTGGCGTTAGAATTAGGTTTAGTGTAAGGGTTAGGGTTAGGTTTAGGCTTAATATTAGGGTTAGGTTTGAGTGTTAGGGTTAGGGATATGTTTAGGATTAGGGTTAGGGTTAGGGTTAGGATTAGAGTTAGGGTTAGGGTTAGTGTTACGGTTCGGGTTAGGTATAGGGTTAGGGTTAGGGTTTGCTTAGGGTTAGGTTTAGGGTTATGGTTAAGGTTAGATTTAGGGTTTGGATTAGGGCTAGGGATATGGTTAGGGATAGGTAGTTAGGGTTAGTGTTAGGGTTAGCGTTAGGGTTAGTGTTGGTTTAAAGTTATTGTGCCATTACGGATGGGTTAGCGTTAGGTTTAGTTCATTAGTCTTAGGGTCATTTTGGTTAGGGTTAGGGTTAGGGTTAGGGTTAGGGTTAGGGTTAGGGGTTACGGTTAGGTTTAGGGTTAAGTTTAGGGGTAGGGGTTAGGGTTAGGTTTAGTGTTCGAGTTAGGGTAGGATTAGGTTTAGTGTTAAGTTTATTGGGTTAGGGTTAGGGTTAGGATTAGGGTTAGGGTTATGGTTAGGGTTATTGTTAGGGGTGAGGGTTAGGGTTAGGGTTAAGTTTAGGGTTACGATTAGGGTTAGTGTTAATTTTGGAGTTAGGAGTTAGGGTTAGGGTTAGGGTAAGCGTTATAGATAGGATCATTAGGATTAAGGTTAGGGTTAGGGTTAAGTTTCTGGTTAGGCTTATTTTTTGGGTTATAAATTAAATCTAGGTTTAGGTTTAGGATTAGAATTTAGTTGTAGAATAAATGTTAGGGTTAGGGTTAGGATTAAGTTTCTGGTTACGCATAGTTTTTGGGTTATAATTTAAGGTAAGGTTTAGTTTTAGTATAAGAATTATTTGTAGAGTAATTGTTAGGATTAGTGTTAGAGTTAGGGTTAGGGTTAAGATTTATGTTTAGGTTTAGGGTGGGGCCACGATTAGGGTAAGTGCCCACGATTAGGTAAGTAATGTTAAGTTTTATGATTATGTTTTAGGGTTAGAGGTTAGGTTTTGGGGTTAGGGTTTTGTGTTAGTGTTTTGATTAGGGTTAGTTTTAGTGTTGGGGTTAGTGTTTAGGGTAAGGTTTAGGGTAAGGATTAAGTTTCAGATTAGATTTAAATTTTGGGTTAGAGATTAAGGTTAGTTTTAGGATTAGACTTTATAGAATAAGGGTTAGGATTAGGGTTAATGTTAGGGTTAAGGTTAAGAGTTATGTTTAGGGTTAGGGTTTGGATTCGGTTTAGGGATAGGGTTAGGGTTAGGAGTTTAGGGTTAGTGTTAGGGTTAGGGTTACGTTTAGGGGATAGGGTTAGCGTTAAGATTAGTTTTAGGGTTAGGGTTAGGGTTAGGGTTAGGGTTAGAGTTAGGGTTAGGGGTAGGGTTAGGGTTAGTATTAGGGTTAGGGTTAGGTTTAGGGTTAGGGTTAAATTTAGGTTTAGTGTTAGGGTTCGGGTTAAAGTTAGGGTTGGGTTATGTTTAGTTTCTGGGTTAGGGTTATATTTAGGGTTATATTTAGGGTTAAGTTAGGGTAGGGTTAGGGTTAGTGTGCTGTTAGGGTTAAGGTTAGGCGATTAGTGATAGGCACATTTGGGTTAGGGTTAGGATTAGGGTTAGGATTAAGGTTAGGGTTAGAGTTAGGGTTGAGGTTAGGGGTTACGATTAGGGTTAGTGTTAATTTTGGAGTTAGGAGTTAGGGTTAGGGTTAGGGTAAGCGTTATAGATAGGGTCATTAGGGTTAAGGTTAGGGTTAGGGGCAGGGTTAGGGTTAGGATTAGGGGCAGGTTTAGGTTTAGGGTTGGGTTTAGGGTTAAGGGTAAGGATTACGTTTAGTATTAGTGTTAGATTTAGGTTTAGGGTTTAGAGTTAGGAGTTAGGGTTCGGGTTAGGTTTAGGATTATTGCTCGGGTTAGTGTTAGGGTTTGGTTAGTGTTAGGTGTCACGTTTAGGGTTTGAGTTAGGGTTGGGTTAGGGATAGGGTTAGGATTTGGGTTAGGTTTAGGGTTATGGTTAGGGATGGGTTTAGGGTTATTTCAGGTTAAGGGTTAGGGTTAGGCTTACGTTTAGGTGTTAGGGTTAGAGTTAAGACTAGTGTTAGGGTTAGGTTTAGGGTTGGATTAGGGTTAGGGTTAATTTTAGGTTTAGTGTTTTGGTTCAATTCGGGTTAAGGTTAGGGTTGTATTATGGTTAGGTTTAGATATAGGGTTAGGGATATGGTTAGGGTTTGGGGTTAGGGTTTGGATTAGAGTAAGGAATAGGGTAAGGGTTAGGTGGTTAAGGTTAATGGTAGGGTTAGATTTAGTATTAGTGTTAGGGTTAGCGTAAGGGTTATGTTTAGTGTCATTAGGGTTAGGGGTAGGTTTAGGGTTAGGGTTAGGAGCAGGGTTAGGGTTACGTTTGGGTTTAAGGTTAAGGGTAAGGGTTACAGTTAGTATTAGTGTTAGGGTTGGGTTAGGATTAGGGTTAGGGTTTAGAGTTAGGTGTTAGGGTTGGTGTTGTGGTTGGGGTAAGGGTTAGGCTTAGTCTTTGGGTTTGGTTATTGTTAGGATAAGGTGTTAAGGTTAGGGTTTGAGTTAGGGTTGGTTTAGGGATAGGGTTAGTGTTAGTGTTAGTGTTAGGGTCGTTAGGGTTAGGGTTACGGTTAATATTACAGTTAGGGTTGGGTCAGGGTTAGGGTTAGGGTTAATGGTTAGAGTTAGATGTTAGGGTTATGGTTAGGGTTAGGGTTAGTGTTCGTGTTATGGTTATGGTTAGGGTTAGTGTTAGGTTTAGGGTTACGTTTAGGGTTAAAATTAAGGTTAGTGTTAGGTTTAGGGTTAGGTTTAGATTTATGTTTAGGATTAGGGTGGGTCCACCATTAGGATAAGGGTTAGAATTATAGTTAAGTATTATGTATGGCTTAGGCTTTGGGGTTAGGGTTATGAGTTAGGGTTTTGTGTTAGTGTTTGGATTAGGATTAGTGTTAGTGTTGGGGTTAGTGTTTAGCCAAGGTTTAGGAGTAGGATTAAGTTTCAGATTAGTCTTGGTTTTTTGGTTAGATTAAGGGTAGGTTTAGGTTTAGGATTAGACTTTAGTTGTAGAATAAGGGTTAGGATTAGGGTTAGTGTTAGGGTTAGGGTTAAGAGTTATGTTTAATGTTAGGGTATGGATTAGGTTTATGGATATGGTTATGGTTAGGGGGTTTGGGTTAGTGTTATGGTTAAGGTTATGGTTAGGTTTATGGGTTAGGTTTAGGGTTATGGTTGGTTTATGGTTAGGTTTAGGGTAAGAGTTAGGGCTAGGGTAAGGTTTATTGTTAATGTTAGGGGTAGGGTTAGGATTAGGGTTAGGATTAGGGTTATTATTAGGGGCAGGGTTAGGGTTAGGGTTGGGTTTAAGTTTAAGGGTAAGTGTTACGGTTAGTATTATGTTTAGGGTGGAGTTAGGATTAAAGTTAAGGTTTAGAGTTATGTTTAAGGGTTATGGTTATGGTTAGGGTTAGTGTTAGGGTTTGGTTAGTGTTAGGGTGAGGTGTTAGTGTTAGGTTTTGGATTAGGGTTGGGTTAGGAATAGGGTTAGGGTTAGGTTTATGATTTGAGATGGGGTTAGGGTTAGGGCTAGGTAAAGGGTTAGGGTTAGGGTTAGTGTTACTTTTAGGGGTTAGGGTTAGGGTTCAGATTAGTGTTAGGGTTAGAGTTAGGCTTAGGGTTAGGTTTAGGGGTTAGGATTAGGGGTAGGGTTAGGGGTTAGGGTTAGTGTCAGGGTTATGGTTAGGATTCGCTTAGGCTAAGGTTTAGGTTTAGGTTTAGTGTTAGGGTTCGGGTTTGGGTTAAGGTTATGGTTAGGTTATGGTTAGGTTTAGGGTTAGGGTTAGGTTTAGATTTAGGGTTTGGATTAGGGTAAGGAATAGGGTTAGGGTTAGGGGTTTAGGATTAATGTTAGAATTAGAGTTAGGGTTAGTGTTATGGTTAGTTTTAAGTTAGGGTTAGTGTGCCATTAGGGTTTGGGTTAGGGTTAAGTTTAGGTGATTAGGCTTAGGGTCATTTGGATTAGGGTTAGGGTTAGAGTAAGTGTTAGGGTTATGGGTTATGGTTAGGGTTATGGTTAGTGCTAATTTTAGGGTTAGGGATTAGGGTTAATGTTAGGGTAAGGGTTATGGTTAGGGTCATTAGGGTTAGGGTTAGGGTTATTGTTAGGGTTAGGTTATGGTTAGGTTTGGGTTTAAGGTTAAGGTTAAAGGTTACGGTTAGTATTATTGTTAGGGTTGGGTTAGGATTAGGGTTAGGATTTAGAGTTAGGTGTTATGGTTGGGGTTTTGGTTAGGGTTAGACTTCGTGTTAGGGTTTGGTTAGTTTTAGGGTTAGGTGTTAGGGTTAAGGTTAGGGTTGGGTTAGGGATAGCGTTAGGGTTAAGTTTAGGGTTAGGTTTAGGGTCGTTAGAGTTAGGGTTAGGGTTACGGTTAATGTAACATTTAGGGTTGGGTTAGGGTTAGGGTTAGGGTTAGGGTTAAGGGTTAGAGTTAGATGTTAGTGTTATGTTTAGGGTTAGGTTTTGGTTTCATGTTACGGTTAGGGTTAATATTAGGTTTAGTGTTAGGGTTATGGTTAGGGTTAGGGTTAGGTTTAGGGTTAAAGTTAAGGGTAGGGTTAGGGTTTAGATTTGGGTTAGGGTTAGATTTATGTTTAGGATTAGAGTGGGCCGAACATTACGATAAGGGTTAGAATTATAGTTAAGTATTATGTTATTGGTTAGTGTTAGGGTTTAGGGTTATGAGTTACTGTTTCGTGTTAGTGTTGTGAATAGGGTTAGTGTTAGAGCTGGGGTTAGTGTTTAGGGCAAGGTTTAGGGCTGGGATTAAGTTTTAGGTTAGTCTTAGTTTTTGGGTTAGAGATTAAGGTAAGTTTTAGGTTTAGGATAAGACTTTAGTTGTAGAATAAAGGCTAGGATTAGGGTTAATGTTAAGGTTGGGGTTAAGAGATATGTTTAGGTTTAAGGTTTGGATTAGGGTTCAGAATATGGTTAGGGTTAGTGGGTTTGGGTTAGTGTTAGGGTTAAGGTTCGGGTAGGGTTATGGTTAGGGTTATGGGTTAGGTTTAGGGTTATGGTTTGGTTAGTGTTAGGTTTAGGGTTAGGGTTAGGGTTAGGGGCAGGGGCAGGGTTAGGGTTGGTTTTAGGGTTAAGGTTAAGTGTTACGGTTAAGTATAGGGTGAGGGTTGGGTTGGGATTAGGGTTACTGTTTAGAGTTATGGGTTAGAGTTAGGGTTAGGGTTAAGGTTAGGGTTAGGGTTAGGGTTAGGGATAGGGTTAGGGTTCAGGTTAGGGTTAGGGTTAGGGTTAGGGTTAGGGTTGGGTTACGGTTAGGATGAGGGTTAGGGTTAAGGGTTAGTGTTAGGTTTAGGGTTAGTGTTTGGGTTAGGGTTAGGGTTGTGTTATGCTTTAGGGTTAGTGTTAGGGTTAGTGTTAGAATTTAGGGTTAGGGATAGGGTTAGAAGTTAGGGTTACGGTTAGGGTTCGGGCTAGAGTTAGGGTTCAGTTTAGTGTTGCCATTAGATTTAGGGTTAGGGTTAGGCCATTAGGATTAGGGTCATTTGGGTTAGGGTTAGGGGTAAGATAATGGTTAGTGGTAGGGTTAGATTTATTTTTATGTTTAGGGTGGGCCCCCCATTTGAATCTGGCTTAGAGTTATGGTTAAGTGTTATATTTATGGATTAGGGTTAGGAGTTAGTTTTAAGGGTTAGGGTTTTATTTTAGTGTTTTTATTAGGAATAGTGTTAGTGTTGGGGTTAGTGTTTAGGGTAAGATTTAGGGTTAGAATTAAGTTTCAGGTTAGGCTTAGTTTTTGGGTTAGAGATTAAGGTTGGAATGAGGTTTAGGATTAGACTTTAGTTGTAGAATAAGGGTTAGAATTAGGGTTAGTGTTAGGGATAGGATTAAGAGTGATTTTTAAGGTTAGGGTTTTGATTAGGGTTAGGGATATGGTTAGGGTTAGGAGGTTAGTGTTAGTGTTAGTGGTAGGGTTAGGATTAGGGTTAGGGTTAAGTTTAGGGGTTAGGGTTAGTGGTTAGGGTTAGTGTTAGGGTTAGGATTAGGGTTAGGGTTAAGTTTAGGGGTTAGGGTTAGTGGTTAGGGTTAGGGTTTGGGTTAAGGTTAGAGTTAGGTGTTAGTGGTAGGGTTAGGGTTAGGGTTAAAGGTTAGGGTTAGTGTTAGGGATAGGGTTTTGGTTAAGGTTAGGGATAGGGTTTATGGGTAGGGATAGGGTTAGAGATAGGGTTATATTTAGGGGGTTAAGCTTAGTATTATAATTAGGGTTAGGGTTATTAGGGTTAGGGTTAGGGTTAGGGTTAGGGTTAGAGTTAGGTTTAAGGGTTAGTGTTAGGGCTAGTGTTAGACTTAGGGTTAGCGATAGGGTTAGGCTTGGGTTAGGGTTAGGGGTTAGAGTTAGGGTTAGTGTTAGGGTTAGGATTAAGGTTAGGGTTGAGTTAGGGTTAGGTTTAGTGTTAGGGTTAGGGTTAGGGTTAGGGTTAGGCTTGGGTTTACGGTTAGGGTTAGTGTTAGGGTTAGGGTTAAGGGTAATGGTTAGTTGTTATGGTTAGGGTAAGGCTTGGTCTTAGCGTTTTGGTTAGGGTTATTGTTAGAGTTAGCTTTAGGATTAGGTTTAAGTTTATGGTTAAGGTTGGGATAGGTTTAGGGTTAGAATTAGGTTTAGGTTTAGGGTCAGGGTTAGGGTCAGTGTTAGGGTTAGAGTTGGGTTAGGGTTAGGGATAAGATTATGGAATAGGGTTAGGGTTAATTTTGGGGTTAGGGTTAGTTTTAGTGTTAGGTTTAGGATTAGGGTTAAGTTATGATTTGGTTTAGGGTTAAGGTTAGGGTTAGGGGTTAGATTTAGGGTTAGGGTGAGGGTTAGTGTTAGGGTTATGGTTAGGGTTGGGGTTAGGGGTTATGGTTAGTGTTAAGATTCGGTTTAGGTTTAGGGTTAGGGTTAGTGTTAGGGCTAAGATTATTGTTATGGTTAGTGTTAGTGTTAGGGTTAGTGTTAGGGTTAAGGTTTGGTTTAGGTTTAAAGTTAGGTTTTTGGGTTAGATTTACGTTTATATTTAGGGTTGGACCACCATTAGGATAAGGGCTAGAGTTCTGTTTTCGTGTTTTTTTTATGGGTTAGTGTTAAGTGTTAGGGCTAGCAGTTAGGGTTTTGTGTTAGTGATTGGATTAGGGTTAGTGTTAGTGTTGGGATTAGTGTTTAGCACAAGGTTTAGGGTTAGGATTAAGTTTCAGGTTAGGCTTAGTGTTTGGGTTAGAGATTAAGGTTAGTTTTAGGTTTAGGATTAGACTTTAGTTGTAGAATAAGGGTTCGGATCAGGGTTAGTGTTAGGGTTAGGGTTTAGAGTTATGTTTAGGCTTAGTGTTTGGATTAGGTATAGGGATAGTGTTAGGGGGTTAGGGGGTTAGGGTTAGGCTTATTTTTATGGTCATAAGGGTTAGGGGTTAGGTTTAGGGGTAGGGTAAGTGTTAGTGTTGGGTTAGGGTTAGGGGTTAGGATTTGTGTTAGGGCTAGGTTTAAGAGTTATGTTTAGTGTTAGGGTTTGGATTAGGGATAGTTATAGTGTTAGGTTTACAGTTATGGTTAGGGTCATTAGGGTTAGGGTTAGGGGTTAGGGTTATGGTTAGGGTAATTGTTAGGGTTGGATTAGGGTTAGGGATAAGTTTAGGGCTTTGAGTTAGCATTAGTGTTAGGGTAAGCATTAGGTTTAAGGTCATTGGGGTTAGTGTTAGTGTTGGGGTCAGTGTTAGGGTCATTAGGGTTAGGGTTTCGTTTAGGGGTTAGGGTTAAGATTAGTGTTAAGTTTAGTGGTAGGGTTAGGTTTAGGTTTAGGGGAGGGTTAGGGGTTAGGTTTAAGATTAGTGTTAGATTTAGGAGTTAGAGGTAAGGTTAGGGATAGGGTTAGGGGTTAGGTTTATGATTTGGTTTAGAGTTGGTTTAGAGTTAGATTTAGGTTTAGGTTTAGTGTTAGGGTTTGTGTTCGGGTTAAGTTTAGGGTTGGGTTATGATTAGGTTTAGGGTTAGGATTAGGGTTAGGAGTTAGGGGTAGGGTTAGAGTTAGGGATAGGTTTATTATTAGGGTTAAGGTTAGGTTTAGGTTTAGGGTTAGGTTTAGTGTTAGGGTTAGGGTTAGGGTTAGGGTTAGGGTTAGGGTTAGGGTCATTAGGGTTAGGGTTAGGGTTAGGGTTAGAGTTAGTTGTTAGGGTTAGGGTTAGGTTTAGTGTTAGGGTTACGGTTAGTGTTGGTTAAGGTTAGTGTGCCATTTGTGTTAGGGTTAGGGTTAGGCCATTAGGCTTAGAGTCTTTTCGGTTAGGGTTAGTGTTAGAGTTAGGGTTATGGTTAGGTTTAGGGTTAGGGTTCGAGTTAGGGTTAGGCTTAGGGTTATGCGTTAGATTTAGGTGTTAGATTTAGGGTTAGTGTGAGGGTTAAGTTTAGGTTTAGGGTTAGGGCTAGGTGTTAGGGTTAGGGTTAGTGTTGGGTTAGTGTTAGGGTTAGGGTTATGGTTATGGTTAGAGTCATTATGGTTAGTGTTAGGATTAGGGTCAGGGTTAGGGTTAGAGCTGGGATTGGGATTTAGGGTTAGGGTTAGGTTTAGTGTTAGGTTTAGGTTTAGGGTCGGTCCTAAATTAAAATACGAGTTAGTTTTTGAGTTAAGGTTAGTTTGCCATTAGATTTAGGGTTTGGGTTAGAGTTAGGCCATTAGGCTTAGGGTCATTTGGGTTAGGGTTAGGGGTAAGATAATGGTTATTGTTAGGTTTAGATTTATTTTTATGTTTAGGTTGGGCCCCCCATTAGGATCAGGGTTAGAGTTATGGTTAAGTGTTATATTTATGGATTAGGGTTAGGGGTTAGTGTTAAGGGCTGGGGTTTTATTTTAGTGTTTTGATTAGGAATAGTGTTAGTGTTGGGGTTAGTGTTTAGGGTAAGGTTTAAGGTTAGGATTAAGTTTCAGGTTAGGCTTAGTTTTTGGGTTAGAGATTAAGGTTGGGATGAGGTTTAGGATTAGACTTTAGTTGTAGAATAAGGGTTAGGATTAGGGTTAGTGTTAGGGATAGGATTAAGAGTGATTTTTAGGGTTAGGTTTTGGATTAGGTTTAGGGATATGGTTAGGGTTAGAAGGTTAGTGTTAGTGTTAGTGTTAGGGTTAGGGTTAGGATTAGGGTTAGGGTTAAGTTTAGGGGTTAGGGTTAGTGGTTAGGGTTAGGGTTTGGGTTAAGGTTAGAGTTAGGTGTTAGTGGTAGGGTTAGGGTTAAAGGTTAGGGTTAGTGTTAGGGTTAGGGGTTTGGTTAAGGTTAGGGATAGGAGTTATGGGTAGGGTAAGGGTTAGGGATAGGGTTAGGGTTAGGGGGTTAAGGTTAGTATTAGGGTTAGGGTTAGGGTTATTAGGGTTATGGTTATGGTTAGGGTTAGAGTTGGGTTTAAGAGTTAGTGTTAGGGTTAGTGTTAGACTTAGGGTTAGGGATAAGGATAGGGTTAAGTTTGGGTTAGGGTTAGGTTTAGGGTTTAGGGTTAGTGTTAGGGTTAGTATTAAGGTTAGGGTTGGGTTAGGGTTAGGTTTAGGGGTTAGATTTAGGTGTTAGTGTTCGGATTATGGTTACAGTTAGGGTTGGGGTTAGGGTTAGTGTTAGGGTTATATTCTAGGGTTAGGTTTAGGTTTAGTGTTAGTGTTAGTGTCAGTATTATTGTTAGGGTTATGGTTAGGTTTAGGTTTAGGATAAGGGTTAGGTTTAGACTTAGGGTTACGGTTAGTGTTTGTGTTAGGGTTCAGGGTTATAGTTAGGTGTTAGGGTTAGTGTAAGGGTTAGTCTTAGCGTTATGGTTAGGGTTATTGTAAGAGTAAGTGTTAGAATTAGGTTTAAGTTTAGGGTTACTGTTGGGATAGGTTTAGGGTTAGAATTAGGCTTAGGTTTAGGGTCAGGTTTAGGGTCAGGGTTAGAGTTAGGGTTAGAGTTGTGTTAGGGTTAGGGTTAGGGTTAGGGTTAGGGTTAGGGTTAGGGTTAGGGTTAATTTTGGGGTTAGGGTTAGGGTTAGGTTTAGTGTTAAGGTTAGGTTTAGGGTTAGGATTAGGGTTAAGTTATGATTAGATTTAGGGTTAGGGTTAGGGTTAGGGTTAGGGTTAGGGTTAGGGTTAGGGTTAGGGTTAGGTTTAAAGTTAGGTTTAAAATTAGGGTTAGTCAGGATTAGATTTAATTTTATGATTAGGGTTAGACCACCATTAGCATAAGGGCTAGTGTTATGTTTACGTGTTTTGTTTATGGATTAATGTTAAATGTTAGGGCCAGTGGTTAGGGTTTTGTGCTAGTGTTTGGATTAGGGTTAGTGTTAGTGTTGGGGTTAGTGTTTAGCACAAAGTTTAGGGTTAGGATTAAGTTTCAGGTTAATCTTATTGTTTGGGTTAGAGATTAAGGTTAGTTTTTGGTTTAGGATTAGACTTTAGTTGTAGAATAAGGGTTAGGATTAGGGTTAGGGTTAAGAATTATGTTTAGGCTTAGTGTTTGAATCAGGTATAGGGATAGGTTTTGGGGGGTTAGGTTTAGAGTCATAAGGGTTAGGGGTTAGGTTTAGGGGTAGGTTAAGGGTTAGTGTGGGATTAGGATTAGGGATTAGGGTTAGTGTTAGGGCTAGGTTTAAGAATTATGTTTAATGTTAGGGCTTGTATTAGGGATAGTTATAGTGTTAGGATTAGGGATATGGTCAGGGTCATAAGGGTTAGGGTTAGGGGTTAGGGTTATGGTTAAGGTAATGGTTAGGGTTCGATTAGGGTTAGGGTTAGGGATAAATTTAGGGCTTTGAGTTAGCATTAATGTTAGGGTAAGCGTTAGGGTTAATGTCATTTGTTTTAGCGTTAGGGTTAGTGTTAGTTAGGTTAGGGTTAGGGTCATTAGGGTTAGGGTTCGGGTTAGGGTTACGGTTAGGGGAAGGGTTAAGTTTAGGGTTGGTTTTAGGGTTAAGGGTAAGGATTACAGTTAGTATTAGTTTTAGGGTTGGATTAGGATTAGGGTTAGGGTTTAGAGTTAGGTGTTAGGGTTAGGGTTATGGTTAAGGTTAGGGTTAGGGTTAGTGTTAAGATTTGGTTAGTGTTAGGGTGAGGTGTTAGGGTTAGAGTTTGGGTTATTTTTAGGGTTAGGTTTAGGGTTATGGTTAGTGTTAGGGTTATGGTTTGGGTTGGGGTTAGGTTTAGGGTTAGTTTTAGGGTTAGCGTAAGGGTTAGGGTTAGTGTTAAGATTTGGTTAGTGTTAGGGTGAGGTGTTAGGGTTAGGTTTAGGGTGGGCCTACCATTAGGATAAGGGTTAGAGTCATAGTTATGTGTTATGTTTATGGGTTAGTGTTAGGGGTTAGTGTTTTTTGTTAGTGTTTGGATTAGGGTTAGTGTTAGTTTTGGGTTTAGTGTCTAGGGCAAGGTTTAGGGTTGGATTAAGTTTCAGGTTAGACTTACTTTTAGGGTTAGAGATTAAGGTTGTGTTTAGGTTTAGGATTAGACTTTAGTTACAGAAAAAGGGTTAGGATTAGTGTTAATGTTAGGGTTAGGATTAAGTGTTATGTTTAGGGTTAAGGTTTAGATTACGGTTAGGGATATTTTTAGGTTTAGGGGTTAAGGTTAGTGTTAGGGTTAGGGTTATTGTCATTATTGTTAGGGTTAGGGTCAAGTTTAGGGGTTGGGGTTAGGGCTTAGGTTTAAGGGATAGGTTTAGGGGATAAGGGTTGGGTTAGGTTTAGAGTTTGGATTAAGTTTTGGTTAGGGTTAGTGTTAGAGTATAGGGATAGGGTTAGGGTTAGGATTAGGGGTTAGGGTTAGGGTTACGGTGGTTTTATGTTATAGCGTTAGTGTTACTGTTAGGGTTAGGGGTTAGTGTTAGGGTTAGTATTAGGGGTTAGTGTTAGGGTTAGGTTTAGGGTTAGTGTTAGGGTTAGGGTTAGGGTTAGGTCTAGAGTTTGTGTTCGGGTTAGGTTTAGGGTTATGGTTAGAGTTGGGTTTGGGTTAGGGGGTTAGTGTTAGTGTTAATTTTAGGTTAATGTCAGACCAAAATTAAAATAAGAGTTAGTTTTTGGGTTAGGTTTAGGGTTAGGTGCCATTAGGGTTAGGGTTAGGGTTAGTCCATTAGTCTTAGGGTCATTTGGGTTAGGGTTAGGGTTAAGGTTATGGTTAGTGTTAGGGTTAGATTTATTTTTAAGTTTAGGGTGGGCCTCCCATTAGGATAAGGGTTAGAGTTATTGTTAAGTGTTATGTTTATGGGTTAGGATTAGGAGTTAATTTTAGGGGTTAGGGTTTTATATTAGTGATTTTATTACGATTAGTGTTAGTATTGGGTTTAGTGTTTAGGGCAAGGTTTATGGTTAGGATTAAGTTTCAGGTTAGGCTTAGTTTTTGGGTTAGACAATAAGACTGGATTTAGATTTAGGATTCATATTTAGTTCTAGAATAATGGTTAGGATTAGGGTTATGGATAGGTTTAGGGTTGAGAATTATGTTTTGTGTTAGGGTTTGGATTAGAGTTAGGGATAGGGTTAGGGGGTTAGGTTTAGGGTTAGGTTTAGGGTTAGGGTTAGGGTTAGGGTTAGGGTTAGGGTTAGGGTTAGAGTTAGGTTTAGTTTTATGTTGAGATTTGGGTTACGGTTAGTGTGCCATTAGGATTTTATTTTTGAGTTAGGAGATTAGGCTTAGGGTCATTTGGGTTAGGGTTAGGGTTATGGTTAGTGTCAGTGTTAGGGTTAGGGTTAGTGTTAGGGTTAGGGTTAAAGTTAGGATTAGGGTTAGGGGTTATGTTTAGGGTTAGGGTGGATAGCGTTAGGGTTAGGTTTAGTGTTAGGGTTAGGGTTGGGTTAGGTTCAGTGTTAGGGTTAGGGTTACGGTTAGGGTTAAGTCAGGATTAGAGTTAGGGTTAGGATTAGATTTAGGGTTAAGGTTAGGGGTTATGTTTAGTGTTAGGATCGTTAGGGTTAGGTTTGTGTCAGGGTTAGGTTTAGGGTTATGATTAAGGGTTAGATTTAGGTGTTAGGGTTATGGTTAGAGTTAGGTTCAGGGTTTGTGTTAGCTATAGGGTTAGTGTTAGTGTTAGGGTTAGGGTTGGTTTAGGGTTAGGGTTAGGGTTATAGCTTGACTTAAGGTTTGGGTTAGAGTTAGTGTTAGGGTTTGGATTAGGGTTAAGGATAGTGTTAGGTTTAGGATCAGGGTTAGGGGTAGGGTTAGGGTTAGTGTTAGGATTATGATTATGGTTAGGGTTGGGTTAGGGTTAGGGTTACGGTTAGGGTTAAGGGTTATAGTTAGGTGTTAGGTTTAGGGTTAGGTTTAGGTTTAGGTTAAGGTTTCAGTTTAGGGTTTGTGTGTGTTTATGTTTTAGGGTTAGTGTTACCTTTAGGGTTAGGGTTAGGGTTATTGTAAAGATTAAGGTTAGAGTTAGGATTACGTTTAGGTTTAGGTTTCAGTTTAGGCTTTGGGTGTGCTTATGTTTTAGGGTTAGCGTTACGTTTAGGGTTAGGGTTAGGGTTATTGTAAAGATTAAAGTTAGAGTTAGGGTTACGTTTAGGTTTAAAGTTAGGGTTATGGTTATGGTTAGGGTTAGGTTTAGGGTTAGATTTATGTTTAGCCTTAGGGTGGGCCCACCATTAGGATAAGGGTTAGAATTATAATTAAGTATTATGTTTATGGGTTAGGGTTAGGGGTTAGGGTTAGGGGTTAGGGTTAGGAGTTACGGTTTTGTGTTACTTTTTTGATTATGGTTAGTGTTAGTGTTGCAGTTAGTGTTTAGGGCAAGGTTTAGGGCTATGATTAAGATTCAGGTTAGTCTTAGGTTTTTGGATTAGAGATTAAGTTTACGTTTAGGTTTATTATTAGTCTTTATTTGTAGAATAAGGGTTAGGATTAAGGTTAGCGTTAGAGTTAGGGTTAAGATTTATGTTTAGGGTTCGGGTTTGGAATAGAGGTTAGGGATATAGTTGGGGTTAGAAGGTTAGAGTTAGGGTTAAGTTTAGCTTTAGCGTTCGGGTCATTAGGGTTAGGTTTAGGGTAAGTGTTAGTGTTATGGTTAAGGGTTAGGGTTAGGGTTAAGGTTAGGGTTAATGTTAGTGTTAGGGTTGGGGGTCAGAGTTAGGTATTAGGGTTAGTGTTAGGGTTAGAGTTAGTGTTAGGGTCATGATTAGGGTTTAGGGTTAGGTTTAGGGTTAAGTTTAGGGTTAGGTGTTAGTGTTAGGGTTAGGGTTAGTGTTAGATTTATGTTTAGGCTTAGAGTGGGCCCACGATTAGTAAAAGATTAGAATTATGGTGAAGTGTTATGTTTATGGGGTAGGCTTATGGGTTAGGGTTAGCAGTAAGGGTTTTGTGTTAGTGTTTTGATTTGGGCTAGTGTATAGTGTTGGTGTTAGTGTTTAGTGCAAGGTCTAGGATTAGGATTAAGCTTCAGGTTAGGCTTAGGTTTCTGGGATAGAGATTAAGGTTAGGGTTAGGTTTAGGATTACACTTTAGTGTTCTAATAAGGGTTAGGAGTAGGGTTAATGTTAGGGTTAGGGTAAGAGTGATATTTAGGGTTAGGGTTTGTATTAGGGGTAGGGATCGCGTTAGGGATAGGGGGTTAGCGTTAGTGTTAGGGTTAAGCTTAGGAGTTAGTGTTAGTGGTTAGGGTTAGGGTTTGGGCTAAGGTTGGGGTTAGGGGTTAGGGTAAGGGTTAGTGCTAGTGTTAGGGTTAGGGTTAGAATTACGGTTAGGGTTTAGGATTAGTGTAAGCGTTAGGGTTAGTGTTAGGGTTAGGTTTAGGTTTAGGGTTAGGTGTTAGGGTTACGGTTAGGGTTAGGTAAGGGTCAGGTTTAGGCTTAGTGTTAGGTTTTGGGTTAGGGATAGGGTTATGATTGCGTTAGGGTAGGTTTAGGGTTAGGATTAGGGTTAGGGTTAGTTTTACAGTTAGAATTAGGGTTAGGGTTATGGTTAGGTTTGAGTTATGGTTAGTGTGCCATTAGAGTTAGGGTTTGGTTTAGGGTTATTGTAAGAGTTAGGGTTAGGGCTAGGGTTAGGGGTAGGGATAGGGTTAGGTTTAGGGATAGGGATAGGGTTACAGTTAGATTTAGGATTAGGGTCAGGGTTAGGGTCAGGTTTTGGTTTAGGGTTAGGTTTAGGGTTAGATTTGGTGTTAGGGTTAGGGTTTAGGATTAGGTTTAGGGTAAGGTTTTGAGGTAGGTTTAGGGTTAAGTTTAGTGTTAGTGGTTATGGTTAAGTGTGATGTTTATGTGTTAATGTTAGGGGTTAGGGTTTTCTGTTAGTGTTTGGATAAGGGTTAGTGTTAGTTTTGGGTTTAGTGTCTAGGACAAGGTTTAGGGTTTGGATTAAGTTTCAGGTTAGGCTTAGTTTTTGGGTTAGAGGTTAAGATTAGGTTTAGATTTAGTAATAGATTTTCATTGTAGAATAAGCGTTAGGATTAGGGTTAGGGTAAAGGTTAGGTTTACGGTTAGGGTTAGGGTTAAGTGTTAGGTTTATGGTTATGTTTAGGGTAAGGGTTCGGGTAAGGTTTAAGTTGGTGTTATGGTTTAGGGTTAGTGTTAGTCTTAGGGTTATGGTTGGGGTTAGTGTTAGGGTTATTTTTAGGGGTTAGGGTTAGGTTTAGGATTAGGTTTAGGGCTAGAGTTAGGTTTCGGGTTAGGGTTAGGGTTATGGTTAGAGTTAGGTTAGGGTTAGGGGGTTTGGGTTAGTGTCAGGTTTAGGGTTAGGGTCGGTCTAAAATTAAAATAAGGGGTTTTTTATTGGTTAGGATTAGTGTGCCATTATGGTTAGGATTAAGGTTAGGCCATTAGGCTAAAGGTCGTTTGGGTTAGGGTTAGGGTTAAGGTTATGGTTAGTGTTAGTGTTAGATTTATTTTTAGTTTTTGAGTGGGCCCACAATTAGGATAAGTGTTAGAGTTATGGTTAAGTGTTATGTTTATGGGTTAGATTTAGGGGTTAGGGTTATGGGTTAGGGTTTTTTGTTAATGTTTGGACTAGGGTTAGTGTTAGTGTTGGGGTTAGTGTTTAGGGCAAGGTTTAGGGTTAGGATTACATTTCATTTAGGCTTTGTTTTTGGATTAGAGATTCAGACTAGAATTATGTTTTGGATTAGACTTAAGTTGTAGAATAAGGGTTGGGATTAATGTTAGGGATAGGGTTAGGGTTAGAGTCATTAGGGTTAGGGTAGGGTTAGGGATAGGGTTAGGGGTTAGGGTTAGGGTTAATGTTAGGGTTAAGGTTAATGTTATGTTTAGGGTTATGGTTGTGGGTTAAAGTTTGGTGTTAGGGTTAGTGTTAGGGTTATTGTTAGATTAAGGGTTAGATTTAGAATTAAGTTTAGGATAGGGCTAGGTTTAGGGTTAGGTTTAGGCTTCGGGTTAGGGTTAGGGCAGGGTTACGGTTAGGTTGATGGTTAGGGTTAGGGTTAGAGTTAGGTTTAGGGATGGGGTTAAGGTTATGGTTAAGGTTAGGGTTAGGTTTAGGGTTAGGGTTAGGATTAGAGTTAGGTTTAAATTTAGTGTTGGTGTTAGGTGTTAGTGTTAGGTTTAAATTAAGGGTTAAGGTTAGGGTTAGGGTTAGGGTTAGGTTTAGTGTTACGGGTTAGTGTTACGGTTAGTGTTAGCGTTAGGTTTGGGGGTTATGTTTAGGGTTAGGATTAGTGATAGGTTTAGGTTTAGCGCTAGGATTAGGGTTAGATTTATGTTTAGGATTAGGGTTGGCCCGACATTAGGATAAGGATTAGAGTTATGGTTAAGTGTCATGTTTATGGTTTAGGATTAGGGGTTAGTGTTAGGGGTTAGGGTTTTTTGTTAGTTTTTTGATTAGTGTTAGTGTTGTGTTTAGTGTTTGGGGCAAGATTTAGTGTTAGGATAAAGTTTCAGGTTGTGCTTACTTTTGGGTTAGAGATTAAGGTCAGATTTTGGATTAGGATTACAATTATTTGTAGAATAAGGGTTGGGACTAGGGTTAGTGTTAGGGTTAAGAGTTATGTTTAGGGATAGGATTTGGACTAGTTTTAGGGACGGGGTTATGTTTAGGGGGTTAGGGTTAGTGTTAGGGTTGGGGGTTACGGTTAGGGTTAGGGTTAGCGATAGGTTTAGGTTTAGTGCTAGGGTTAGGGTTAGATTTATGTTTATGATTAGGATGGGCCCACAATTAGAATAAGGGTTAGAGTTATGGTTAAGAGTTATGTTTATGGTTTATGGTTAGGGGTTAGTGTTAGGGGTTAGGGTTTTTTGTTAGTTTTTGGCTTAGGGTTAGTGTTACTGTTGGGTTTAGTGTTTAGAGCAAGGTTTAGGGTTAGTATTAAGTTGCAGGTTAGGCTTACTTTTGGGTTAGAGATTAAGGTTAGATTTAGATTAGAATTTAGAAGAAGAAGGTTAGATTAGAATTTAGTTGTAGAATAAATGTTGGGATTAGGTTTAGTGTTAGTGTTAATGTTAAGATTTATGTTTAGGGTTAAAATTTGGACTAGGTTTAGGGATGGGTTATGGTTAGATTCTTAGGGTTAGTGTTAGGGTTAAGGTTAGGGTTAGAATTTTGGGTAGGGTTAGGGGTTAGGGTTAGGTTTAGTGTAAGGGTTAGGGTTAGGGTTAGGGTTAGGGTTAGGGTTAAGTTTAAGCATTAGGGTTAGAGTTAGGGTATAGGGTTAAGGTTAGGGTTAGGGTTAGTGTTATGGTTAGGGTTAAAGGTTAGTATTAGGGTTAGTGTTAGTGTTAGGGTTAGGTTTAGTGTTAGTGTTAGGGTTTATGATTAGGGTTAGGGTTAGGTTTAGGGTTAGGTTAGGGTTTAGTGTTTGGAATACTGTTAGGGATAGGTTTTGGTTTAGGGGGTTAGGGTTAGTGTTATATTTAGGGTTAGGGTTGTTCCAAAATTAAAATAAGTTTTAGGTTTAGGGTTAGGATTAGTGTGTCATTAGGATTAGGGTTAGATTTATGTTTAGTTTTAGGGTGGGCCCACCATTAGTATAAGGGTTAGAGTTATGGTTAAGTGTTATGTTTATCGGTTAAGGTTAGGAGTTAGGGTTAAGAGTCAGGGTTTTGTGTTAGTGTTTGGATTAGGATTAGTGTTGGTGTTGGGATTAGTGTTTAGGACAAGGTTTAAGGTTCGGATTAATTTTCAGGTTAGGCTTAATTTTTGGGTTAGAGATTAAAGTTAGGTTTATGTTTAGGATTAGACTTTAGTTGTAGAGTAAGCTTTTGTGATTAAGGTTAATGTTAGGGGTAGTGTTAAGTTTTATGTTTAGGGTTAGGGTTTGGATTAGGGTTAGGGATATGATTGGGTTAGGGATATGGTTAGGGTTGGGTTAGGGTTAGTGTGCCATTAGGGTTAGGGTTAGGATTAGGCCATTAGGCTTAGGATCATTTGGGTTGGAGTTAGAGTTAAGGTTATAGTTAGGGTTAGGTTTAGATTTAAATTTAGGTTTAGGGTGGGCCCACCATTAGGATAAGGGTTAGAGTTATGGTTAAGGGTTATGTTTATGGGTTAGGTTTATGGTTTAGTGTTGGTGGTTAGAGTTTTTAGTTAGTGTTTGGATTCGGATTAGTGTTAGTGTTGGGGTTAATGTTTAGGGCAAGGTTTAGGGTTAGGATTAAGTTAAAGATTAGACTTAGTTTGTGGGTTAGAGATTAAGGTTAGGATTAGACTTAAGTTGTAGAATAAGGTTTAGGATTACCGTTATTGTTAGAGTGCGATTTAAGAGTTATGTTTAGGGTTAGGTTTTGGTTTAATGTTAGGGATATTGTTAGGGTTAGGGGGTTAAGGTTAGTGTTATTGTTAGGGTCATTTTGATTAGGGTTAGGGTTAGAGTTAGGATTAGGATAAGGTTTAGGGGTTGGTGATACGGGTTAGGCTTAGGAGTCGAGTTAGGATTAGGGTTAGGGTTTGCTTAGGTTTAGGTTAGGGTTAGGGTTAGGGTTAGGGTTAGGGTTAGGGTTAGGGTTAGGGTTAGGGTTAGGATTAGGGTTAGTGTTAGGTTTAGGGTTAGTGTTATGTTTAGGTATTAGGGTTAGGGTTACAGTTAGGGTTAGTGTTAGGATTAGGATTAGGTGTTAGGGTTATGTTTAGGTTTAGCATTAAGGTTAGTATTATGGTTAGGGTTAGTGTTAGTGTTAGGTTTAGTGTTACATTTAGGGTTAGGGTTAGGTTTGGGTTAGCATTAGGGTTAGGGTTGGGGTTAAGTGTTAGATATAGGTGTTAGGTTTATAGTTAGGTTTTAGGGTTAGGTTTATGTTTAGAGTTAGTGTTCGGGTTAGGGTTAGTGTTAGGTTAGGGTTAGGGTTAGGTTTGGATTATTGTTAGGTTTAGGTTTAGGGTTAAGTTTTAGAGTTAGGTGTTAGGGTTAGGGTTAGGTTTAGGGTTAGGTTTTGGGTTAAGGTTTAGGTGGTGTTATGGTTTAGGGTTAGTGTTAGGGTTAGGGTTAGTGTTAGGGGTTAGTATTAGGGTTAGGTTTAGGGTTAGGGGTTAAGGTTAGGGTTGGGGTTAATGTTAGGGTTAGGTGTTAGTGTTAGGGTTAGGTTTAGGGGTAGGTTTCGTGTTAGAGTTAGGGTGGTGTTATGGTTTAGGGTTAGTGTTAGTGTTAGGGTTAGTGTTAGGGGTTAGTTTTAGGGTTAATTTTAGTGTTAGGGTTAAGACTTATGTTAGGGTTAGGCTTACGGTAAAATTTAGGGATAGGGTTACGTTTAGGGTTAGGATTATGGTTATGGTTGGGGTTAGGGTTAAGTTTAGGTTAAGGGTTAGGGTTAGGGTTAAGTTTAGGGGTTAATATTTGTGGTTAAGAGTAGTGTTAGGGTTAGCGTTAGGGTTAGGGTTAGGGGTTAGGGGTAGGTTTAGCGTTAGGGTTAGGGTTAGGGGTTAGGGTTAGGGTTGGGTTAGGGTTAGGTTTAGTATTAGGGTTCAGGTTAGGTTTAGGGTAAATTTAGGGTTAGTTTTAGTTTTAGGGTTAGAGTTAGGATTAGGGTTAGATTTAGGGTTTGGATAAGGGTAAGGAATAGGGTTAGGGTGTTTGGGGAAATCTTAGGGCTAGAGTTAGGTTTAGTGTTATGTTTTGTGTTGGTGTAGGTTTAGGGTTAGGGTTAGGGTTAGGGTTAGGGTTAGGGTTAGGGTTAGGCGATTAGGCTTAGGGTCATTTGGGATAGGGTTAGGGTTACGGTTACGGTTAGGTTTAGGGTTAGGGTTGGGTTAGGGTCAGTGTTAGGGTTAGGGTTAGGGTTAGAGTTAGAATTAGTGTTAGGGGTTATGGTTATGTTTAGGTATAGTGTTAATTTTAGGGTGGGGGTTAGGGTTAGTGTTAAGGTAAAGGTTATGGTTAGCGTCATTAGGGTTATGGTTAGGGTTAGGATTAGGGGTAGGGTTAGGGTTAGGTTTGGGTTTAGGTTAAAGGGGAAGGTTTACGGTTAGGATTAGGGTTACGGTTGCGTTAGGATTAGGTTTAAGGTTTAGAGTTAGGTTTTAGGGTTAGGGTTATGTTTATGGTTAGGGTTAGTGTTAGGTTTTGGTTAGTGTTAAGTTTATGTGTTAGTGTTAGGGTTTGGGTTAGGGTTAGGGTTAGCGTTACGGTTAGGGTCGTTAGGGTTAGGGTTAGGGTTAGGATTACAGTTAGTGTTGAATCAGAGTTATGGTTAGGATTAAGGTTAGAGTTAGGTGTTATGTTTAAGGTTAGGGTTAGGTTTAGGTTTAGTTAGTGTTTGGATTAGGGTTATTGTTAGTGTTGGTGTTCGTTTTTAGGGTAAGGTTTAGGGCTAGGATCAAGTTTCAGGTTTGGCTTATTTTTTGTGTTAGAGATTAAGGTTAGGTTTAAATTTAGGATTAGACTTTAATTGTAGAATAAGGGTTAGGATTAGTGTTAGTATTAGGGTTAAAAGTTATATTTAGGGTTAGGGTTTGGATTAGTGTTAGGGATATAGTTAGGGTTAGGGGGTAAGGGCTAGTGTTATGGTTAGAGTTAGGGTTAGTGTTATGGTTAGGGTTGGGATAGGGTTAGTGTGCCATTAGGGTTAGGGTTAGGCCATTAAGCTTAGGGTCATTTGGGTTAGGGTTGGTGTTAGGGTTAGGATTAGGTTTAGGGGTTATTGATAGGATTAGGTTTGTTAAGGTTAGGGTTAGGGTTAGGGTTACAGTTAGGTTTGGGTCAGGGTTAGGATTAGGGTTAGGGTTAATGGTTAGATTTAGGGGTTAGGGTTAGGGTTTGTTTTAAATTTAGGGATAGTGTTATTGTTAGGTGTTAGGGTTAGGGTTAGTATTAGGATTGGTTTAGGATTAGGGTTAATATTAGGGTTATGGTTAGGGTTAGGGTTAAGGTTAGAGGTTAGTGTTAGTGTTAGGGTTAGGGTTAAGGTTAGAGGTTAGTGTTAGTGTTAGGGTTAGGTTTAGGGTTAAAGTTAGGGTTAGTGTTAGGGTTAGGTTTAGGGTTAGGTTTATCTTTAGGGTTATGGTGGGCGCACTCTTAGGGTAATGTTTAGAATTACAGTTAAGTATTATGTTTATGGGTTAGGGTTAGGTGTTAGGTTTAGGAGTTTTGGTTTTGTTATAGTGTTTGGATTAGGGTTAGTGTTAGTGTTGGGCTTAGTGTTTATTGCAAGGTTTGGGGCTAGGATTAAGTTTAAGGTTAGGCTTATTTTTCGTGTTAGAGATTAAGGTTAGGTTTAGGTTTTGGATTAGACTTTAGTTGTAGAATAACGGTTAGGATTAGGGTTACTGTTAAGGTTACGGTTAAGGGTTATGTTTAGGGTTAGGGTTTTGATTAGGGTTAGGGTTAGATTTAGGGTTAGGGTTAGATTTAGGATTTGGATTAGAGTTAGGGATAGGGTTAAGGTAAGGGTGTTAGGGTTGTTGTTATGGTTACAATTAGGGTTAGTGTTATGGTTAATTTTGGGTTAGGGTTAGTGTGCCATTAAGGTTAAGGTTAGTGTTAGTGTTAGGCCATTAGGCTTAGGGTCATTTTGGTTAGGATTAGATTTAGGGTAAGGGTTAAGGCTAGGTTTAGGGTTAGGGTTTGGTTTAGGGTTAGATTTAGGTTAAGAGTAGGGTTTGGTTTAGGGGTTAGATTTAGGTGTTAGGGTTAGGAATAGGGTTAAGATTAGGTGTAGGATTTGGATTAGGTTTGGGGTTAGGTTTAAGGGTTAGGGTTATGATTAGGGTTAGTGTTCGGAATAGGGTTATGGTTGGTTAGGATTAGGGTTAGGGGTTAGAGTTTGGTGTTAGGGTTAGTGTTAGGGTTAGGGATAGGGTTAAGTATACTGTTAGGGTTGGGATAGTGTTATGGTTAGGTGTTAGGGTTAGTGTTAGGGTTACGGTTAGGTTTAGGGATAGTGTTAAGGTTGTTAGGGTTAGGGTTTTGTTTAGAGTTAGTGTTAGGTTTAGACTTGAGGTTAGGGGTTAGGATTAGTGTTAGGGATAGGGTTAGGGTTCTTTTTAGGGTTCTGGTTAGGGTTTGGTTAGGGATAGAGTTATGGTTAGTGTTAGGGTTAGGTGTTATGGTTAGGGTTAGGGTTAGGTTTGGGTTAGGGTTAGGGGTTAGGTTTAGGGTTAGGATGAGGTTTAGGGTTAGGGTTAGGGGTTAGTGTTACAGTTAGGGTTAGTGTTAGGTTTGGGTGTTACGATTAGGGTTAGGGTTAGTGATAGGGTTAAGGTCATGGTTAAGGTTATGGGTAGGATTAGGGGTTAGGGGTAGAATTAGGGTAAGGGTTAGAGTTAGAGTTAAGGTTAGGGTTAAGTTTAGGGGTTAGGGTTACTGTTATGGTTATGCTTAGTTTTGTAGTTAGGGTTTATGATTAGGGTGAGTGTTAAGGTTAGGTTTAGGTTTAATGTAAGTTTTAGGGTTAGGGGCTAGGGTTAGGGTTATGGTTAGGGTTAGGGGTTAGTGATAGGGTTACTGTTAGGGTAAGTGTAAGGGTTAGGGTTAGGGTTAGTGTTAGGGTTAATATTAGGGGTTAGGTTTAGGGTTAGGGTTAGGGTTAGGGTTAAGTTTAGATTTAAGGTTAGTGTTATGGTTAGAGTTAGGTGTTAGGGTTAGGGTTACGGTAAGGGTTAGGGTTAGTGTTCGGGTTAGGCATAGGGTCATTTGTGTTAGGGTTAGGGTTAGGGTTAGGGTTAGGGTTAGGGTTAGGCTTAGAGTTAGATTTATGCTTAGATTTAGGTGGCCCCACCATTAGGATAATTGTTAGAGCTATGGTTATGTGTTATGTTTATGGGTTAGGGTTAGGGGTTAGGGTTAGTTGTTAGGTTTAGGGTTAGTGTTAGGGTTAAGAATTATATTTAGGGTTAGTGTTTGTATTAGGGTTAGGGATAGGGATAGGGTTAGGGGGGTAAGTTTAGTGTTAGGGTTAGGGTTAGGGTCATAAAGTTTAGCGTTAGGGTTAAGGTTAGTGTTAGTGTTAGGGTTAGGGTTAGTGTTAGGGTGAGGGTGAGAATATGGTTAGTGTGCCATTAGGGTTAGGGTTATAGTTAGGGTTTGACCAATACTCTTAGGGTCATTTGAGTTAGGGTTACGGGTAGGATTGGTGGTGTAGGGTTAGGGTTAGGATTAGGGTTAGGGTTAGGGTTAGGGTTAGGGTTAGGGTTAGGGTTAGATTTATATTTAGGTTTAGATTGGGCCCAACATTAGGATAAGGGTTAGAGTTATGGTTAAGTGTTATGTTTATGGGTTAGGTTAGGGGTTAGGGTAGGTAGTTGGGGTTTTGTGTTAATGTTTGTATTACGATTAGTTTTAGTGTTAGGTGTAGTGTTTAGGGCAAGTTTTAGGGTTCGGATTAAGTTTCAGGTTAGGCTTAGTTTTTGAGTTTAAGATTAAGGTTAGGTTTAGGATTAGACTTTAGCTTTAGATTAAGGGTTAGGATTAGGGTTAGTGTTAGGGTTTGGGTTAAGAGTTATGTTCAGAGTGAGGGTTTGGGTTATGGTTAGGGAAAGGGTTAGGATTAGAGTTAGGTTTGGGTTAGGGTTAGGGTTAGGATTAGGGTTAGGAGTTAGTGTTAGGGTTGGGTTACGGTTAGTGTTAGGGTTAGGGGTTAGGGTTAGTGTTAATGTTAGTGTTATGGTTTAGGGTTAAGATTAGGGTTAGGGTTATGGTTTAGGTTTAGTGTTAGGGTTAGTGTTAGGGTTTGGGTTAGAGTTAGGGTTAGGGTTGGGTTACGGTTAGGGTTAGGTTTAGGTTTAGAGTTAGTGTTAGGGTTAGGGGTTAGGGTTAGTGTTAATGTTAGTGTTATGGTTTAGGGTTAAGGTTAGTGTTAGGGATATGGTTTAGGTTTAGGGTTAGGGTTAGTGTTAGTGTTAGGGTTAGGGTTGGATTTATGTTTAGGTTTAGGGTGGGCCCACTATTAGGATAAGTTTTAGAGTTACAGAATCACAGAATCACAGAATGACCAGGTTGGAAGAGACCCACTGGATCGTCGAGTCCAATCATTCCCAATAATCCCTAAATCATGCTCCTAAGCACCTCATCTACCCTAACCTTAAACACCTCCAGGGACGGTGACTCAACCACCTCCCTGGTCAGACCGTTCCAATGCCTAACCACCCTCTCTGTGAAGAATTTCTTCCTAATCTCAAGCCTAAATCTCCCCTGGCGGAGCTTGAGGCCATTCCCTCTCGTCCTGTCCCCTGTCACTTGGGAGAAGAGGCCAGCTCCCTCCTCTCCACAACCTCCCTTCAGGTAGTTGTAGAGAGTAATAAGGTCTCCCCTCAGCCTCCTCTTCTCCAGGCTGAACAACCCCAGTTATGCTTAAGTGCAATGTTTATGGGTTAGGTTTTGGGGGTTAGGGTTAGTTTGGGGGTTAATGTTAGGGTTATGGTTAGGGTTAGGGGTTAGGGTTTTTTGTTAGTGTTTGGATAAGGGTTTATGTTAGTGTTGGGGTTAGTGTTTAGGGCAAGGTTTACGGTTAGGATTAAGTTTCAGGTTAACCTTAGTTTTTGGGTTAGAGATTAAGGTTATATTTAGGTTTAGGATTAGACTTTAGTTGTAGAATAAGGGTTAGATTTAGGGTTAGTGTTAGGGTTAGGGTTAAGGGTTATGGTTAGGGTTAGGTTTCGGATTAGGGTTAGTGTTAGGGGGTTAGTGTTAGGGTTAAGGCTAGGGTTAGGTTTAGTGTTATGGTTAGGGTTAGGGATTAAGGTTAGACTTATGGCTAGGGTTAGTTTTAGGGTTACCGTTAAGATTAGGCTTAGGGTTAGATTTAGGTTTAGGGTTGGATTAGTGTTAGGGTTAGGGTTTTAGGGTTAGTGTTAGGGTTAGTGTTAGTGTTAGGCTTAGGGATATGTTTAGGGTTGGATTAGCGTTATGTGCCATTAGCGTTAGGGTTAGGGTTACGTCATTTAGCTTAACGTCAATTGGGGTAGGATTAGATTTAAGTTTATGGTTAGGGTTATGGTTAGATATATGTTTAGGTTTAGGGTGGGCCCACCATTAGGATAAGGATTAGAGTTATGGATAATTGTTATGCGTATGGGTTACGGTTAGGTGTTTGGGTTAAGTGTTAAGGTTTTGTGTTAGTGTTTGGATTAAGATTAGTGTAGTGTAGTGTTTAGTGTTTCGGGCAAGGTTTAGAGTTAGGATTAAGTTTCATGTTAGGCTTAGTTTTTGGGTTACAGATTAAGGTTAGGTTTAGGTTTAGGATTAGACTAGTTTTAGAATAAGTTTTAGGATTAGGGTTAGTGTTGGGGTTAAGAGTTATGTTTAGAGTTAGGGTTTGGAATAGGGTTAGGGATAGGATTAAGGTTTGGGGGTTAGGGTTATTGTTAGGGTTAGGGTTATGGTTGAAGTTAGGGGTTAGGATTAGGGTTAGGGTTAGTGTTAGGGTTAGGATTGTGTTTAGTGTCAGGGTAAGTATTAGGGTTAGGGTTAGGGCTAGTGTTAGGTTCAGTTTAGGGTTAGTGTGCCATTAGGGTTAGGGTTAGGCTATTAAGCTTAGGTTCATTTGGGTTAGGATTATGGTTAGGGTTAGGGTTAGGTTAAGGTTTAGTGTTAGGGTTATTGTTAGGGTTATGTTTAGGGTTAGCGTTAGGGTTAAGTTTAGGGTTATTTTTAGGGTTAGGGTTAGATTTTGGGTTAGTGTTAGGGTTAGGATTAGGTTTAGGTGTTAGGGTTATGGTTAGGGTTGAGTTAGGATTAGGTTTAGGCTAAGTGTTAGGGTTCGAGTAAGAGTTAGGGTTAGGGTTGTGTTAGGGTTATATTTAGGGTTAGAGTTAGGGTTAGGTGGTTGGGGTTATGGTTATGCTTAGGTTTAGGGTTATGGTTAAGGTGGGATTAGGGTTAGTGTGCCATTAGGGTGAGGGTTAGTGTTAAGATTAGGCTATTTGACTTAGTGTCATTTGGGTTAGTGTTAGGGTTAGGTTTATGGTTAGAGTTCGGGTCAGATTTATATTTTAGTTTAGGGTGGGCTCACCATTAGGATAAGGGTTAGAGTTACAGTTAAGTGTTAAGTTTATGGGTTAGGGTTAGGTGTTAGGGCTAAAGGTTAGGGTTTTGTGTTAGTGTTTGGATTAGGGTTTGTGTTAGAGTTGTGTATAATGTTTATGGCAAAGTTTAGGATTAAATTTCAGGTTAGGCTTAGTTTTTGTGTTAGAGATTAAGGTTAGGTATAGGTTTAGGATTAGACTAGTTGTAGCGTAAGGGTTAGGATTAGGGTTAGTGTTGGGGTTAAGAGTTATGTTTAGGGTTAGGGTTTGTGTTAGGGTTATGGTTTGAATTTGGATTAGGTATAGGGTTAGGGTTAGTGGGTTAGGGTTAGGTTTAGGGTTAGGTTTGGTCCATAATTAATATAAGGGTTTAGTTTATGGTTAGGGTTAGTGTGCCTTTAGGGTTAGGGTTAGATTTAGGCCATTAGGATTAGGTTCATTTGGAATATGGTTAGGGTTAGGGTTAGGGTTTGGATTAGAGTTAGGTGTTAGTCTTAGGGTTAGGGTTGGAGTTAGTGTTAGTGTTAGGGTTAGATTTAAGTGTTGGTGTTAGGGTTAGGGTTGGTGTTAGTGTTAGGGTTAGTGTTATGTTTAGGCTTAGTGTCAGGGTTAGGTTTATGGGTAAGTGTTAGGGTTAGGGTTTGCGTTAAGGCTAGTGTTAGATTTCGAGTTAGGGTAAGTGTGATATTATGTTTAGCAGTTAGTGTTAGGGTTAGGGTTAGACCATTAGGCTTAGGGTCATTTGGGTTAGGGTTTGTGTTAGGGTTGGGGGTTAGGATTAGGGTTAGGTTTAATGTTAGTGTTAGGTTTTAGGGTTAGGGTCAGGGTTAGGGTAAGGGTTAGATTTATGTTTTGGTTTAGGGTGGGCTCACCATTAGGATAAGGGTTAGAGTTATGATTAAGTGTTATGTTTATGGATTAGGGTTAGGGGTTAGGGTTAGCAGTTATGGTTTTGTGTTAGTGTTTGGATTAGGATTAGTGTTAGTGTTGGGTTTAGTGTTTAGGGCAAGGTTTAGTGTAAGGATTAATTTTCAGGGTAGGGTTAGTTTTTGAGTTAGAGATCAAGGTAAGATGTAGGATTAGACATTAGTTGTAGAATAAGGGTTAGGATTAGGGTTAGTATTGGGGTTAGGGTTAGGGCGTTAGGGTTAGGTTTAGAGTTAGAGTCATTAGGGTTAGGGTTAGGTTTATAGTTAGGGTTAAGGTTAGGTTTAGGGTTCGGGTTAGGGTTAGGGTATTGGTTAGGGGTTAGGATTGTGGTTACGGGTTAGGGTTATGGTTAGGTTTAGGGTTAGGATTGGGTTAGGGTTAGGCTTAGGCTTAGGCTTAGGTGTAGGGTTACTTTTAGGGTTATGTTTAGGTTTAGGGGTTATGGCTAGGTGTAGGTTTAGGGTAAGATTTAGTGTTAGTGTTAGGATTAATGTCAGGGGTTAGGGTCAGGGTAAAAGTTAATGTTAGGTTTAGGGGTTAGGGTTAGGGTTAAGGTTAGGGTTAGTGTCATTAGGGTTAGGGAAAGAGGGTTAGGGTTTGGTTTAGGGTTAGGTTTAGGGTTTACCGTTAGGGTTAGAGTTAAGGTTATGGTTTAATGTTAGTGTTTGTGTTAATGTAGGGTTAAGGTTAGGCGTTAGGGTTAGGGTTAGGGTTAAAGTTAAGGTTAGTGTTAGGGTTATAGTTAGGGTTAGGGTTAGGTTTAGGTTTAGAGTTAGTGTTATGGGTAGTGTTAGTCCTAGGGTTATGGTTTATGGTTAGGGTTATGGTTTAGGTTTAGGGTTAGGGTTAGGATTAGAGTTAATGTTTAGGGTTAGGGTTAGGCTTAGGGTTATGGCTTAGGTTTAGGGTAGGGGTTTGTGTTTGGTTTGGGGTTAAATTTAGGATTATGTTTTAGGGTTAGGGTTAAGGTTATAGTTAGGTTTTGGGTTAGGTGTTAGGCTTAGGGCTAGTGTTATGTTTATTGTTAGTTGTTAGGGTTAGGGTTAGAATAAGGTGTTATTTTTAGGATTAGGGTTATTGTTAGGTTTAAGGTTAGGTTAGGTTTAGGTTTAGGTTTAGGTTTAGGTTTAGGTTTAGGGTTAATGTTAGGGTTAGGGGTTAGGGTTAGGGTTATTGTTAGGTTTAAGGTTAGGGTTAGGTTTACGTTTGGGTTAAGGTTTAAGGTTAGGGTTAGGGTTAGGCTTAGGGTTAGATTTAGGGTTAGGGGTTAGGGTTAGGGTTTAGGTTTAGGTTTCGGTTTACGGTTAGGGTTAGGGTTAGTATTAAATTTAGGGTTAGGGTAGGGGTTAGGTTTAGGTTTAGGGTTAAATTTAGGATTAGGGGTTAGGGTTATGGTTAAGGTTAGTGTTAGGTTTTTGGTTAGGTGTTAGCGTTATGGTTAGGGTTAGTGTTATGTTTATTGTTAGTTGTTAGGGTTTGGGTTAGGGCTAGGTTTAGGGTTAGGGTTAGAGTAAGGTGTTAGTGTTAGGGTTAGGGTTATTTTTAGGTTTACGTTTAGCTTTAGGTTTAACATTAGGGTTAGGGGTTAGTGTTATTGTTAGGTTTAAGGTTAGGGTTAGGTTTACGTTTAGGTTAAGGTTTAATGTTAGGGTTAGGGTTAGTGTTAGGGTTAGATTTAGGGTTAGGGGTTAGGGTTAGGTGTAGGGTTAGGTTTGGTTTAGGGTGAGGGTTAACATAACGTTTAGGTGTTAGTGTTAGGGTTACGGTTAGGTTTATAGTTAAAGTTAGGGTTACTGTTAGGGTTAGGTTTAGTATTAGGGTTAGATTTATGTTTAGGATTAGGGTGGTCCCACCATTAGGATAAGGGTTTGAATTATAGTTAAGTGTTATGTAATGGGTTAGGGTTAATATTTAGGGTTTTGTGTTAGTGTTTGGATTAGGGTTAGTGTTAGTATTGTGTATAGTGTTTAGGGCTTGGATTAAGTTTCAGGTCAGGCTTAGTTTTTAGGTTAGAGATTAAGGTTAGGTTTAGGATTAGACTTTAGTTGTATAATAAGGGATAGGATTAGGGTTTGTGTTAGGGTTAGGGTTAAGAGTAAATATTAGGGTTAAGTTTTGGATTAGGGTTAGTTATATGGTTAAGGTTAGGGGGTTTGAGTTAGTGTTAGGGTTGAGGTTAGGATAAGGATTATGGTTAGGATTAGGAGTTAGGGTTAGGGTTACGGTTAGGGTAAGTGTTACAGCTAGGGTTAGTGTTAATGTTAGGTGTTAGGGTTAGGGTTAAAATTAGGGTAAGGGTTTAGTGTTAGGGTTAATATTAGGGTTAGGGTTAGGGGTTAGGGTTAGGGTTGGGTTAGTGTTAGCTTTATATTTAGTGTTAGGGTTCGGTTTAGGGTTAGATTTGAGTTAGGGTTAGGTTCAGAGTTACAGTTATGGTTAGGGTTAAGGTTTATGGTTAGGATTAGTGTTAATTTTAGGGTTAGGTTTTAGGGTTAGTTTTAGGGTCAAAGTAAGTGTTATTGTTAAGGTCATCAGGTTTACGGTTAAGGGTAAGGTTAGTGTTAGGGTTGGGTTTAGGGTTAAGGGTAAGAGTTACGGTTAGGATTAGGGTTAAGTTTGGGTTGGGATTAGGGTTAGAGGTTAGAGTTAGGTGTTAGTGTTAGGGTCATTGTTAGCGTTAGGGTTAGGGTTAGTGTTAGGGTTGGGTTAGTGTTAGGGTTAGGTGTTAGTGTAAAGGTTTGGGTTGGGGTTGGGTTAGGGATATGGTTACGGTTAGGTTTAGCGTTAGGGATATGGTTACGGTTAGGATTCGGGTTATTGTCGTTAGGTTTAGGGTTAGGGTTACGGTTAGGGTTGTGTCAGGGTTAGGGTTAGGGTTAAAGGTTATAGTTAAGTGTTAGGGTTTGTGTTAGGTTTAGGGTTAGTGTTAGGATTAGGGTTGGTTTAGGGTTAGATTTAGTCTTAGGGTTATGGTTAGGTTAGGGTTAGGGTTAGGGTTAGGGTTAAAGTTAGGATTAGTGTTAGGTTTAGGGTTAGATTTAGATTTATGTTTAGGTATACGGTGGGCCCACCATTAGGATAAGGGCTAGAATTATATTTAAGTATTATATTTATTGAGTTAGGGGTTAAGGTTAGGAGTTAGGGGTTTGTGTTAGTGTTTGGATTAGGGTTATTGTCAGTGTTGGGGTTCGTTTTTAGGCTTATTTTGGCTTATTTTTTGTGTTAGAGATTAAGGTTAGGTTTAAGTTTAGGATTAGACTTTAATTGTAGAATAAGGGTTAGGATTAGTGTTAGCATTAGGGTTAAGGTTAAGACTTATATTTAGTGTTAGGGTTTGGATTAGTGTTAGGGATATGGTTAGGGTTAGGGGGTAAGGGTTAGTGTTATGGTTAGAGTTAGGGTTAGTGTTATGGTTAGGGTTGGGATAGGGTTAGTGTGCCATTAGGGTTAGGGTTAGGTCATTAAGATTAGGGTCATATGGGTTAGGGTTGGTGTTAGGGTTAGGTTTAGGGTTAGGGTTAATGTTAGAGTTAGTGTTAGGGTTAGGGGTTATTGATAGGGTTAGTTTTTTTAAGGTTAGGGTTAGGGTTAGGGTTAGTGTTACGGTTAGGGTTAGGGTTACGGTTAGGGTTAATGGTTAGATTTAGTTGTTAGGGTTAGGGTTAGTGTTTGTGTTAGGGTTAGGGATAGTGTTATTGTTAGGTGTTAGGGTTAGGCTTAGTGTTAGGGTTGGTTTAGGATTAGGGTTAATGTTAGTGTTATGGTTAGGGTTAGGGTTAAGGTTAGAGGTTTGTGTTAGTGTTAGGGTTAGGTTTAGGGTTAAAGTTAGGGTTAGTGTTAGGGTTAGGTTTAGGGTTAGATTTATCTTTAGGGTTATGGTGGGCGCACTCTTAGGGTAATGTTTAGAATTACAGTTAAGTATTATGTTTATGGGTTAGGGTTAGGTGTTAGGTTTAGGAGTTTTGGTTTTGTTATAGTGTTTGGATTAGGGTTAGTGTTAGTGTTGGGCTTAGTGTTTATTGCAAGGTTTGGGGCTAGGATTAAGTTTAAGGTTAGGCTTATTTTTCGTGTTAGAGATTAAGGTTAGGTTTAGGTTTTGGATTAGACTTTAGTTGTAGAATAACGGTTAGGATTAGGGTTACTGTTAAGGTTACGGTTAAGGGTTATGTTTAGGGTTAGGGTTTTGATTAGGGTTAGGGTTAGATTTAGGGTTAGGGTTAGATTTAGGATTTGGATTAGAGTTAGGGATAGGGTTAAGGTAAGGGTGTTAGGGTTGTTGTTATGGTTACAATTAGGGTTAGTGTTATGGTTAGGTTTAGGGATAGGGTTAGGATCGTTAGGGTTAGGGTTATGTTTAGAGTTAGTGTTAATGTTAGACTTGGGGTTAGGGGTTAGGATTAGGGTTAGTGATAGGGTTAGGGTTATTATTAGGGTTAGGTGTTATGGTTAGGGTTAGGGTTGGGGTTAGGTTTAGGGTTAGGTTTAGGGTAAGGGTTAAGGGTTACAGTTAGTGTTAGATTTAGGTTTGGGTGTTACGATTAGGGTTGGCGTTAGTGATAGGGTTAAGGTCATGGTTAAGGTTATGGGTAGGTTTAGGGGTTAGGGGTAGATTTAGGGTTAGGGTTAGAGTTAGAGTTAAGGTTAGGGTTAAGTTTAGCGGTTAGGGTTACTGTTACGGTTAGGCTTTGTTTTGTGGTTAGGTTTAGGGTTTATGATTAGGGTGAGTGTTAGGGTTAGGTTTAGGTTTAATGTTAGGATTAGGGGTTAGGGATAGGGTTATGGTTAGAGTTGGGGTTAGGGATAGGGTTACTCTTAGGGTAAGGGTAAGAGTTAGGGTTAGGGTTAGTGTTAGGGTTAATATTAGGGGTTAGGTTTAGGGTTAGGGTTAGAGTTAGGGTTAGGGGTTAGTGTTAGGGTTAGTTTTAGGTTAGGTTTATGGCTAGAGTTAGGATTTGGGTTAGCTTTAGTGTTAGGGTTTTTGTTGGGTTAGGTTTAAGGTTAGTGTTAGGGTATGTGTTAGGGTTAGGTATAGGTTTAGGATTAGAGGTTTAGGGTTAATGTCATGTTTAGTGTTAGGGTCGGTCCAATATTAAAATAAGGGTTATTTTTAGGGTTAGTGTTAGTGTCCCTTTAGGGTTAGGCAATTAGTGTTAGGGCCATTTGGGTTAGTCTTAGGGTTAAGGTTATGGTTAGGATTAGGATTAGATTTATGTTTCAGTTTAGTGTGGGCCCACGATTAGGATAAGTGTTAGAGTTATGGTGAATGTTATGTTTATGGGTTAGGGTTAGAAGTTAGGTTAGGGGTTAGTGTTTTGTGTTAGTGTTTGTATTAGTGTTAGTGTTAGTGTTGGGGTTAGAGTTTAGGGCAAGGTTTAGGATTAGGATTAAGTTTCAGATTAGGCTTAGTTTTTGGTTAGAGATTAAGGTTAGGTTTAGGTTTAGGATTGGACTTTAGTTGTAGAATAAGGGTTAGGATTAGGGTTATTTTTAGGGTTAGGGTTAAGAGTTATGTTTAGGGTTATGGTTTGGATTAGAGTTAGGGATAAGGTTAGGATTAGGGGGTTAGGATTAGGGTTAAGGTTAGGGTTAAGTTTAGATTTAAGCTTAGTGTTATGGTTAGAGTTAGGTGTTAGGGTTAGGGTTACGGTAAGGATTAGGGTTAGGGTTAGGGTTAGTGTTCGGGTTAGGCATAGGGTCATTTGTGTTAGGGTTAGGGTTAGGCTTAGGGTTAGATTTATGCTTAGATTTAGGTGGGCCCACCATTAGGATAAGGGTTAAAGCTATGGTTATGTGTTATGTTTATGGGTTAGGGTTAGGGGTTAGGGTTAGTTGTTAGGTTTAGGGTTAGTGTTAGGGTTAAGAGTTATATTTAAGGTTAGTGTTTGTATTAGGGTTAGGGATAGGGATAGGGTTAGGGGGGTAAGTTTAGTGTTAGGATTAGGGTTAGGGTCATAAGGGTTAGCGTTAGGGTTAGGGTTAGGGTTAGGGTTAAGGTTAGGGTTAGTGTTAGGGTGAGGGTTAGGGTGGGATTATGGTTAGTGTGCCATTAGGTTTAGGGTTATATTTAGGGTTAGGCCAATACTCTTAGGGTCATTTGGGTTAGGGTTATAGGTAGGATTGGTGGTGTAGGGTTAGGGTTAGGGTTAGATTTATAATTAGGTTTAGGATGGGCCCACCATTAGGATAAGGGTTAGAGTTATGTTTAATAGTTTTGTGTAAGGGTTATGGTCAGGTGTTTGGGTTAAGGGTTAGGGTTTTGTGTTAGTTTTTGGATTAAGTTTAGTGTAGTGTATTCTTTATTCTTTAGGACAAGGTTTAGAGTTAAGATTAAGTTTTGTTAAGCTTAGGTTTTGGGTTACAGATTAAGGTTAGGTTTAGGTTTAGGATTAGACTTTAGTTGTAGAGTAAATTTTAGGATTAGGGTTAGTGTTAGGGTTAAGAGTTATGTTTAGAGTTAGGGTTTGGAATAGGGTTAGGGATAGGATTAAGGTTTGGGGGTTAGGTTTAGGGTTAGGATTAGCGTTAGGGTTAGGCTTAGCTTTAGGTTTAGTGTCAGGATAATTGTTAGCGTTAGGGTTAGTGTTAGGTTTCGGGATAGGGTTAGTGAGCCATTAGGGTTAGGGTTCGTGTTAGGCCATTAAGCTTAGATTCTTTTGGATTAGGATTATGGTTATGGTTAGGGTTAGGTTAAGGTTTAGTGTTAGGGTTATTGTTAGGGTTATGTTTAGGGTTAGAGTTAGGGTTTCAGTTAGGGTTAGGGTTAGGAGTTATGTTTAGGGTTAGCGTTAGGGTTAAGTTTAGGGTTATGGGTTAGGGTTAGGGTTATTTTTAGGGTTAGGGTTAGATTTTGGGTTAGTGCTAGGGTTGTGTTTAGGTGTTAGGGTTAGGGTTGAGTTAGGATTAGGTTTAGGCTAAGTGTTAGGGTTCGGGTTAGAGTTAGGGTTAGGGTTGTGTTAGGGTTACGTTTAGGGTTAGGGTTAGAGTTAGGGTTAGGTGGTTGGGGTTATGGTAATGCTTAGGTTTAGGGTTATGGTTAAGGTGGGATTAGGGTTAGTGTGCCATTAGGGTGAGGGTTAGTGTTAAGGTTAGGCCGTTTGACTTAGTGTCTTTTGGGTTAGTGTTAGGGTTAGGTTTGTGGTTAGGGTTCGGGTCAGATATATGTTTTAGTTTAGGGTGGGCCCACCATTAGGATAAGGGTTAGAGTTACGGTTAAGTGTTAAGTTTATGGGTTAGGGTTAGGTGTTAAAGGTTAGGGTTTTGTGTTAGTGTTTGGATTAGGGTTTGTGTTAGAGTTGTGTTTAATGTTTATGGCAAGGTTTAGGATTAAATTTCAGGTTAGGCTTAGTTTTTGTGTCAGAGATTAAGGTTAGGTATAGGTTTAGGATTAGACTTTAGTTGTAGCATTAGGGTTAGGATTAGGGTTAGTGTTAGGGTTATGAGTTATGTTTAGGGTTAGGGTTTGTGTTAGGGTTCTGGTTTGAATTTGGTTTTGGGATAGGGTTAGGTTTAGGGGGTTAGGGTTAGGGTTAGGGTTAGGTTTAGGGTTACGTTTAGTCCATAATTAATATAAGGGTTTAGTTTATGGTTAGGGTTAGTGTGCCTTTAGGGTTAGGGTTAGGTTTAGGCCATTAGGATTAGGTTCATTTGGAATATGGTTAGGGTTAGGGTTAGGGTTTGGATTAGAGTTAGGTGTTACTGTTAGGTTTGGGGTTGGGGTTAGTGTTAGGGTTTGGGTTAGGGTTACGGTTAGGGTTAGATTTAAGTGTTGGTGTTAGGGTTAGGGTTGGTGTTAGGGTTAGTGTTATGTTTAGGCCTAGTGTCAGGGTTAGGTTTATGGGTAAGTGTTAGGGTTAGGGTTTGGGTTAGGGCTAGTGTTAGATTTCGAGTTGGGGTAAGTGTGATATTATGTTTAGTGTTAGTGTTAGGGTTAGGCCATTAGGCTTAGGGTCATTTGGTTTATGGTTATGGTTAGGGTTTGTGTTAGGGTTGGGGATTAGGGTTAGGGTTAGGTTTAATGTTAGTGTTAGGTTTTAGGGTTAGGTTCAGGGTTAGGGTAAGGGTTAGATTTATGTTTTGGTTTAGGGTGGGCCCACCATTAGGATAAGGGTTAGATTTATGTTTTGGTTTAGGGTGGGCCCACCATTAGGATAAGGGTTAGAGTTATGTTTAAGTGTTATGTTTATGTGTTAGTGTTAGGAGTTAGGGTTAGCACTTAGGGTTTTGTGTTAGTGTTTGGATTAGGATTAGTGTTAGTGTTGGGTTTAGTGTTTAGGGCAAGGTTTAGTGTAAGGATTAATTTTCAGGGTAGGGTTAGTTTTTGAGTTAGAGGTTAAGGTAAGATGTAGGATTAGACATTAGTTGTAGAATAAGGGTTAGGATTAGGGTTAGTATTGGGTTAGGGTTAGGGCGTTAGGGTTAGGGTTAGAGTTAGAGTCATTAGGGTTAGGGTTAGGTGTATGGTTATGGTTGGCATTAGGTTTATGGTTCTGGTTATCGTTAGGGTTGTGGTTAGGGGTTAGGTTTATGGTTAAGTTTAGGGTTATGTTTGAGTTAGGGTTAGGGTTAGGTTTAGGGTTAGGGTTAGGGTTAGGGTTAGGGTTAGGGTTAGGGTTAAGTTTAGGGTTAGGTGTAGGGTTAGGCTTAGGGTTATGTTTTGGGTTAGGGGTTATGGCTAGGTGTAGGGTTAGGGTAAGCCTTAGTGTTAGTGTTAGGGTTAAGTTTAGGGTTATGTTTGAGTTAGGGTTAGGGTTAGGTTTAGGGTTAGGGTTAGGGTTAAGTTTAGGGTTAGGCTTAGGTGTAGGGTTAGGCTTAGGGTTATGTTTAGGGTTAGGGGTTATGGCTAGGTGTTAGGGTCAGGGTAAGAGTTAATGTTAGATTTAGAGGTTAGGGTTAGGGTTAAGGTTAGTGTCATTAGGGTAAGGGTTTGAATTAGGGTTAGATTTAGGTTTAGGTTTAGGGTTAGGTTTAGGGTTTACTGTTCGGATTAGGGTTTGGGTTATGGTTTAAGTTTAGGGTTTTGTTAGGGTTATTGTTAGGGTTAGGTTTAGGGTTAGGGTTAGTGTTAGGGTTAGGATTAGGTTTAGGGGTTATGATTAGGTGTAGTGTTAGGGTAAGGGTTAGTGTTAGTGTTAGGGTTAATGTTAGGGGTTAGGGTCAGGGTAAGAGTTAATGTTAGGTTTAGAGGTTAGGGTTAGTGTTAAGGTTAGGGTCATTAGGGTTAGGGTTAGATTTAGGGTTAGGTTTACGTTTAGGTCTTGAATTAGTGTTAGGGTTTACTGTTAGGTTAAATTTAGGGTTATGGTTTAAGTTTAGGGTTTGTTTTAAGTGTAGGGTAAAGGTTAGGGGTTAATGTTAGGGTTAGTGTTAAGTTTAAGATTAGGGTTAGGCTTATAGTTAGGGTTATGGTTAGGGTTAGGTTTAGGTTTAGAGTTAGTGTTATGGTTAGGGGTTACAAGTAAGTTTTAGGGTTAGTTTTAGAATAAGGGTTAGGTTTCATGTTAGGGTTCGTGTTAATATAAGGGTTAGGCGATATGGTTATGGTTAGGATTAGAGTTGGGTTAGGTTTAGGGTTAAGTTTAGAGTTAGTGTTGGGTTAAGATATGGGTTACGGGTAGGTTTAGAGTCAAGGTTATGGTTATGGTTATGGTTATGGTTAGGGTTAGGGTTAGGGTTAGGGTTAGGGTTAGAGTTAAAGGATAGGGTTAGTGTTAGTCTTAGGTCTATGGTTTAGGGTTAGGGTTAGTGTTAGGTTTATTGTCTAGGTTTAGGGTTAGAGTTAGTGTTAGGGTTAGAGTTAAATTTTAGGGTTAGGATTAGGCTTAGGGTTATGGTTTAGGGTTAGGGTTAGGGTTAGGGTTATGATTATAGTTTAGGTTTAGGGTTAGGTTTAAATTTAGGGTTAGGGTTAGGTTTAAATTTATTTTTCGGTTTAGGGAGTGCCCACCATTAGGATAAGGGTTAGAATTATGTTTAAGTGTAATGTTTATGGCTTAGTTTTAGGGATTAGGATAAGGGGTTAGGGTTTTGTGTTAGTGTTTGTGTTAGGGTTTTGTTAGTGTTGGGGTTAGTGATTAGGGCAAGGTTTAGGGTTAGGTTTAGTGTTAGTGTGCCTTTAGGGTTAGGGTTAGGTTTAGGTTTAGGCCATTAAGCTTAAGGTCATTTGGATTATGGTTAGGGTTAGGGTTTGCATTATGTTTAGGGGTTATTTTAGGGTTAGGTTGAGGTTTAGGGTTAGGTTTAGGGTTATGTTTAGGGTTAGTATTAGGGTTCGGGTTAGGGTTAGTGTTAGAGTTGGTTAGGGTTTGGTTTAGTGTTAGGGTTAGGGGTAGGTTTAGGTTTAAGAGTTTGGATTAGGTTTAGATATATGTTTAGGGTTAGGGGGTTAGGTTTATTTTTAGGGTTAGTGTTATGTTTAGGTTAGTGTGCCATTAGGGTTAGGTTTAGGGTTTGGCCATTATGCTTTGGGTTATTTGGGTTAGGGTTAGACTTAAGTTTATGGTTAGTGTTAGGGTTAGGTTCATGTTTAGGATTAGGGTGGGCCCACCATTAGGATAAGGGTTAGAGTTATGGTTAATTTTTATGTTTATATGTTAGGGTTACGGGTTAGGTTTAGTGTTTAGGGTTTTGTGTTAGTGTTTGGATTATTGTTAGTGTTAGTTTTAGTGTTTCGGGCAAGGTTTAGAGATAGGATAAAGTTTCAGGTTAGGCTTAGTTTTTTGGATAGAGATTAAGGTAAGGTTTAGGTTTAGGGTTAGACTTTACTTGTAGAATAATGTTTAGGAAAAGGGTTATTGTTAGGGTTAGGGTTAGGCTTTAGGGTTATTATTAGGGTTAGGTTTAGGTTTAGGGTTAGTGTTTAGGGTTAGTGTTAGGGTTAGATTCTAGGGTTAGGGTTAGGTTTAATGTTAGTGTTAGTGTTAGGGTTAGGGATAGTTTTAGGGATAGGGTTAGGTTTAGGGTTAGAGTTACGGTTAGGGTTAGTGTTAGGGTTAGGCTTAGGGTTAGGGTTAGGCTTAGGGTCAGTAGGGTTAGGGTAATGGTTAGGGTTAGGTTCAGGGGTTAGGGTTAGAGTTAGAGTTAGGGTTATGCTTTAGGTTTAGGGGTTAGAGTTTGTTTTAGATTTATGTTAATTTTTAGGGTGGGCCCACGATTAGGATAAGGGTTATAGCTATGGTTAAGTGTTAGAGTTATGGGTTAGGTTTAGGGGTTAGGTTTAGGGGTTAGGGTTTTGTGTTGTTGTTTTGCTTAGAGTTAGTGTTATGGTTCGGGTTAGTGTTTAGGGCAAGGTTTAGGGGCAGAGATTAAGTTTCAGGTTAGACTTAGGGTTATGGGTTAGAGATTAATTTTAAATTTCGGTTTAGGATTACACTTTAGGTGTAGAATAAGTGTTAGGATTGTGGTTAGTGTTAGGTTTAGGGTTAAGAGTTATGTTTAGGGCTAGGATTAGGGTTAGGTTTAGGGTTAGGGTTAGGGGTAGGTTTCAGTTTAGGATTTGTGTTAGGGTTAAGAGTTATATTTAGGGTTATGATTAGGGTTAGGTTTAGGGTTAGGTTTAGGATTAGGGATGGGGTTAGATTTAGGATTTGTGTTAGGATTAGGGATAAGATTCGCGTTAGGTGTTTAGGGTCAGTTTTAGTGTTAGGGTTAGTGTTGGGTTAGGTTTAGTGTGCCATTAGGGTTAGGATTAGGGTTAAGCCATTAGACTTAGTGTCTTTTGGGTTAGGTTTGGGGTTATGGTTAGTGTTAGGGTTAGGTTTAGGGTTAGGTTTAGTGTTAGGGTTGAGTTAGGTTTAGGTTTAGGGTTAGGGGTTAGAGTTAGGTGTTATGGTTAGGGTTAGGGCTAGGGTTAGGGTTAGGTGTTAAGGTTAGGGTTAGGGTTGTGTTATAATTAAGGTTAGGGTTAGTGTTAGGGTTATAGTCATTAGGGTTAGAGTTAGCGTTAGGGTTTGTTTTAGGGTTAGGTTTAGGGTTGGTTTACGGTTTAGGGTTAGGGTTAGGGATAGGGTAGGGGTTAGAGTTAGGTATTAGTCTTATGGGTTTTGTTAGAGTTAGGTTTAGTGTTAGGGTTAGGTCTTAGGGTTAGGGTTAGTGTTGGTTTAGGGTTAGGGTCATTAGGGTTAGGGTTTGGTTTAGGTTTAGGTTTAGGGTAGGGTTTAGAAGTTAGAGTTAGTGTTATGGTTAGGGTTATGTTAGGGTTAGGTTAGGGTTAGGGTTAGGGTTAGGGTTAGGGTTTAGAGTTAGGGTTAGGTTTAGGTTTAGGGGTTAGGGTTAGAGTTAGGGTTAGGGTTACTTTTAGGTTTAGGGTTTAGGGTTTGGCTTAGATTTATGCTACGTTTTAGGGTAGGCCCACTTTTAGGATAAGGGTTAGAGTTATGGTTAAGTCTTATTTTTTTGGGTTAGGATTAGGGGTTATGTTTAGGGGCTAGGGTTTTGTGTTATTGTTTTGCTTAGAGTTAGTGTTAGTGTTCGGGTTAGTGTTTAGGGCAAGGTTTAGGGGTAGGATTAAGTTTCAGGTTAGGCTTAGGGTTTTTGGTTAGAGATTAAGTTTAGGTTTAGGTTTATGATTAGACTTTAGTTGTAGAATAAGGGTTAGGATTAGAGTTAGTGTTAGGGTTAGGGGTTAATGATTAGGGTGAGGGTTATGGTTACGTTTAGGTTTAATGTTAACGTTAATGTTTGGGGTTAAGGGTAGGGTTAGGTTTAGTGTTATGGTTAGGTTAGGGTTTGGATTAGGGTTAGGGATAGTGTTAGGGAGTTAGGTTTAGTGTTTTTTTTAGGGTTAGGGTTGGTCCAAAATTAAAATAAGGGTTAGGTTTCGGGTTAGGTTTAGTGTGCCATTATGGTTAGGGTTAGGGTTAGATTTATGTTTAGGTTTAGGGTTGGTCCATCATTATGATAAGGGTTAGCATTATGGTTAAGAGTTATGTTTATGGGTTAAGGTTAGGAGTTAGGTTTAGGAGTTTGGGTTTTGTGTTAGTGTTTGGATTAGGGTTAGTGTTAGTGTTGGGGTTAGTGTTTAGGGCAAGGTTTAGAGTTAGGATTAAGTTTCAGGTTAGGTTTAGTTTTTGGGTTAGAGATTAAGGTTACTTTTAGGTTTAGGATTAGACTTTAGTTGTAGAGTAAGCTTTAGGATTAGGGTTAATGTTAGGGTTAGGGTGAAGAGTTATGTTTAGGCTTAGGGTTTGGATTAGGGTTAGGTTTAGGGGGTTAGGGTTAGTGTCAGGATTATGGTTAGGGTCATTAGTATTAGGGTTAGGGTTAGGCTTAGGTGTAGGATTATAATTAGGGTTAGGCTTAGGTGTAGGATTAGGTTCAGGGTTAGGGTTAGAATTAGGTTTGTTTTAGGTTAGGTGTTAGAGTTATGTGTTATTGTTAGGGTTTGGATTAGGGTTAGGGATAGGGTTAGGGGTTAGGGGTTTATGTTAGTGTATGGATTAGGGTTAGTGTTATTGTTGGGGTTAGTGTTAAGGGCAAGATTTAGGGTTAGGATTAAGTTCCAGGTTAGGCTTAGGTGTTTGGGTTACAGATTAAGTTTAGGTTTAGGTTTATGATTAGACTTTAGTTGTAGAATAAGTGTTAGGGTTAGGGTTAGTGTTAGGGTTAAGATTTATGTTTAGGGTTAGGGTTTCGATTAGGGTCAGGGAAAGGGTTAGGGTTAGGGGGTAGTGGTTAGGGGTAGGGTTAAATTGAGGGATAGGGTTAGGGATATCGATATTGTTAGGGTTAGAGTTAGTGTTAGTGTTAGGGTTAGGGTTAGAGTTAGGGTCTAGTTTAGCGTTAATGTTAGGGTTAGGGGTTAGGGTTAGGGTTATGTTTAGGGTTAGGTTTGTGTTAGATTAGGTTTAGATTTAGGGTTAGGGTTAAATTTAAGATTTGGATTAGGGTCAGGGGTAGGATTAGGTGTTTAGGGATAGTTTTAGGGATAGGTTTAGGGTCATGATTATGGTTAGTGCTGGGTTAGTGTTAGTTTGCTATTAGGGTTAGGGTTAGGGCTACGCCATTAGGATTAGGGTCTTTTGGGTTAAGGTTAAGTTTAGGGTTAGGGTTATGGTTAGTGTTGGGTTATGGTTAAGGTTAGGGTTAGGGTTAGGCGTTAGAGTTTGTTGTTAGGTTTAGAATCAGGGTTAGGGTTAGGATTAGGATTAGGGTTAGGGTAAGGGTTAGGCTTAGGGCTAGGTGTTAGGGTTAGGGTTAGGCATTAGAGTTTGTTGTTAGGTTTAGAATTAGGGTTAGGGTTAGGATTAGGGTTAGGGTTAGGGTTAGGGTAAGGGTTAGGCTTAGGGCTAGGTGTTAGGGTTAGGGTTAGGGTTGGGTGAGTGTTAGGGTTAGGGTTAGTGTTAGGGTAGGTTTAGGGTTAGGGTCAGGGTCAGGGTTAGGGTGAGGGTTGGGGTTATGTGTTAGGGTTATGGTTAGGGTTAGTGTTATGTTTATGGTTGGGTTAGGTTTAGGGTTAGGGGTTAGAGTTAAGTGTTAGTGTTAGGGTTTGTGTTAGAGGTATATTTAGTATTAGGCTTAGGTGTTAGGGTAAGTGTTAGTGTTGGTGTAGATTTATGGTTATTGTTAGGGTGGGGGTTGGGGTCATTAGGGTTAGGGTTAGGGTAGGGTTAGGGTTAGGGTTAGGGTTAGGGTTAGGGGTAGGGGTAGGGGTAGGGTTAGTGTTGTGGTTAGTGTTTGGGGCAAGATTAAGTTTCAGGTTAGCTTTGGTTTGGGGTTAGAGATTATGGTTAGGTTTAGGATTACAATTTAGTTGTATAATAAGAGTTAGGATTAGGGTTAGTGTTAGTGTTAAGATTTATTTTTAAGGTTAAAGTTTGGATTAGTGTTAGGAATAGGGTTCGGGCATTAGTATTAGTGTTAGGGTTAGGATTAGGTTTAGCGTCATTATGGTTAGGGTTAGGATTATGGTTAGGGTTAGGGTTAGGTTTGGGTTTAGGGTTAGGGTCAAGGTTAGGGTTAGGGATAGGGTTAGTGTTAGTATTAGGGTTAGGGTTTAGGGTTAGGTTTAGGGTTGGGGTTAGGGTTAGAGTTAAGGTTAGGGTTGTGCTTAATTTTAGTTTTAGGGCTAAGTTTAGGGTTAGGGTTAGGGTTAGTGTAAGGTTTTGGGTTAGGTTTAGGTTTAGGGTTAGTTTAGGGTTCGGGTTAGGTTAGAGTTAGGGTTAGGGCTCTGTTTAGGGTATGGATCAGGGTTAGGGATAGGTTTAATGTTAGGGGGTATGGTTAGTGTTAGTGTTGGGGTTATTTTTAGAGTTACGGATAGTGTTGGGTTAGGGTTAGAGTGCCATTAGGGTTAGGGTTTTGGTTTGGCCTTTAGACTTATGGTCATTTGGGTTAGCGTTAGGGTTAAGTTTATGGTTAGGGTTAGATTTATATTTAGGTTTAGGGTAGGCCCACCGTTAGGATAATGGTTAGAGTTATGGTTAATTGTTATGTTTATGGGTGAGGTTTAGGGGTTAGGTCTAAAGGTTAGGTTTTTGTGTTAATGTTTTGACTAGGGGTAGTGTTAGTGTAGTGTTTATTGTTTAGGGCTAGGTTTAGATTTAGGATTAAGTTTAAGGTTAGGATTAGATTTTGGGTTAGAGATTAAGATTAGGTTTAGGTTTAGACTTTAGTTTAGGATTAGACTTTATTTGTAGCATAAGGTTTAGGATTAGAGTTATTGTTATGGTTAGAGTTAAGAGTTATGTTTATGGTTAGAGTTTGTATTAGGGTTAGGGATAGGGATAGGGTTAGGGGGGTAGGTTTAGTGTTAGGGTTAGGGTTAGGGTCATTAGGTTTAGGATTAGGGTTAGGGTTAGGTTTAGGTTTAGGTTTAGGGTTAGGGTTAGGTTAGGGTTAGGTTTAGGTTTAGGGTTAGGGTTGGGTTAGGGTTAGGTTTAGGGTTAGGGTTAGGGTTAGGATTAGGGTTAGTGTTAGGGTTAGTGTTAGGGTTAGGGATATGGTTAGTGTTAGGGTGAGGATTAGGGTGGGAATATGGTTAGTGTGTCATTAGGGTTAGGGTTATGGTTAGGGTTAGGCCAATACTCTTAGGGTAATTTGGGTTAGGATTAGATTTCAGTTTATGGTTAGGGTTATGGTTGGATATATGTTTAGGTTTAGGGTAAGGGTTATTTTTATGGTTAAGTGTTATGTTTATGGGTTAGGGTTAGGTGTTAGGGTTAAAGGTTAGGGTTTTGTGTTAATGTTTTGATTAGGATTAGTGTTAGTGTTGGGTTTAGTGTTTAGGGCAAGGTTTAGTGTAAAGATTAAGTTTCAGGCTAGGGTTAGTTTTTGAGTTAGAGATTAAGGTAAAATGTAGGATTAGACTTTAGTTGTAGAAAAAGCATTAGGATTAGGGTTAGTTTTGGGGTTAGGGTTAGAACTTTAGGGTTAGGGTAAGGGTTAGGATTAGAGTTAGAGTCATTAGGGTTAGGGTTAGGTTTATGGTTAGGTTTGGGGTTAGGTTTAGGGTTCGGGTTATTGTTAGGGTTGTGGTTAGGGGTTAGGGATATGGTTAGGTTTAGTGTTATGGTTGGGTTAAGTTTCGGGTTACGGTTAGGGTTATGGTTAGGCTTAGGTTTAGGGTTAGGGTTAGGGGTTATGGTTAGGTGTAGTGTTAGGGTAAGGGTTAGTGTTAGTGTTAAGGTTAATGTTAGGGGTTAGGGTTAGGGTTAAATTTAGGGGTAGGGTCATTAGGGTTAGGGTTAAAGTTACGGTTAGGGTCAGGGTTATGTTTTAAGTTTAGGGTTAAGTGTAGGGTTAAGATTAGTGGTTAGATTTCCGGTTAAGGTTAGGGTTAGGGTTATAGTTAGAGTTAGGGTTAGGTTTAGAGTTAGTGTTATGGTTATGGTTAGGAGTTAGAAGTAAGATTTAGGGATAGTGTTAGTTTTAGGGTTAGGTTTCGTTTTAGGGTTCGTGTTAGGATAAGCGTAGGTGGTATGGTTATGGTTAGGGTTAGGGTTGGGTTAGGTTTAGGGTTAAGATTAGGGTTAGGTTTGGCTTAAGGTAAGGGTTAGAGCTAGTGTTAGGGTCATGGTTAGGGTTAGGGTTACAGTTAAAGGTTAGGGTTAGGGTAAGTGTTACGCTTAGGGTTATGGTTTAGGGTTAAGGTTAGGGTTAGGGTTTGGGATAGGGTTAGATTTATGTTTCGGTTTAGGGAGGGCCCACCATTAGGATAAGGGTTAGAGTTATGTTTAAGTGTAATGTTTATAGGTTAGTTTCAGGGATTAGGATTAGGGGTTAGGGGGTTTTGTTAGTGTTTTTATTAGGGTTTGTGTTACTGTTGGGTTTAGTGATTAGGGCAAGGTTTAGTGTTAGGTTTAGGGTAAGTGTTCCTTTAGGGTTAGTATTAGGTTTAGGTTTAGGCTATTATGCTTAAGGTCATTTAGATTATGGTTATGGTTAGGATTAGGGTTTGGGTTAAAGTTAGGGGTTAGGGTTAAGGTAAGGTTTAGGGTTAGGGTTAGTGTTGGGTTTTGGTTTAGGGTTATGTTTAGGGTTAGTATTAGGGTTCGGGTTAGGGTTAGTGTAAGAGTTGGTTAGGTTTGGTTTAGTGTTAGGATTAGGTTTAGGTTTAGGGTTTGGATTAGGTTTAGGGATAGGGTTAGGGTTATGGGGTTAGGTTTAGTGTTAGGGTTAGTGGTATGTTTAGGGTTATGGTTAGGGTTGTGTTTGGGTTAGTGTGCCATTAGGGTTAGGGTTAGGGTTAGGCCATTAGTCTTAGGGTTATTTGGGCTAGGGTTAGAGTTAAGTTTATGGTTAGTGTTTGGGTTAGGGTTATGTTTAGGATTAGGGTGGGCCTACCATTAGGATAAGGGTTAGAGTTATGATTAATTTTTATGTTTATGGGTTAGGGGTTAGATTTAGTGTTTAGGGTTTTGTGTTAGTGTTTGGATTAGTGTTAGTGTTGGGTTTAGTGTTTAGGGCAAGGTTTAGGGTTAGGATTAAGTTTCAGGTAAGGCTTAGTTTTTGGGATGGAGATTGAGGTTAGGTTTAAATTTAGGATTAGACTTTATTTGTAGCATAAGGGTTAGGATTAGGGTTAGTGTTAGGGTGAAGAGTTATGTTTAGGGTTACTGCTAGGGTTAACGTTAGGGTTAGGGTTAGGGTTTGGTTAGGTTTAGGTTTTGTGTTAGGTTTAGGGTTTTAATTAGGATTAGGGACAGGGTTAGGGTGAGGAGGTTAAGGTTAGTGTTAATTTTAGTGTTAGGTTTGGTCCATAATTAAAATAACGATTTGGTTTAGGGTTAGGGTTAGTGTGCCTTTAGGGTTAGGGTTAGTTTTAGATTTAGTGTCAGTGTTAGGGTTATGGTTTAGTGTTAGGGTTAGGTTTAGGGTTAGTGTTAGGGTTACGGTTTAGGGTTAGGTTCAGGGTTACGGTAAGTGTTAGATTTATGTTTAAGTATAGGGTGGGCCCACCTTTAGGATAAGGGTTACAGATAAGTGTTATGTTTATGGGTTAGAGTTAGGGGTTAGGAATAGCAGTTAGGGTTTTGTGTTATGTTTTTTTATTAGAATTAGTGTTAGTGTTGGGTTTAGTGTTTAGGGCAAGGTTTAGGGTTAGGATTAAGTTTCAGGTTAGGCTTAGTTTTTAGGTTAGAGATTCAGGTTAGGTTTAGGGTTAGAATTAGGCTTTAGTTGTAGACTATGGTTTAGGATTAGTGTTAGTGTTAGGGTTAGTGTTAAGAGTTATGTTTAAGGTTAGTTTTTGGATTAGGTTTAGGGATAGGTTTAGGTTAAGGTTAGGGTTAGGGTTGGTTAGGGTTAGGTTTAGTGTTAGGGTTTTGGTTAGAGTTAGGTATAGGTTTAGGGTTAGGGTTTTAGGGTTAATGTTAGATTTCGGTTTAGGGTCGGTCCAAAATAAATATAAGGGTTAGGTTGAGGGTTAGGCTGAGTGTGCCATTAGGGTTAGAGTTAGGGTTAAGGTTAGGTTTACGGTTAGGTTTAGGGTTAGGGTTTAGGGTTAGGTTTAAGGTTAGGGTTAGGGTTAGATTCAGTTTTAGGGTTAAGGTTAGGGTTAGGGTTAGGGTTAGGGTTAGGGTTAGGGTTAGGGTTAGGCTTAGGCTTAGGCTTAGGGTTAGGGTTAGGGTTACGGGTCAGAGTTAATTGTTAGGGTTAGGGTTAGTGTTAGGATTAGGGTTAGAGTTAGGGGTTAGGATTACGAGTAGTGGTTAGGGTTAGTGTTAGGGTTAGGGTTAGGGTTTAAAGTTAGGGTTAGGGTTACAGGTCAGAGTTAATTGTTAGGGTTAGGGTTAGTGTTAGGATTAGGGTTAGAGTTAGGGGTTAGAGTTACCGGTAGTGGTTAGGGTTAGGGTTATGGTTAGGGTTAGGGTTTAAAGTTAGGGTTAGGGTTAGCTTTATTGTTAGGTTTAGGGTTAGATTTATTTTTAGGTTTAGGGTGGGCCCACCATTAGGACAAGGGTAAGAGTAATTTTTAAGTGTTATGTTTTTGGGTTACGGTTAGGGTGAGGGTTAGGGTTCGGGTTAGTGTTAGGCTTAAGCTTGTGTTACGGCTTAGGCTACAGGTTAGGGTTACAGTTAGTTTTAGGGTTAGTTTTAGGGTTGGCTTAGGGTCATGGTTAGGGTTAGGGTTAGGGTTAGGATTAGGGTTAGGGTTAGGGTTGGGTTAGGGTTAGGGATAGTGTTAGGGTAGAGTTAGGTGGTAGGGTTAGGTTTGGGTTATGGTTTAGAGTTAGTGTTTGGTTTAGGTTTAGGGATAGGTTTATGGTTAGGGTTAGGGTTAGATTTATGTTTAGGTTTAGGGTGGGCCCACCATTAGTATAAGTGTTCGATTTATGTTTAAGTGTTATGTTTATGTGTTCAGGATACTTGTTAGGTTTAGGGGTTAGGGGTTTCTGTTAGTTTTTTTATTAGAGTCAGTGTTATTTTTTGGTTAGTGTTTAGGGCAAGGTTTAGTGTTAGGACTAAGTTTCAGGTTAAGCTTACATTTTGGGTTAGAGATTTAGGTTAGGCTTAGGTTTAGGATTAGACTTTAGTTGTAGAAAAAGGGTTAGGATTAGGGTTAGTGTTATGGTTAGGGTTAAGAGTTATGTTTAGGGTTAGGGTTTGTATTAGGGTTAGGGATAGAGATAGAGTTAGGGTGTTAGGGTTAGGGTTAGTGTTTTTTTATGGTTAGGGTTAGGGGTTACGGTTAGGGTTATGGTTAGGGTTAGGTTTAGGGTTTGGGTTAGACTTAGGATTAGGGTTAGATTTAGTGTTAGGGTTAGTGTTAAGCTTAGGTTTAGGGGTTAGGGTTAGGATTAGGGATAGGGCTAGTTTTAGGGTTAGGTCTAGTGTTTAGTTTCGGGTACGCGTTAGGTTTAGGGTTAGGGTTAGGCTTAGGTTTAGTGTTATTATTAGGGTTAGGGTTAGCGTTAGTGTTAGGATTAGGATTAGGGTTGGGGTGAGTGTTACGGTTTAGGGTTAGGGTTAGATTTGAGTTAGGTTTAGGTTTAGAGTTATAGTTATGTTTAGGGTTAGGTTTAGGGTTGGGTTTAGGGTTACGATTCGGGTTAGTGTTAGGGTTATTGTTAGGTTTATGATTACGGTTAGGTTAAGTTTTTAATTTAGGGCTAGTATTAGGGTTCAGGTTAGGTTAGGTTTAGGATTGAGTTAGGGTTAGGGTTAGGGTTAGGGTTAGGGTTAGTCCAAAAGTCAAATAAGGATTAGGTTTATTTTTTAGTTTAATGTGCTATTAGGGTTAGGGTTAGCTTTAGTGTTAGGTTTAGGCCATTATGCTTAGCGTCATTTGGTTTAGGGTTAGGGTTTGGGGGTTAGGGTTATGGCTAGGTTTAAGGCTATGTTTAGGGTTAGGATTAGGATTAGTGTAGTGTTAGGTTTATGGTTAGAGTTAGGTTTAAATTTAGCTTTAGTGTAAGCGTTAAGGTAATGGTTAGGGGTTAGGGTTAAGGTTAGGGTTAGGTTTAGGGTTAGGGTTTTGTTTAGGTTTAGGGTTAGGGTTAGGGTTAGGGTTATGGTTAGGGTTAGCGTTAGGGTTAGGGTTAGGGTTATGTTTAGGGTTAGGGTTAGGTTTAGGGTTAGGGTTAAGTTTAGGGTTAGGGTTAAGTTTAGGGTTAGGGTTATGATTAGGGTTAGGTTTAGTTTTATGGTTAGGTCTATTGTTAGGGTTCAGGTTAGTTTAGGTTTACAATTCGGTTAGTGTTAGGGTTAGGGTTAGGGTTAGGTTTAGGGTTAGGATTAGTGTTAGGGTTAGTGTTAGGTTTACGGTTACGGTTACGTTTAGATTTAGGATTAGGTTTAGGATTAATGTTAGGTTTAGGGTTAGGGTTAGGTTTAGGGTTAGATTTAAGGTTAAATTTAGGTTTAGTGTTAGTGTTAAGGTAAGGGTTAGGGGTTAGGATTAGGGTTATGTTTAGGTTTACGTTTAGGGTTATTGTTGGGTTTAGGTTTATGATTAGGGTTAGGGTTATTTTAGTGTTAGGGCTAGCATTAGTGTTTGGGTTAGGTTAGTGTTAGTGTTAGGGTTAATGTTAAGGTTAGGATTAGGTTTAGGGTTAGGGTTACGGTTACGGTTACGGTTAAGGTAAGGTTTAGGGTTAGGGTTAGGGTTAGGGTTAGGGTTAGGGTTAGTGTTAGGGTTAGGGTTAGGGTTAGTGTTAGGTTTAGGGTTAGGGTTAGGTTTAGGGTTAGGGTTAGGATTAGCGTTAGTGTTATTGTTAGGGTTAAGCTTGGGATTCGGGTTAGGTTTATGATTAGGGTTAGGGTTAGGTATAGAGTGAGGTGTTAGTGTTAGAGTTAGGGTTAGTTTTTAGTGTTATGGTTAGGTTTTGATTTGGGTTAGTGTTAGTTTTAGGCTTAGTGTTACTGTTCGGGTTAAGGTTATTTTTAGTTTTAATGTTGGGTTATGGTTAGGGTTAGGGTTCTTGTTAGGTTTAGGGAGTTAGGTTTAGTGTTAGCGTTAAGGTTAGGGTTAGGATCTGGTTTAGGGTTAGGTTTAGGGGGAAAAGGTTAGGATTAGGGTTAGGTTTAGGGCTATGTTTAGTGTTAGGATTACTGTTAGTGTTAGGTTTAGAGTTAGAGTTAGGGATACATTTAGGTTTATTGTTAGTGTTAATGTAATTGTAGGGGTTAGGGTTAGGGTTAAGGTTAGGGTTAGGGTTATGGTTAGGGTTAGGGTTAAGGTTTCGAGTTAGGTTTATGATAAGGATTAGGATTAGTTTTATTGTTAGGGCTTGTGTTATGGTTCGGATTAGGTTAGGTTTAGGATTAGGGTTAGGTTTATGATTAGGGTTAGGGTTAGTTTTAGGGGTAGGGCTAGAGTTATGGTTCAGGTTAGGTTAGGTTTAGGATTCGGTTAGTGTTAAGGTTAGGGTTAGGGTTAGTGCTAGGGTTAAGTTTAGGTTTATGATTAGGGTTAGGGTTATGTTTAGGGGTAGGGTTATGGTTAGGTATAGGTTTAGGGGCTAGGTGTTATGTTTAGGGTTAGGGTTAGGTGTTAGGTTTAGTGTTAGGATTAGGTGTTAGGGTTAGGTGTAGGGTTAGTTTTTAGGGTTATTGTTAGGTTTAGGTTTGGTTTAGGGTTATTTTTAGGTTTAGTGTTAGGGTTCTGGTTAGGTTTAGGGTTAGTTTTCATATTGGGTTAGGGTTAGGGTTAGGGTTAGGGTTAGTGTTCTGGTTAGGGAGTTAGGGTTAGTGTTAGGCTTAGGTTTAGTGTTAGGTTTAGGGTGTTAGGGTTGGGATTAGGGTTAGGTTTAGGGCTATGTTTAGGGTTAGGTTTAGTGTTAGGTTTAGAGTTGGAGTTAGGGATAAATTTACGTTTATTTTTAATGTTAAGGTAAGGGTTAGAGGTTAGGGTTATGGTTAGGGTTAGGGTTAGGTTTATGATTAGGGTTAGGGTTAGGGTTAGGATTAGGGTTAGGATTATCTTTAGGGTTATGATTACAGTTGGTTTTATTATTAGGGTTTAGGTTATGGTTAGGGTTAGTTTTAGGCTTAGTGTTAGGTTTAGGGTTAGGGTTAGGTTAAGTGTTGTGTTATGGTTAGGGTTAGGATTAGGGTTTGGGTTCGGGTTAGGGAGTTAGGGTTAGTGTTAGCATTAGGGTTAGGGTAAGTGTTAGGCTTAGGGTTAGAGTTAGTTTTAGGGTGCTAAGGTTAGGGTTAAGGTTAGGAGTATGTTTAGGGTTAGGATTAGGGTTAGTCTTATTTTTAGGGTTAGAGTTTGTCTTAAATTTTGGTTTAGTGTTAGTGTTAATATAAGGTTTAGGGTTTAGGGTTAGGGTTAGGGTTATGGTTAGGGTTAGGTTTAGGGTTACTGTTAGGGTTAGGATTAGGTTTAGGGTTAGGTTTAGGATTAGGGTTATGGTTACGGGGTTATCATTACTGTTAGTTTTAGGGTTAGTGTTGGTCCAAAATTAAAATAAGGGTTAGGTTTTGTTTTAAGGTTAGTGTGCTATTTCGGTTAGGGTTAAGGTTACATTTAGGCCATTAGGCTTAGGGTCATTTGGTTTAGAGTTAGGGTTTGTGTTAAGGTTAAGGTTAGGAATTAGTGTTAGGTTTAGGGTTAGGGTTATGTTTTAGGGTTAGAGTAGGGTTAGGGTTAGGGTTATGTCTAGTGTTAAATTACAGGTTAGTATTGGTGTGCCATTAGGATTAGAGTTAGGGTTAGGACATTAGGCTTAGGATCATTTGGGTTAGTTTTAGTGTAAGGGTTAAGGTTAGGGTTAGGGGTAGGGTTAATTTTCGGGTTAGGGTTAGGGATACGTTAGGTTTAGGGGTTTAAGGTTTGTGTTAAGGCTATGTTTAGGTGTTAGGGTAAGGGGTTAATGTTTGGGTTAGAGTTAAGTTTAGGGTTAGGGTTAAAGTTTAGGGTTAGTGTTTGGTTTAGGGTGAGTGTTAGGGTTAGGTTTAGGGTAGGGTTAGGGTTAAATTTATGTTTAGGCTCAGGGTTGGCCCACCATTAGTATAAGGGTTAGAGTTATGGATAAGTGTTATGTTTATGGGTTAGGGTTAGGGGTTAGGGTTTTTTGTCAGTGTTTGGATTAGGGTTAGTGTTAGTATTGGGGTTAGTGTTTAGGGCAAGGTTTACGGTTTGGATTAAGTTTCAGGTTAGTCTTAGATTTTATGTTAGAGATTAAGTTTAGGTTTAGGATTAGATTTTAGTTGTAGAATAAGGTTTAGGATTAGAGTTAGTGTTAGGGTTAAGTGTTCTCTTTAGGGTTAGCGTTTGAATTAGGGTTAGGGATAGGGTTTAGATTTTGTGGTTAGATTTATTGTTAGTGTTTGGGTTATGGTTAGGGTCATTAAGTTAGGGTTAGGGTTTGGGTTAATTTAATAGTAAGGGTTTGGTTTAGGGTTGGGGTTAGTGTTTAGTTTTAGTGTTAAGGTTAGGTTTAGGGTTAGGGTTGGGTTAAGGATAGGTTTAGGGTTCTGATTAGGGGATAGATTTAGGTGTTATGTTAGGGTTAGGTTTAGGGTTAGTGTTAGTGTTAGGGTTAGTGCTAGGTTTAGGGTTTGGGTTAATGTTAGGGTTATGGTTTGGGTTTGGGTTAGGGTTAGAGTTATGATTAGGGTTAGGGATTAGGGTTAAGGTTGGGTTTAGGGTTAAGGATAGGTTAGGATTAGGGGGTTAAATTTTATGTTAGGGTAAGGGTTAGGTGTTTGGGTTAGTGTTAATGTTAGTGTTAGTGTTAGGGTTAATGTTAGGTGTTAGGGTTAGGGTTAGGGGTTAGGGTTATGGGTATGGTTAGGGTTAAATTTATATTTGGATTTAGGGTGGGCCCACCATTAGGATAAGGATTAGACTTATGGTTAAGTGTTATGTTTATGGGTTAGGGTTAGGATTAGGGGTAGGTGTTTAGGGTTTATTGTTAGTTTTTGGATTAGGTTTAGTGTTAGTGTTGGTGTTAGTTTTTAGGGCAAGGTTTAGGGTTACAATTAAGTTTGAGGTTAGGCTTAGATTTTCAGTTAGATATTCTGTTTAGGCTTAAGTTTAGGATTAGACTTTAGTTGATGTATAAGTGTTAGGATTAGTGTTAGTGTTATGTTTATGGTAAAGTATTATATTTAGGGTTAGGTTTTGGATTAGGGTTAGGAATAGGGTTAGGGTTAGGGGGTTAGGGTTAGTTTTAGTGTTAGGGTTAGGGTTAGGTTTAGGTTTTGGATTAGGTTTAGGGATAGGGGTTTTCCTTTAGTGTTAGAGTTAGAGTTAGGGTTGGTCCTAGATTTAGGTGTTAGGGTAAATGTTAGGGTTAGTGTTAGTTTTAGGTTTAGGGTTAGTGTTAATGTTAGGGGTTACTCTTAGTGTAAGGGTTAGGATTAGGGGTTAGGGTTAGGATTAGGGTTAGGGTTAGGATTAGGGGTTAGGGTTAGGTTTAGCGTAGGTTTAGTGTTAGTGTTAGGTTAGGGTTAGGGGGTAATATTATGGTTACAGTTAGGTTTAGGGTTAGGGTTAGGCTTAGGGTTAGGTTTTGAGATAGGGTTAAGGTTGGGTTAGGTTTAGGGTTAGGTTTAGGTTTAGTGTTGGGGTTAGGGTTCGGTGTTAGGGTTAGGGTTAGTGTTAGGATTAATGTTAAGGGTTAGGGTTAGTATTAGGGTTAAGGTTAGGGTTATGTTTAGGTTTAGGGTTTTGTGTTAGGTTTAGTTGTTAGGGTTAGCATTAGGCTTATGGTTAGGTTTAGGGATATGGTTAGGGTTAGGTGTTAGGCTTAATGTTCGGGTTAGGTTTAGGGTTAGGGTTTGGTTTAGTGTTAGATTTGGTCCAAAATTAAAATAAAGGTCAGGTTTAGGCTTAGGGTTAGTGTGCCATAAGTGTTAGGGTTAGGGTTAGCCATTAGGGTTAGTGTCATTTGGGTAAGGTTTAGGGTAGGGTTAGGGTTAGGGTTAGGGTTAGGGTTATGTTTAGGCTTTGGGTTAGGGTTAGGGTTAGGTTTAGACTTTGGGTCAGGCTTAGTTTTAGATTAATGTTTAGGTTTAGGGTGGGCCCACCATTAGTATAAGGTTTAGAGTTATGATTAAGTGTTATGTTTATGGGTTATGGTTAGTGGTTAGGGTTAGCGGTTAGGGTTTTTTGTTAGTGTTTGGATTAGGGTTATTGTTAGTGTTGGGTTTAGTGTTTAGGGCAAGGTTTAGGGTTTGGATTAAGTTTCAGGTTAGGCTTAGGTTTTGAGTTAGAGATTAAGGTTAGATTTAGGTTTAGGATTAGACTTTAATTTTAGAATATAATTTAGGATTAGGGTGAGTGTTAGGGTTTGGATTAAGATTTATTTTTAGGGTTAGGGTTTGAATTAGGGTTAGGGATAGTGTTAGGGTGTTCAGATTTGTGTTAGGCTTTGGGTTAGAGTTAGGGTTATGGTTAGGTTTAAGGGTTTGGGTTAGAGTTAGGGTAAGCGTTAGGTTTATGGTTAGGGTTAGAGTTAGGGTTAGGTATAGATTTATGTTTAGGTTTAGGGTGGGCCCACCGTTAGGATAAGTGTTGGAGTTATGGTTAAGTGTTATGTTTATGGATTAGAGTTAGGAGTTAGTGTTAGGGGTTAGGGTTAGGGGTTAGTGTTTGGATTGGGGTTAGTGTTAGTGTTGGGGTTAGTGTTTACGGCAAGGTTTAGTGTTTGAATTAAGTTTCAGGTAGGCTTCGTTTTTGAGTTAGATATTAAGGTTAGGTTAAGGTTTAGGATTAGACATTTGTTGTAGAATAAGGGTTAGGATTAGGGTTAGTGTTAGGGTCAAGGTTTTTGTTTGAGGTTAGGGTTTGGATTAGTGTTGGGATAGGGTTAGGTTTAGGGGGTTAGTGTAAGGGTGAGGGATAGAATTGGGTTTAGGGGGTTAGTGTAAGGTTTAGGGTTAGGGTTAGGGTCATTTGGGTTAGGGTTAGGTTTAGGGTTAGGGTTAGGGGTTAGGTTTAAACCTAGGGTTAGTGTTAGGGTTGGGTTAGTGTTAGGGTTAGGTTAGCGTTAGTTTTAGGGTTAGTGATAGGGTTAGGATTAGGGTTAGGGGTTAGAGTTAAGTTTATTGTTAGGGTTAGGTGTTAGGGTTAAAGTTAGGGATAGAGTTAGTTTTAGGGTTTAGTGTTAGGTTTAGGGTAAGATTTAGGGATAGGTTTATGGTTAGGGGTAGTGTTATGGTTAGTGTTAGGGTTAGTGTTCGGGTTGGGGTTAGGGTTAGGGTTAGGTGTTAGTGTTAGTGTTAGGGTTAGGGTTAGTGTTAGGGTTAGGTTTAGGGATAGTGTTAGGGTGTGGGTTTGGCTTAGGTTTAGGGTTCGGTTAGGGTTAGGTTTAGGGTTATAGTTAGGGTTAAGGTTTGTGTTAGATTTAGGGTTTGGATTAGGGTTAGGGATAGGGATAGGGTTAGGGTAAAGTGTTAGATTTTAGGGTTTGGATTAAGGTTAGGTCTAGTGTTAGTGTTAGAGGGTTAGGATTAGTGTTAGTGTTATGGTTAGGTTTAAGGTTATGGTTATGTTTGCCTTAGGGTTAGTGTGCCATTAGCGTTAGGGTTAAGATTAGGGTTAGGCCAATTGGCTTAGGGTCTTTTGGGTTAGGGTTAGGTTATGTTTATGGTTAGGGTTAGATTTATTTTTAGGTATAGGTTGGGCCCACCATTAGGATAAGGGTTTGGTTAAGTGTGGACTAGGTTCTGAGGGACATGGTTTAGTGTTTGATAGGAATGGCTGGACTCGATGATCCAGTGAGTCTCTTCCAACCTGGTTATTCTGATTCTATGATTCTATGTTTATGGGTTAGGGATTAGTGTTAGAGGTTAGGGTTAAGTTTAGGGTTAGGTATCAGGCTTAGTGTTAGGGTTAGGGTTAAGGTTACGGTGAAATTTTGGGTTATGGTTAGGGTTATGGTTAGGATTAGATTTATATTTAGGATAAGAGTTTGCCCACTATTAGGATAAAGGTTGGAGTTTTGATTAAGTGTTATATTTATGGGTTAGGGTTAGGGGTTAGAGTTTGGAGTTTGGGTTAGGATTAGTGTAAGTGTTAGTGTTGGGCTTAGTGTTTAGTGTAAGGTTAAGGGTTAGGATGAAGTTTCAGGTTATCTTAAATTTTGGGATTGAGATTAAGGTTAGATTTAGGATTTGGTTTAGAATTTAATTGTAGAATAAGGATTAGGGTTAGAGTTAAGGTTAATGTTAGGGATAGGATTAGGGCTAGGGGTTAGAGTTAGTGTTAGGGTTAGTGGTTAGGGTTAGGGTGGGTTTAGGGTTAGGGTTAGGATTAGGATTAGGATTAGGATTAGGGTTAGGGTTTGGGTTAGGGTTAGGGTTAGGGTCATTTGGGTTAGGATTAGGGTTTGGGTTTGGTTTAGGGTTAGAGTTAAGGTTAGTGTTAGAATGGCAGTTAGGATTAGGGTTTGGTTTAGGGTTGGAGTTAGGGTTATTGTTAGGGTGAGAGTTAGGGTTAAGGTTAGGGTTTGGATAAAGTTTTGGATTTAGGCTTAGGGTTAGGGTTAGGGTTAGGGTTAGGGTTAGGGTTAGGGTTAGGGTTAGGGTTAGGGTTAGGGTTAGGGTTAGGCTTAGGCTTAGGCTTAGGGTTAGGCTTAGGCTTAGGCTTAGGGTTAGGGTTAGGCTTAGGCTTAGGCTTAGGTTTAGGCTTAGGGTGCCCATAGGGTTAGGTTTATGTTTACGTTTAGTGTTAGAGTTAGGGTTAGTCATTAGATTTGGTGTCATTTGGGTTAGGATTAGGGATTGCTGTTAGGGTTAATATCTTATGGGTTAGGGTTAGGTTTACGGTTAGAGTTAGGGTTCGGTTTAGGATTAGGTTTATGTTTAAAGTTAGGGTTAGGGTTAGGGTTAGGGTTAGGTTTAGGGTTAGGGTTAGGGTAAGGATTAGGGGTAGTGTTAAGTTTAGGGTTAGGTTTAGGGCTAGGGTTAGGGTTATGTACTAGGTGTTAGGGTTAGGGTTATGGTTAGAGTTAGGGTTAGGTGTTAGGGTTAGGGTGGGTCCACGATTAGGGTTAGGGTTAGTGTGCCATTAGAGTTAGTGTTAGGTTTAAAATTAGGCCATTAGGATTAGGATCATTTAGGTTTGGGTTAGTGTTAGGGGTTTAGTCTTAGGGTTATTGTTAGGGGTATGTTCAGGTGTAGGTTTAGTGGTTAGGGTTAGGGTTAGAGGGTTAGGATTAGGGTTAATTTCAGGGTTAGGGTTATGTTTAGGGTTAGAATTAGGGTTTAGTGTTAGGGTTAGGATAAGGTTTAGGGTTAGGGTTAGGGTTAGGGTTAGGGTTAGGGTTAGGGTTAGGCTTAGGGTTAGGGTTAGGGTAAGGGTTAGGGTTAGGGTTAGGGTAAGGGTTAGGGTTAGGCTTAGGGGTTAGGGTTAGAGTTAAGGTTTAGGGTTAGGATTAATGGATTATGTTTAGTGTTAGGGTTACAGGTTAGGTTTAGGGATATGTTTAGGGTTTGAATGGGTCCACAGTTAGGATAAGGGTTAGGGTTAAGGGTTATATTTAAGGCTTAGGGTTAGGGATTAGGCTTAGTGTTATGGTTAGGGTTTAGGGTTAGGGGGATAGGTTTAGGGGTTTGGAGTTAGGGTTAGGGTTAGATTTAGGCGTTAGGTATAGTGATAAATGGGTTAGGGTTTGGTTTAGAGTTAGAGTTAGGGTTAGGATTAGGATAAGGGTTAGGTTTAGTGTTAGGATTAGGGTTATAGTTAGAGGTAGGGTTAGGCGTTAGGGTTAGGTTTATGCTTAAGTTTAGGTTGAGGGTAAGTGTGGGTCCACCTTTAGGGTTATGGTCATTTGGGTTAGGGTTACGGTTTAGGTTTCGGGTTAGGGTTATGTTTAGTGTTAGGGTTAGGGTTAAGATTAGGGTTAGGGTTTAGTTTTCGGGTTAGGGTTGTGTTTAGTGTTAGGGTTAGTGTTATGGTTAGTGTTAGGGTTAGGGTTAGGTTGTGTCTACCATTATGATAAGGGTTAGGGTCAGCGTTAAGGGTTATTTTTAAGGCTTAGGGTTAGGGGTTAGTGTTAGGTTTAAGGTTAGGTTTAGCGGTTAGGGTTAGGGTTAGGGTTAGGTTAAGTGCTAGGATGGGTCCATCATTAAGATAAGGGTTAGTGTCAGCATTAAATGTTATGTTTAAGGGTTAGTGTTAGGGGTTAGGTTTAGGTTTAAGGTTTGGGTTAGGGGCTTAGAGTAATATTTAGGGTTAGGGTTAGAGGTTAGTGTTAGTGCGTTAGGGTTAGGGTTAGAGGTTAGGTTTAGTGTTAGGGTTAATGTTAGAGTTAGGGTTAGGGTTACGGTTAGGAATAGGGTTAGGTTTGGTCCAACATTAGGATAAGGGTTAGAGTTAAGGATTATGTTTAAGGGTTAGGATTAGTGTTAGGGTTAGGTTTAGGGAGACATTAGGTTTAGTCTTAGGATTAGGGTTCCGGTTAGGGTTAGTGTAAGGGTTAGAGTGTCATTAGGGTTAGGTTTATAGTTATGGTCAGTGTTAGGGTTTAGGTTAGGCGTTAGGTTTAGAGTCATTTGGGTTAGGGTCAGGGTTAGGTGTTAGGGTTAGGGTCATATGGGTTATAGTTAGGTTTAGGGTTAGAGTTAGGGTTATGATTAGGGTTAGGTTTAAGGTTAGGATTAGGGTTAGGGTTAGTGTTAGGGTTAGGGTTAGGTTTAGGGTTAGTGTTTGTGTGGGTCCACCATCAGGTTTAGGGTCATTTGGGTTAGGGTTAATGTTAGGGTTAGATGTTAGGTTTAGGGTTAGTGTTATTGTTAGGGTTATGGTTTTGGTTTGATTTAGGTTTATGGTTAGGTTTTGAGTTAGGGTTAGGGTTAGGGTTACAGTTCGGGGTTAGAGTTAGGGTTAGGTTTAGGATTAGGTTGCCATTAGGGTTAGGGTTAGGTTTAGTTTTATGGTTAGCATTAGGATTAGGTTTAGGGTGGGTCCACCATTAGGATAAGGGTTAGGGCCAGCGTTAAGGTTTATGTTTAAGGGTTATGGTTAGGGGTTAGTGTTAGGTTTAAGTTTAGGGGTAGGGGGTTAGGATTATATTTATTGTTTGGGTTATGATTAGGCTGTTGTTTTGGTTAGGTTAGGTTTATGGTTAGGGTTAGAGTTAGGGATAGGTTTAGGCGTTAGGGTTATGGTTGTTTTGGTCAGGGTTACGTTTAAGGTTAGGGTTATCTTTAGGTGTAATGGTTAGTATTAGGGTTAAGGTTAGGGTTAGTGGTTAGCCTTAGGGTTAGTGTTAGGGTTAGGGGTTTAGAGTTAGGGCTATGGTTAGGGTTGCATTTAGAGTAAGGGTGCCGTTAGTGTTAGTGGTAGGGTTAGTTTTAAGGTGCCATTAAGGTTAGGGATAGGGTTAGGCATCAGGGTTAGGGTCATATGTGTTAGGGTTAGGTTTAGGGTTAGAGTTAGCATTAGGGTGAGGTTTAAGGTTAGGGTTAGGGTTAGGATTATGTTTAGTGTTAGGGTTAGGGTAAGGGTTAGGGTTAGCGTGGGATTTAGTGTGGGTCCATGATTAGGTTTAGGGTCATTTGGGTTAGAGTTATGGTTAGGGGTTAGTTTTAGTTTTAGGTTTAGGGTTATAGTTAGTGTTAGGGTGAGGATTAGTGTGGGTCCACGATTAGGGTTAGGGTCATTTAGATTAGAGTGAAGGTTAGGGGTTAGGTTTAGGGTTAGGGATATAGTTATGTTAGGGTTAGTGTTCGGGGTTAGAGTCAGGTTTAGGTTTAGGGTGAGGTTTAGGGTGCCATTAAGGTTAGGCTTAGGGTTAGGGTTAGGTGTAGTGTTAGAGTTCGTGTTAGTGTTAGGATGTGTCCAAAATTAAAATAAGGTTAGGTTTAGTTTTTAGTTTAGTGTGCTATTAGGGTTAGGGTTAGGGTTAATGTGGATCCACGATTAGGAAAAGTGTTAGTGTTAACGTTATGATTAAGGCTTAGGGTTAGGGGTTAGTCTTAGTGGTTAGGGTATTGTGTTAGTGTTTTGATTAGGGTTTGTTCAGAGTTAATGTTAGTCTTAGGGTTAGGGTGGTTCCACCATTAGCAAAATGGTTACTGTTACATTTAGGGTTAGGGTTAGTTTTAGAGTACCATTAGGGTTAGGTTTAGGGTTAGGGTTAGGGGTTAGGTTTAGGGTTAGGGTTATAGGTACGGGTAGTGTTAGCGTTAGTGTTAGGGTTAGGGTAGGTGCATCATTAGATGTTAGTATTAGAGTTAATGGTTATGTTTAAAAGGTAGGGTTATAGGTTAGGTTTAGTGTGGAGTTAGGGTTAGGTTTAGGGTGCCATTAGGGTTAGGGTTAGGCATTAGGGTTAGAGTAATTTGGGTTAGGGTTAGGGTTAAGATTAGGGTTAAGGTTAGGTGTTATGATTAGGTTTAGGGTTAAGGTTATTGTTAGGGTTAGGGTTGGGTTTAGGGTTAGGGTTGGGTTTAGGGTTAGAGTTAGGGTTACGTTGGGTCCAACATTAGGTTTAGAGTTAAGGTAAGGGTTAGAGTTAGGCCATTAGTGTTAGGTTCATTTTGGTTTGGGTTAGTGTTAGTGTTAGTGTTAGGGAAGGCCATTAGTGTTAGGTTCATTTCAGTTAGGGCTGGGGTTAGTGTTAGGGGTTAGGGTTAGTGCTAAAGTTAGGTGTTATGGTTAGGGTTAGGGTTTACATTAAGGTTATGGTTTCAGGGTAAGGATTAGGGTTTGGATTATTTTAGGGTTAGGGTTTAGGGTTAGCCTTAGGGGGGTAGGTTTTTGGGGTAGTGTTAGGGTTAGGAATAGTGTTAGTGTGCCATTAGGGTTTGTGTTAATGTTGGTCCACCATTAGGATAAGGGTTAGGGTTAGGGTTAGCGTGAGAGTGCAATTAAGGTTAGAGTTAGGGTTAGGGTTAAGCTATTAGGATTAGGGTAATTTGGCTTAGGTTTAGGGTTATGGTTAGGGTGATGTTTAGGATTAGGGTTAGGGTTAGGGTTATGTTTAGGTTTAGGGTGGGCACAAAATTATGATCAGGGTTAGAATTGTGGTTAAGGATTATGTTTAATGGTTAGAATTAAGCGTTAGGGTTAGGGGTTAGGCTTTTGTGTTAATGTTTATATTAGGGTTAGTGTTAGTGTTGGGGTTAGTGTTTAGGGTTAGGTTTAGGGTTAGGTTTAGGGTTAGCTTCGTGTTTCGGATTTCAGTTAGTTTTTGGGGTATAGATTAAGGTTAGAATTAGAGTTAGGATTAGACTTTAGGTGTAGAATAAGTGTTAGGATTAGGGTTAGGGTTAGGGATTATGTTTAGGGTTAGGGTTAAGGTTAGGTTTAGTGTTAGGGGATTAGTGTTAGGATTAAGGGTAGAGTTAAGTTAAAGGTGCCTTTATGGTATGGTTAGGGATAGGGTTAGGGGTTAGGCTAGGTTTAGGGTTAGGGTTATGGTTAGGGTTCGTGTTAGAGTGGGTCCACCATTAGGATATAGGTTAGGGTTAGGGTTAAGGGTTGTGTTTAAGGGTTAGGTGTTATGGTTAGGGTTAGTTTTAGTGTTAGGGTTAGTGTTAGGGTTATCTTTAGGTTTAGGGTTAGCTTTAGGGTGGGTCCACAATTAGCGTTAGGGTTAGGGTTAGGTTTAAGTTTCCATTAGGGTTAGGGTTAGGCCTTTAGAGTTAGGGTCATTTGGGTTAGGATTAGCGTTAGTTGTTAGGGTTAGTGTCATATGGGTTAGGGTTAGGTTTAGGGTTAGAATTAGGGTTAGGATTAGGATTAGGGTTAGAATTAGGGTTAGGGTTAGAATTAGGGTTAGCTTTAGGGTATGAGTTAAGGGTTGAGGTTAGGTTAGGTTATGCCCACCATTAGGATAAGGGTTAGGATTATGGTTAAGGTTTATGTTTAAGGGTTAGGATTAGGAGTTAGAGTTAGGGTTTCTGTTTTGTGTTAGTGTTTGGATTATGGTTAGTGTTTATGGTTAGTTTAGGCCTATGTTTAGTGTGATGTTTATGTTTCTGGTTAGGGTTATTTTTTGGGTTAAGGTATGTTTTAGGATTAGTATTACAATTTAGATGTAGAATAAGGGTTAAGATTAGGGTTATGGGTAAGTTTATGTTTACGGTATATGTTTAGGGTTAGGGATAGGGTTAGGGTTAGGGTTAGGTGTTAGGGTTAGTGTTAGGGATAGGATTCGGGTTTAGGGTTAGGAGGTTAGGGTTATGGGTTAGGTTCTAGGTTAGTGTTATGCTTAGAGTTAGGGTTAGGGTTAGGTTTAGGGTGCCATTAATGTTAGTGTTGGTGTTAACATTAGGGGTAGGGTTATGTTCAGGGTGGGTCCACCATTAGGATAAGGGTTAGACTTAGGGTTAAGGGTTATGTTTGAGGGTTAGGGTTAGGGGTTATTGTTGGTGTTAAGGTTAGGGTTATGGGGTTAGCGTTATGTTTAGGGTTAGGGATAAGTTTAGGTTTAGGGTTAGAGTTAGAGTTAGGGTTACGTTTAGGGTTAGACTTAGTGTGCCTTTAGGGTTAGGATTAGGGTCATTTGGATTATGGTTAGAGTTATGTTTAGGACTAGCTTTTAGGGGTTAGTGTTAGGGTTAGGGATATGGTTAGTGTGGGTCCAGAATTAGGATAAAATTAGGGTTAGGGATAGGGTTCTACTAGGGTTAGAGTTAAGGTTAGGGTTTGGCCATTAAATTTAGGGTCATTTGGGTTAGGTTTAGGGTTAGGGCTAGGTTTAGGGTTAGGATTAGGTTTAGGGTTACGCTTAGTGTGGATCCACCATTAGGATAAGGGTTAGAGTTTGTGTTAAGGGTTAAGTTTAAGGCTTAGGGTTTTGGGTTAGTGTTAGTGTTGGCATTAGTGTTTAGCGTTAGGTTTAGATTTAGGTTAATGTTTCTAGTTAGGGTTAGTTTTTGGATTAGAGATTAATGTTAGGTTTTGATTTAGGATTAGGTGTTAGGTATAGAATAAGTGTTCAAATTAGGTTTAGGGTTAGGTTTAGGGTTAGTGTTAGGGTTAGGGTTAAGGTGTTAGCATCAGATGGTTAGGGTTAGTAAGAGTGTTTAGGTTTAGGGTTAGGGTTAGGGTTAAGGTAAGGGTTAGAGTTAGGGTAAGGGTTAGGGTTAGGGTTAGTGTTAGGTGTAGGGTTACGATTAGGGTGGGTCCACCATTAGGGTTAGGGTTAGGGTTAGGTGTTATGGTTAGGGTTAACAATAGGGTTAGAGGTCTAGTGTAAGGATTAGTGTTAAGGGTTTGGTTTAGGGTCAGGGTTAGTGTTAGCGGTAGGGTGGGTCTGCCATTAGGATAAGGGTTATGATTAGCATTAAGTGTTATTTTTAAGAGTTAGGGTTAGGAGTTACAGTTAGAGTTAGTGTTATTTTTAGTGTTAGTGTTAGGTTTAGGGTTAGGCGTATGGGTAGGGGTAGGGTTAGGGTGAGTCCATCTTTAGGATATGTGTTAGGGTCATGGTTAAATGTTATCTTGAAGTGTTAGGGTTAGGTTTAGGTTTAGGGATAGGGTAAAGGTTTAGGGTTGTTCCACCATTAGGATAAGGATTAGAGTTCGTGTTAAGGGTTATGTTTAAGGCTTAGAGTTGCGGATTAGTGTTAGTGGTTAGGGTTTTGTGTTAGTGTTTTTATTAGGGTTTGTTTAGAGTTAGGGTTAGGCTTAGGGTTAGGGTGGGTCTACAATTAGCATAGTGGTTATGATTACGTTAGCATTAGCGTTAGGGTAAGGGTTAGTTTTAGGTTACTATTAGGGTTAGGGTTATTATTAGGGTTAGGCTTTAGGGTTAGAGTAATTTAGATTAAGGTTAAGGTTAGCTTTAGGTTGAGGATTAGATTTTAGGTGTAGAATAAGAATTAGGATTATGGTTAGTTTTAGGGTTAGGGATTACGTTTAGGGTCAGTGGTAGGGTTAGGGTAATGTTTAGGGTAAGGGGTAGGGTTAGGGGTTAGGGTTAAGGTTTGTGTTAGGTTTAGGGTTAGGATTATAGGATTAGGGTTAGGGTTAAGCTTAGGGTGCCATTAAGGTTAGGCTTAGGGTTAGATTTAGGGTACTATTAGTGTTAGGGTTACGGTTAACGTTAGGCTTTAGGGTTAGAGTAATTTTGGTTAGGGTTAAGGTTAAGATTAGGATTAGGGTTAGGGATTATGTTTGGGGTTAGTGTTAAGGTTAGGGTTTGTGCTTCGGTTTATGTTTAGTGTCAGCGTCATTAGGGTTAGGGTTATTGTTAGGGTAGAGTTAGGGTTAGGATTAATCTTAGGGTTACATTTTTGGGTTACTGCTTTTATTAGGGTTAGGGTTAGGGTTACTGTTAGGGTTTAGTGTTAGGGATCGGGTTATAGTTATTGTTAAGGTTTAGTGTTAGTGTTCCAGTTAGGGTTAGGGTTAGCGGTTAGGGTTAGGGTTAAGGTTTGGTGTTAAGGTTAGGGTAAGGATTAGGTGTTTAGGGTAAGGGTTAGGGTTAGGGGTTAGGTTTATGGTTAGGGTTAGTGTTAGGGGTTAGGGATAGTTTTAGGGTTAGGCGGTTAAGTTTAGTGGGTAGGGTTAGCTTTAGTGTTTAGGGTTAGGTGTTAAGGTTACGTTTAGGGTTAGGGTTAGGGGTAGAGTTAGGGTGGGTCCAAAATTAGGATAAGGGTTAGGATTAGAGTTGAGGGTTATGTTTAAGGATTATGGGTTAGTGTTTGTGTTAGGGTTAGAGTTAGGTTTAAGCCTTTAGGGTTAGGGTCATGTTGGTTAGGGTAAGTTTTATTGTTAGGATTAAGTTTAGGCGTTAGGTTTAGAGATAGGGTTAGGGGTAGGTGTAGGGTTAGGGTTAGGGTGGGTCCATAATTAGGATAATTTTTAGTGTTAGGACTAAGGGTTATGCTTAAGGGTTAGGGTTAGGTTTAGGGTTAGGATTAGGGTTAAAGTTAGGTTTAGGGTTAGGGTTAGAGTTAATTTTATAGTTAGGGTGCTGGTAGTGTTAGGGTTAGGATTAGGGTTAAGGTGCCATTAGGGTAAGGGTTAGGGTTTTGGGTCATATGGGTTAGAGTTAGGGTTAAGGTTAGGGTTAGGTTTAGAGTTAGTGTTAGTGTTAGGGTTAGGCCATTAGTGTTAGGTTCTTTTGAGTTAGGGTTAGGGTTAGTGTTATGATTAGGGTCATTAGGGTTAGGGTTAGGGTTAGGGTTAGGGTTAGGGTTAGGGTTAGGGTTAGGTTTAGGTGTTAGGGTTAGGGTTAGGATTATATTTAGGGTTAGGTTTAGGGTTAGAATTAGAGTTAGGGGTTTAAGGTTATGCTTAGAGGATTAGGTTTAGGTTTAGGGTTAGGGTTAGGGTTGGTCCACCAATAGGATAAGGATTAGCGTTAGGTTAGTGTGCCATTAGGTTTAGAGTTTGGGTTCGGGTTAGGCCATTAGGGTTAGGGTCATTTGGGTTAGGTTTAGGGTAATGTTTAGGGTTAGTGTTAGTGTTAGGGTTATGTTTAGGTTTAAGGTGGGCACAACATTAGGATCAATGTTAGGGTTGTGGTTAAGGGTTATGTTTAAGGGATTAGAGTTAAGGGTTACTGGTTAAGGTTTTGTGTTAATGTTTGGTTTAGGGTTAGTGTTAGTGTTGGGTTTAGTGTTTAGGATTAGGTTTAGGTTCATGTTTCTGGTTAGGGTTAGTTTTTTGGGTATAGATTAAGGTTAGCTTTATGTTTAGGATTAGACTTTAGGTCTAGAATAAGGGTTAGCATTAGGGTTAGGGATTATGTTTAGGGTTAGGGTTAGTGTTAGGGGGTTAGGGTAAGGTTAGGGTTAGGTTTAGGATGCCTTTAAGGTTACGGATAGGGTTATGTTACGCGTTAGGTTAGGGTCTTTAGGGTTAGGGTTAGGGTTCATGTCAGGGTTAAGGTTAGGCCATTAGGGTTAGGGTCATTTGGGTTCGGGTTCGGGTTAGGGTTAGGGGTTAGGGTTAGGTTTAGGTTTAGGGTTGGTTTCAGGGTGGGTGAACCATTAGGATATAGGTTAGGGTTAGGGTTAATGGTTATGTTTAAGTGTTAGGGGTTAGGGTTAGTGTTCGGGTTAGTGTGGTTCCACCATTAGGATTAGGGTTAAGGTTAGGTTTAGGGTGCCTTTAAGGTTAGGGTTGGGGTTAGGTGTTATGGTTCGGGTCATTAGGGTTAGGGTTAAGGTTAGGGTTAGGGTTAGGCCATTACGGTTAGTGTCATTTGAGTTCAGGTTATGTTTAGGGTTAGTGTTACGGTTAGGATTTGAGTTAGGGTTAGGGTTAGGGTTAGGGTTAGGGTTAGGGTTAGGGTTAGGGTTAGAGTTAGGTGTTAGGGTTATGGTTAGGGTTAGTGTTACGGTTAGGATTTGAGTTAGGTTATAGTTAAGGTTACAGTTAGGGGTTAGGCTTAGGGTTATGGTTTGTGTTACGGTTAGGGTTAGGGTTAGGGTTAGGGTTAGGGTTAGGGTTAGGGTTAGGGTTAGGGTTAGGGTTACTGTTAGGGTTAGAGTTAGGTTTAGGGTGCCTTTAAGGTTAGGGTTAGGCTTTGGGTTCGGGTTAGGTTTAGGTTTAAATTTAGGGTTAGAGTTAGTGTTAGGTCTACAGTTAGGGTTAGGGTGCCATTAGGGTTAGGGATAGGGTTAGGGTTATGGTTAGGGTTAGGGTTAGGTTTAGGTTTAGTGTTAGGGTTAGGGTTAATGTTAGCGTTAGGATTAGCATTAGGTTTAGGGTTAGGGTGGGTCCAACATTAGGGTTAGGGTTAGGGTTATGGTTAGGGTTAGGGTTTGAGTTAAGGGTTAGGGTTAGGGTTAATGGGTTAGGCTTAGTGTTAGGGTTACAGGTTACGTTTAGGGATATGGTTAGGGTTAGAATGGGTCCACAATTAGCATTAGGGTTAGGGTTAGGGTTAGGGTTAAGGGTTATATATAAGGCTTAGTGTTAGGGATTAGGCTTAGTATTATGTTTAGGGGGTTAGGGTTAGGGTTCGGGGATAGGGTTAGGGGGTTGGGATTAGGGGTAGGGTTAGGGTTATGGTTAGGGTAAGGGTAAGTTTTAGGTTCAGGTATGAGGTTAGAGTTAGGGTTAGGGTTAGGTGTTACTGTTTGGGGGTTAAGGTTAGGGTTAAGGTTACGGGTTAGGTTTAGTGTTAGGGTTAATATTACAGTTAGGGTTAGTGTTAGAGTTAGGTATAGGGTTATGTTTGTTCCACCATTGGGATAAGGTTTAGGGTTAGGGTTAAGGATTATGTTTAAGGGTTAGTGTTAGAGTTAGGTTTAGGGTTAGGTTTAGGATTAGGGTTAGTGTTAGGGTTAGTGTTCGTTCAAAATTAAAATAAGGGTTAGGTTTAGTTTTTAGTTTAGTGTGCTATTAGGGTTAGGGTTAGGGTTAGGATTAGGTTTAGGCCATTAGGATTAGGGTCATTTTGTTTAGGGTTAGGGTTTCGTGGCTAAGGTTAGGGTTATGATTAGGTTTAGGGCTATGTTTATGGTTAGGATTAGAGTTAGTGTTAGTTTTAGGGTTAGAGATAGGGTTAAATTTAGGTTTAGTGTTAGTGTTAAGGTAAGGGTTAGGGGTTAGTGTTAGGGTTAGGGTTAGGGTTAGCATTATGGTTAGTGTTAAGGTTACGGTTAGGGTTACGGTTAGGTTCATGATTAGGGTTAGGGTTAGTTTTAGGCTTAGGGCTAGTGTTAGGGTTCGGGTTAGGTTAGGTTTAGGATTCGGTTAGTGTTAGGGTTAGGGTTAGGGTTCGGGTTAGGTTAGGTTTAGGATTCGGTTAGTGTTAGGGTTAGGGTTAGGCTTCGGGTTAGGTTAGGTTTAGGATTCGGTTAGTGTTAGGGTTAGGATTGTGGTTAGGGTTAGGTTTAGGGTTATGGTTAGGGTTAGGTTTGGGTTATGGTTAGGGTTAGGGTAAGGGTTAGGGTTAGAATTTGGTCTAGGGTTAGAGTTAGGCGTTAGGTGTTTGGGTTAGGTTTAGGGTTTAGGTTTATTGTTAGGGTTACGGTTATTGTTACTGTTAGGGTTAGGTGTTAGGGTTAGGGTTAGTTATAGTGTTAGGATTAGGGTTAGGTTTGGGCTAGGGTTAGTTTTAGGCTTAGTGTTAGGGTTAGGGTTAGAGTTAGGGTTAAGTTTAGTGTTGGGTTAGAGTTAGGTTTAAGTTTAGTGTTGGGTTAGGGTTATGTTTCGGGTTAGGGATAGGGAGTTAGGGGTAGTGTTAGCGTTCGAGTTAAGGTTAGGATTAGGCTTAGGTTTAGTGTTAGAGTTAGGGGCTTATGGTTAGGGTTAGGTTTAGGGGTATGTTTATGGTTAGTATTAGAGTTAGGGTTAGGTTTAGGGTTAGAGATAGGGTTAAATTTAGATTTAGTGTTGGGTTAGGGTTAGGGTTAGGGTTAGGGTTAGGGTTAGGGTTAGGGTTAGGTTTAGGGTTATGGTTAGGGTTATGGTTAGGGTTAGGGTTAGGGTAAGGGTTAGGGTTAGAGTTTGGTCTAGGGTTAGGGTTAGGGGTTAGGTGTTTGGGTTAGGGTTAGGGTTTATGTTTAGTGTTAGGGTTACGGTTAGGGTTACTGTTAGGGTTAGGTGTTAGGGTTAGGGTTAGTTATAGTGTTAGGGTTAGGGTTAGGTTTGGGCTAGGGTTAGTTTTAGGCTTAGTGTTAGGGTTCGGGTTAGGGTTAGGGTTAAGTTTAGTGTTGGGTTAGAGTTAGGGTTAAGTTTAGTGTTGAGTTAGGGTTATGTTTCGGGTTAGGGATAGGGAGTTAGGGGTAGTGTTAGCGTTCGAGTTAGGGTTAGGGTTAGGCTTAGGTTTAGTGTTAGGGTTAGGTTTAGGAGTATGTTTAGGGTTAGGATTAGAGTTAATGTTAGGTTTAGGGTTAGAGATAGGGATAAATTTAGGTTTATTGTTAGTGTTAAGGTAAAGGTTAGGGGTTAGGGTTAGGGTTAGGCTAGTTTTATGCTTAGGGGTAGTGTTAGGGTTAGGGTTAGGGTTAGGTTTGGGTTAGGGTTAGTTTTAGGCTTAGTGTTAGGGTCAGAGGGTTAGGGTTAGGGTTAGGATTAAAGTTAGGGTTAGGTTTAGGGTTAGGGTTAGGTACAGAGCTATGTTAAGAGTTAGGATTAGGGTTAGTGTTAGGGTTAGTGTTATAGTTAGGGATACATTTATGTTTAGTGTTAGTTTTAAGGTATGGGTTAGGGATTAGGGTTAGGGTAAGGGTTAGGGTTAGGGGTATGGTTAGGTGTAGGGTTAGGGTTAGGTTTATGATTAGGGTTAGTGTTGTATGGTTAGGGCTAGTGTTATGGTTCGGTGTAGGTTAGGTTTAGGATTCGGTTAGTGTTATGTTAGGGTCAGGGTTAGGATTAGTGTTAGTGTTAGGGTTAGGTTTAGGGTAATGGTTAATGTTAGGTTTAGGATTAGGGTTAGGGGCTATATATTAGGGATAGGTTTAGGGTTAGTGTTTAGGGTTAGGATTATGGTTAGGTTTTGCGTTTGGGTTAGTGTTAGTTTTTTGGGTTATGGTTAGGTTTAGGTTTGGGTTAGGGTTAGGTTTAGGGTTGGGCTAGGGTTAGGGTTAGGGTTAGGTTTAGGGTTCAGATTAGGGTTAGGGAGTTAAGGTTAGTGTTAGTGTTAGTGTTAGGGTTAGGGTTAGGCTTAGGCTTAGTGTTAGGGTTAGGTTTAGGGTTAGGGTTAGGTTTAGGGTTAGGTTTAGTGTTAAGGTTAGGGCTAGTGTTAGGTTTCGGGTTTGGTTAGGTTTAGGATTGGGTTAGTGTTAGGCTTAGGGTTAGGGTTATGTTTAGGGTTAAGGTTAGCATTAGGGTTAGGGTTAGGTTTAGGGTTAGGGTTAGATTTTTGTTTAGGTTTAGGTTTAGTGATAAGGTAAGGTTTTGGGTTTAGGTTTAGTGTTAGGTTTAGGGTTACGGTTAGGTTTAGTTTTAGGGTTAGGGCTAGTGTTATGTTTCGGGTTAGGTTAGGTTTAGGATTGGGTTAGGGTTAGGTTTATGGATAGGGTTAGGGTTAGATTTATGATTAGGGTTAATGTTAGGGTTAGGGAGTTAAGGTTAGTGTTAATGTTAGAGTTAGGGTTAGGGTTAGGCTTAGTGTTAGGGTTAGGTTTAGGGTTAGGTTTAGGTTTAGGGTTAGGTTTAGAGTTATGGTTAGGGCTAGTGTTAGGTTTCGGGTTTGGTTAGGTTTAGGATTCGGTTAGTGTTAGGGTTAGGGTTAGGTTTAGGGTTGTGGTTATGATTAGGTTTAGGATTAGGGTTAGGGTTAGGGTTAGGGTTAGGGTTAGGGGCTAGGGGTTAGGGTTAGGTTTCGGTGTTAGGGTTAGGGTTAGGTTTAGGGCTATGTTTAGTCTTAGGATTAGGTTTAGTGTTAGGTTTAGGGTTATAGTTAGGGTTAAATATATGTTTATTGCTAGTGTTAATGTAAGGGTTAGGGGTTAGAGTTAGGGTTAGTTTTAGGGTTAGTGTTAGGGTTAGGGTTAGGGTTAGGTTTATGATTAGGGTTAGGGTTACTTTTAGGTGTAGGGCACGTGTTAGGTTTCAGGTTAGGTTAGGTTTAGGGTTTTGTTAGTGTTAGGGTTCGGGTTAGGGGTAGGGTTATTTTTAGGTGTAGGGTTAGGGTGAGGGTTAGGGTTAGGTTTATAGTTAGGTTTAGGATTAGGTTTAGGGTTAGGGTAAGGATTAGGTTTAGGGTTAGGTTTAGGGTTAGTCTTAGGTATAGTGTTAGGGTTATGATTAGGGTTTGAGTTAGGAGCTAGGGCTTAGGGTTAGTGTTAGGTGTTATGGTTAGGGTTAGTTTTTAGGGTTAGGGTTAGGTTTAGGTTTGGGTTAGGGTTAGGGTTCTGGTTAGGCTTAGAGAGATAGGATTATTGTTAAGGTTAGGGTTAGGTTTAAGCTTAGGTTTAGGGTTAGGGTGTAAGGGTTAGGGTTAGGTTTAAGCTTAGGTTTAGAGTTTCTGTTAAGGTTAAATTTATGTTTAGTGTTAATGTTAATGTAAGGATAGGGGTTAGGGTTAGGGTTAGGGTTAGGGTTAGTTTACCAACCCTACTTTTTATGGTTGGGTTTCGGTTTAGGTTTGGGTGAGGGTCAGGTTTAGGCTTAGGGTTAGGGTTCGGGTTAGGGTTCGGGTTAGGGTTAGGTTTAGTGTTGGGTTAGGGTTAAGTTTAGTGGTCGGGTTAGGGTTAGGGAGTTAGGGTTAGTGTTAGGGTTAGGGCTAGGGTTAGGTTTAGATGTTATTGTTAAATTAAGGTTTAGTGTTTAGGTTTAGTTTTAGGTTTAGGGTTACGGTTATGTTTAGGGTTATGGTTAGGTTTAATGTTAGAGTTACATTTATGGTTAGTGTTAAGGTTAGTTTTAGGGTTAGGGCTAGTGTTAGGTTTCGGGTTAGGTTAGGTTTAGGATTGACTTAGTGTTAGGTTTAGGTTAGGGTTAGGGTTAGGTTTAGGGTTTGGTTTAAGTTTAGGTTTACGGTTAGTGTTAAGGTAAGGTTTAGGGTTGAGGTTTAGGGTTACGGCTAGGGTTTGGTTAGTGTTCTTGTTATTTTTAGGTTTATGGTTAGGGTTACCTTTAGTTTTAGGGTTAGGGCTAGTGTTAGGTTTCTGGTTAGGTTAGGTTTATGATTAGGTTAGGGTTAGTTTTAGGGATAGGGTTAGGGTTAGGTTTACGATTAGGGTTAGGTTTAGGGTTGGTCCAAAATTAAAATAAGGGTTAGGTTTAGTTTTCAGGTTATTGTGCTATTAGTTTTAGGGTTAGGGTTAGGTTTAGGCCATTATGCTTAGTGTAATTTGGTTTAGGGTTAGGGTTAGGGTTAGGATTAGGTTTAGGATTAGGGTTAGGGTTGGTCCAAAATTAAAATAAGTGTTAGGTTTAGTTTTTGGTTTAGTGTGTTATTAGGGTTAGGGTTAGGGTTAGGTTTAGGCCATAATGCTTAGGGTCATTTTGTTTAGGGTTAGTGTTTAGGGGTTAGATTTAGGGTTAGGTTTAGGTTTAAGTTTATGGTTACGGTAAGTTATAGGATTAGGGTTAGGGTTAAGGTTTGCTTTAGGGTTAGAGTTAGGGTCAGATTTAGGGTTAGGGGCTAGGTGTTAGGGTTAAAGTTAGGGTTAGGGTTTAGGGTTCGGTTTAGGGTTAGGTTTTAGGGTAAGGGTTAGGGTTATGGTTAAGTTAGGGCTAGGTGTTAGGGTTAGTGTTAATTTTTTAGTTAGGGTTAGGTTTAGGTTTGGGGTTGGGTTAGTTTTAGGCTTAGTGTTAGGGTTCGTTTTAGGGTTAGGGTTAGGTTTAGTGTTGGGATACGGTTACAGTTAGGGTTAGGGTTCGGGTTACGATTATGGATTTAGGGTTAATTTTAGTGTTAGGGTTAGGGTTAGAAGCTATGTGATAGGGTTAGGGTTAGGGTTACGGTGAGTGTTTATGGTTAGGGTCAGGGTTAGGGTTATGTGTTAGGGTTATGGTTAGTGTTTAGGGTTATGGTTAGGTTTTGGTTTGGGTTAGGGTTAGGTTTAGGCTTAGTGTTAGGTTTCGAGTTAGGGTTAGAGTTAGGTTTAGGGTTGTGTTAGGGTTAGGGTTAGATTTAGGTTTAGGGTTGGGTTATGGTTAGGGTTATGGTTCTGTTTAGTGTTAGGGAGTTAGTGTTATTGTTAGGGTTATAGTTAGGTTTAGGTGTAGGGTTAGGGTTATTTTTAAAGTTTTGGCTACTGTTAGGATTCGGGTTAGCTTAGGTTTAGGATTGGCTTAGGGTTAGGGTTAGGGTTAGGGTTAGGGTTAAGGTTAGGGTTAGGGTTTAGTTTCCGGTTTAGGGTTATGGTTAGGTTTAGGATTAAGGATAGGTTTAGGGTTAGAGTTATGTTTATGGTTAGGGTTAAAATTAGTTTTAGGGTTAGGACTAGTGCTAGGGTTCGAGTTAGATTAGGTTTAGGATTCGGTTAGTGTTATGCTTAGGTATAGGGTTAGGGTTAGGGTTAGGGTTAAGTTTAGGTTTAGGGTTCGGGTTATGTTTAGAGTTAGGGTTAGGGTAAGGGTTAGGTGTTAGGGTTATGTTTAGGGTTAGTTTTTAGGGTCAGGTTTAGGTTTAGTGTTGGATTAGGCTTAGAGTTAGGGTTCGGGTTAGGGTTAGGGATTTAGGGTTAGTGTTAGGGATTTAGGGTTAGTGTAAAGCTTTAGTGTTAGGGTTAGTCTTAGGATTAGTGTTAGTGTTAGGGGGTTAGTTTAGGATTGGCGTTAGCGTTAGGTTTAGGTTTAGGGCTACGTTTAGGGTAAGAATTATGGTTAGTGTTAGGTTTAGGGTTAGAGTTAGGCATAAATTTAGGTTTATTGTTAGTGTTATGGTAAGGGTTATGTTTTAAGGTTAGGGTTAGGGTTAGGGTTAGGGTTATGGGTAGGTTTAGGTTAGGATTAGGTTTATGATTAGGGTTAGGATTAGTTTAATGGTTAGGGCTAGTGTTAGATTTCGGGTTAGGTTAGTTTTAGGATTGGCTTAGTGTTATATTTAGGGTTAGGGTTAGGGTTAGAGTTAGGGTAGGGGTTAGGGATACAGTTAGGGTCAGGTTTAAGATTAGGGTTAGGGCTAGTGTTAGGATTCAGGTTAGATTAGGTTTAGGATTGGTTTAGGGTAAGGATTAGGGTTAGGGTTAGGGTTAGGGTTAGGGTTAAGGTTAGGTTTAGGGTTAGGGTTAGGGTTAGGGTTAGGGTTAGGGTTAGGGTTAGGGTTAGGGTTAGGGTTAGGGTTAGGGTTGGTTCAAAAGTAAAATAAGGGTTAGGTTTAGTTTTTAGTTTAGTGGCCTATTAGGGTTAGGGTTAGTTTTAGGCTATTATGCTTATATTTAGGGTTAGGGTTAGGGTTAGAGTTAGGGTAGGGGTTAGGGATACAGTTAGGGTCAGGTTTAAGATTAGGGTTAGGGCTAGTGTTAGGATTCAGGTTAGATTAGGTTTAGGATTGGTTTAGGGTAAGGATTAGGGTTAGGGTTAGGGTTAGGGTTAAGGTTAGGTTTAGGGTTAGGGTTAGGGTTAGGGTTAGGGTTAGGGTTAGGGTTAGGGTTAGGGTTGGTTCAAAAGTAAAATAAGGGTTAGGTTTAGTTTTTAGTTTAGTGGCCTATTAGGGTTAGGGTTAGTTTTAGGCTATTATGCTTAGGGTAATTTGGTTTAGGGTTAGGGTTAGGGTTAGGGTTTGGGGGTTAGGTTTAGGGTTAGAGTTAGGTTTAGGTCTATGTTTAGGTTTAGGATTAGGGTTAGTGTTAGATTTAGTGTTAGAGTTAGGGTTAAATTTAGGTTTAGACTTAGTGTTAAGGTAAGGGTTAGGGGTTAGGGTTAGTGTTAGGGTTAGGGTTACGGTTAGGGTTAGGGTTACGGTTAGTTTTAGGGTTAGGGTTAATGTTAGGGTGACTTTTAGGGTTAGGGTAGTGTTAGATTTTGGGTTAGGATTAGGATTTGGTTAATGTTAGTGTTAGTGTTAGGGTTAGTTTTAGGGTTAGGGTTAGGTTTAGGGTTACTCTTACGGTTAGGTTTAGGGTTACAGTTATGGTTAGGTTTAGGATTAGGGTTAGGGTTATGATTAGGGTTAGGGTTATGTTTAGGTGCTAGGGGTTAGGGTTAGGGTTGGGGTTAGAATTAGATGTTAGGGTTAGTGTTAGGGTTAGTTTTTAGACTAAGGGTTAGGTTTAGGTTTGGGTTAGGGTTAGGTTTGGGCTTAGTATAAGGGTTCGGGTTAGGGTTATGATTAGGTTTAGGTTTAGGGTTGGGTTAGGATTAGGGTTAGGTTTCGGGTTAGGTTTAGGGAGATAAGGTTATTTTTTGGGTTAGGTTTAGGCTTAGGGTTATTTTTACTAGGTTAGTGTTAGTGTTAGGGTTAGGGTTAGGGTTAGGGTTAAGGTTAGGTTTAGGGTTATGTTTGGGGTTAGGGTTAGGGTTATGTTTGGGGTTAGGGTTAGGATTAGGTGTTAGGGTTAGGGTTAGGCTTAGGTTTTAGTGTTAGCGTTAGGTTTAGGTTTGGGTTAGGGTTAGTTTTAGGCTTAGTGTTAGGGTTAGGTTTAGGGTTAGGGTTAGGTTAAGTGTTGTGTTATGGTTAGGGCTAGGATTAGGGTTAGGGTTAGGGTTAGGGAGTTAGGGTTAGTGTTAGCGTTAGCGTTAGGGTTAGGGTTAGGCTTAGGCTTAGGTTTAGTGATAGGTTTAGGGTGTTAGGGTTAGGTTTAGGGCTATGTTTAGGGTTAGGATTAGGTTTAGTTTTAGGTGTAGGGTTAGAGTTATGGATAAATTTAGGTTTATTGTTAGTGTTAAGGTAAGGGTTAGTGGTTAGTGTTAGGGTAAGTGTTAGGGTTATGGTTAGCGTTAGGTTTATGGCTAGGGTTAGGGTTTGTTTTATGGTTAGGGCTAGTGTTAGGGTTTGTGTTAGGTTAGGTTTAGGATTCGGTTAGTGTTAGTGTTAGGGTTAGGATAAGCTTTAGGCTTTAGGCTTAGGGTTAGGTGTATGGTTAGGGTTAGGGTTAGGGTTAGGTGCTGTGTGATAGGCTTAGGGTTAGGGTTACAGTTATTGTTTAGGGTTAGGATTAGGGTTGTGGTTATGGTTAGGGTTAGTGTTAGAGTTAGTTTTTAGGGTTATGGTTAGGTTTAGGTTTTGGTTACGGTTAGATTTAGGGTTAGAATTATGGATATATTTAGTTTTATTGTTAGTGTTAAGGTAAGGTTTAGGGGTTAGGGTTAGTGTTAGTGTTAGGTTTAGGGTTAGGGTTAGGGTTAGGGTTAGGGTTAGGGTTAGGGTTAGGGTTAGGTTTATGATTAGGGTTAGGGTGTTTTATAGTTAGGGCTCGTGTTAGGGTTCGTGTTTGGGTTAGGGTTAGGTTTAGGCTTAGTGTTAGGGTTCGGGTTAGGGTTAGAGTTAGGTTTATGGTTGGGTTAGGGTTAGGGTTAGTGTTCGGGTTAGGGTTAGGGAGTTAGGTTTAGTGTTAGGGTTAGGTTTAGGGTTAGGTTTAGGGTTACTGTTAGGTTTAGGGTTAAGGTTAGGTTTAAGATTAGAGTTACGTTTATGGTTAGGGTTAGGGTTAGTTTTAGGGTTACGGCTAGTGTTAGGTTTCGGGTTAGTTTAGGTTTAGGTTTGGGTTAGTGTTAGGGTTATGGTTAAGGTTAGGGTTAGGGTTAGGTTTAGGGATAGTGTTAAGGTTAGGGTTAGAGTTAGTTTTAGGGTTAGAGTTAGTTTTAGGGTTAGGTTTAGGGTTAGGGTTAGGTTTATAATTAGTGTTAGGAGTAGTTTTAGGATTCGGGTTAGGTTAGGTTTAGGATTCTGTTAGTGTTAAGGTTAGGGTTACGGTTAGGTTTAGGGTTAGATTTTGAGTTATAGTTAGGGTTATGGTTAGGGTCTAGGTGTTAGGGTTAGGGTTAGGGTTTGGTGTTAGGGTTAGGGTTAGGGTTTAGAGTTAGGTTTAGACTTATGGTTAAGGTTAGGGTTAGGTGTTAGTCTTAGGGTTAGTGTTAGTTTTTATGGTTAGGTTTAGGTTTGGGTTAGGGTTAGTTTTAGGGTTAGTGTTGAGGTTAGGTTTAGGGAGTCAGGCTTAGTGTTAGGGTTAGTGTTAGGGTTATGTTTAGGTTTAGGGTTAGGGTTAGGTTTAGAGTAAGGTAGTTAGGGTTAAGGTTAGGGTTAGGGTTAAGGTTAGGGTTAGTTTTAGGGTTAGTTTTTGTGCTAGGATTATTGCTAGTGTTAGGTTTATGTTTAGAGTTAGGGTTAAATTTGGGTTTAGTGTTAGTGTTAAGATAAGCGTTAGGGGTTAGGGTTAGGGTTAGGGTTAGTTTTTAATGTTAGGTTTCGGTTTAGGTTTAGGTTAGGGTTAGATTTAGGCTTAGTTTTAGGGTTCGGATTAGGATTACGTTTATGGTTGTGTTAGGGTTAGGGTTAGTGTTCGGGTTAGGGAGTTAGGGTTATTGTTAGGGTTAGTGTTAGGTTTAGGTTTAGGATTAGGGTTACGGTTAGGTTTAGGGTTAAGGATAGGTTTAGGGTTGGGTTAGTTTTATGGTTAGGTTAGAGTTAGTTTTAGGGTTAGGGTTAGTGTTAAGTTTCGTGTTAGGTTAGGTTTAGGATTGGCTTAGTGTTAGTTTTAGGGTTAGGGTTAGGTTCAAGTTTAGGTTTAGTGTTAATATTTGGGTAAGTTTAGGGTTTAGGTTTATGGTTAGATTTAGTGTTACGGTTAGGGTTAGGGTTAGTTTTAAGTGTATTGTTTGGTTTATGGTTAGAGTTAGCATTAATTTTAAGGTTAGGGCTAGTGTTAGGGTTCGGGTTAGTTTAGGTTTAGTATTGGCTTAGGGTTAGGGTTAGGGTTTGGGTTAGGTTTAGCGTTAGGCTTAGGGTTATGGTTAGGATTAGGTTTAGGAGTAGGGTTAGTCTTTAGGGTTAGAGTTGGTCCAAAATTAAAATAAGGGTTAGGTTTAGTTTTAAGTTTAGTGTGCTATTTGGGTTATGTTTAAGGTTACGTTTAGGCCATTAGGCTTAGGGTCATTTGGTTTTGAGTTAGGGTTTGTATTACGGTTAAGGTTAGGGGTTAGTATTAGTTTTAGGGTTAGGGTTATGTGTTAGGGGTAGGGTATGGTTAGGGTTAGGGTTAGGGTTATGTCTAGTGTTAAATTACAGGTTAGGATTGGTGTGCCATTAGGATTTGATTTAGGGTTAGGACATTAGGCTTAGGATCATTTGGGTTAGTTTTAGTGTAAGGGTTAGGGTTAGGATTAGGGGTAGGATTAGGTTTGGGGGCTAGGGTTTGGTTTTGGGTTAGGTTTAGGATTAGGGTTAGGGTTAGGGATACGTTATGTTTAGGGGTTTAAGGTTTTTGTTAGGGTTAGGTTTAGGTGTTAGGGTAAGGGTTAGGGTTAGGGTTAGGGTTAGAGTGAGTGTTAGGGTTAGGTTTAGGGTAGGGGTAGGGATAAATTTATGTTTAGGTTTAGGGTTTGCCCACCATTAGTATAAGGTTTAGAGTTATGGATAAGTGTTATGTTTATGTGTTAGGGTTAAGGGTTAGTGTTAGGGGTTAGGGGGTTTTGTCAGTGTTTGGATTATGGTTAGTGTTAGTGTTGGGGTTGGTGTTTAGGACAAGGTTTAGGGTTAGGATTAAGTTTCAGGTTAGTCTTAGATTTTGGGTTAGAGATTAAGTTTAGGTTTAGGTTTAGGATTAGACTTTAGTTGTAGAATAAGGCTTACGATTAGAGTTAGTTTTAGGGTTAGGGTTAAGTGTTCTGTTTAGGGTTAGCGTTTGGATTAGGGTTAAGGTAAGGGTTTGGGTTTTGTGGTTAGATTTATTGTTAGTGTTAGGATTAGGGTTAGGGTCATTAAGGTTAGGGTTAGGGTTTGGGTTAAATTAAAGGTAAGGGTTTGGTTTAGGGTTGGGGTTAGGGTTTAGTTTTAGTGTTAAGGTTAGGTTTAGGGTTGGGGTTGGGTTAGGGATAGGTTTAGGGTTAGGATTAGGGGATAGATTTAGGTGTTATCATTAGGGTTAGGTTTAGGGTTAGTGTTAGTGTTTGGGTTAGTGTTAGGTTTAGGGTTTGGGTTAGTGTTAGGGTTAGGGTTTGGGTTTGGGTTAGGGTTAGAGTTATGGTTAGAGTTAGGGATTAGTGTTATGGTTAGGATTAGGGGTTAGGGTTTATTGTTAGTTTTTGGATTAGGTTTAGTGTTATTGTTGGGGTTAGTGTTTAGGGCAAGGTTTATGGTTAGGATTAAGTTTCAGGTTAGGCTTAGATTTTCAGTTAGAAATTCTGTTTAGGCTTAGATTTAGGATTAGACTTTAGTTGAGGTATAAGTGTTAGGATAAGTGTTAGTGTTACAGTTATGGTAAAGTGTTATGTTTAGGGTTAGGTTTTGGATTAGGGTTAGGAATAGGGTTTGGGGTTAGGGTTAGTTTTAGTGTTAGGGTTAGGGTTAGGTTTATGGTTAGAGTTAGGGTTTAGGTTTAGTGTTAGGGATAGCATAAGGGTTACAATTAGGAGTTAGGGTTAGAGTTAGGGTTAAATTAGTTTTAGGGTTAGTGTTAGGGGTTAGGGTTAATGTTAGCCTTAGGGTTAGGTTTAGTGTTAGTGCTAGGTGTTAGTGTTAGGGTTAGTGTTGGGTTAGGGTTAGGCTTTGGGTTAGGGGGTTAGGGTTAGGTTTAGGGTTAGGGTTAGGGTTAGGGTTAGGTTTAGGTTTTGGATTAGGTTTAGGGATAGGGGTTTTCTTTTAGTGTTAGAGTTAGAGTTAGGGTTGGTCCAAAATTAAAATAAGGGTTAGGTTTCGGGTTAGGGTTAGTGTGCCACTAAAGTTAGGGTTAGGGTTAGGCCGTTAGGCTTAGGGTCATTTGGATTAGGGTTGGAGTTAGGGTTATTGTTAGGGTTAGGTTTAGATTTATGTTTAGGTTTAGAGTGGGCCCACCATTATGATAAGGGTTAGAGTTATGGTTAAGTTTTAGGTTTATGGTTTAGGGTTTAGGTTTATTGGTTTGGGTTTTGTGTTAGTGTTTGTATTAGGTTTAGTGTTAATGTTGGTGTTAATGTTTAGGGCAAGGTTTAGGGTTCGGATTTAGTTACAGGTTAGGCTTACTTTTTGGGATATATGTTAAGTTATGGTTTAGGTTTAGTATTAGAGTTTAGTTGTAGAATAAGGGTTAAGATTAGGGTTAGTTTTCAGGTAAGGGTTAAGAGTTATGTTTAGGGTTAGTGTTTGGATTAGTATTAGGTATAGGGGTTTAGTATTAGAGTTTAGTTGTAGAATAAGGGTTAAGATTAGGGTTAGTTTTCAGGTAAGGGTTAAGAGTTATGTTTAGGGTTAGTGTTTGGATTAGTATTAGGTATAGGGTTAGGGTTAGGATTGGGTTTAGTGTTAGGTTTAGGGGTTAAGTTTAGGGTTAAGTTTAGGCTTAGGGTTAGGGTTAGGGTTAGGATTGGGTTTTGGGTTAGGGTTAGGTTTAGGTTTTGGGTTAGGGTTAGGTTTGGGTTAAGGGTAGGGTTTGGGGTAGTGTTAGGGTTGGATTAGGGTTAGTGTTAGGGTTAGGATTAGGATTAGGGCTAGGTGTTAGAGTTAGGTGTTAGGGTAAATGTTAGGGTTAGTGTTAGTTTTAGGTTTAGGGTTAGTGTTAATGTTAGGGGTTACTCTTAGGGTAAGGGTTAGGATTAGAGGTTAGGGTTAGGGTTAGGATTAGGGGTTAGGGTTAGGTTTAGCGTAGGTTTAGTGTTAGTGTTAGGTTAGGGTTAGGGGGTAATATTATGGTTACAGTTAGGTTTAGGGTTAGGGTTAGTGTTAGTGTTAGGTTAGGGTTAGGGGGTAATATTATGGTTACAGTTAGGTTTAGGGTTAGGGTTAGGGTTAGGGTTAGGGTTAGGGTTAGGGTTAGGGTTAGGGTTAGGTTTCGAGTCAGGGTTAAGGTTGGGTTAGGTTTAGGGTTAGTGTTAGGATTAATGTTAAGGGTTAGGGTTAGTATTAGGGTTAAGGTTTAGGGGTATGTTTAGGGTTAGGGTTTTGTGTTAGGTTTAGTGGTTAGGGTTAGCGTTAGGGTTAGGTTTAGGGATATGGTTAGGGTTAGGTGTTAGGCTTAATGTTCGGGTTAGGTTTAGGGTTAGGGTTTGGTTTAGTGTTAGATTTGGTCCAAAATTAAAATAAAGGTCAGGTTTAGGCTTAGGGTTAGTGTGCCATAAGTGTTAGGGTTAGGGTTAGCCATTAGGTTTAGTGTCATTTGGGTAAGGTTTAGGGTAGGGTTAGGGTTAGGGTTAGGGTTAGGGTTAGGGTTAGGGTTAGGGTTAGGGTTATGTTTAGGCTTTGGGTTAGGGTTAGGGTTAGGTTTAGACTTTGGGTTAGGCTTAGTTTTAGATTAATGTTTAGGTTTAGGGTGGGCCCACCATTAGTATAAGGTTTAGAGTTATGATTAAGTGTTATGTTTATGGGTTATGGTTAGTGGTTAGGGTTAGCGGTTAGGGTTTTTTGTTAGTGTTTGGATTAGGGTTAGTGTTAGTGTTGGGTTTAGTTGGGTTAGGTTTAAGGGTTCGGGTTAGAGTTAGGGTTATGATTAGATTTAAGGGTTCGGGTTAGAGATAGGGTAAGCGTTAGGTTTACGGTTAGGGTTAGAGTTAGGGTTAGGATTAGGGTTAGGGTTAGGGTTAGATTTAAGGGTTTGGGTTAGAGTTAGGGTAAGCGTTAGGTTTACGGTTAGGGTTAGAGTTAGGTTTAGGTGTAGATTTATGTTTAGGTTTAGGGTGTGCCCACCATTAGGATAATGATTGGAGTTATGGTTAAGTGTTATGTTTGTGGATTAGAGTTAGGAATTAGGGTTAGGAGTTAGGGATTTTTGTTAGTGTTTGGATTAGGGTTAGTGTTAGTGTTGGGGTTAGTGTTTACGGCAAGGTTTAGTGTTTGGATTAAGTTTCAGGTTAGGCTTCTTTTTTGGGTTAGCTATTAAGGTTAGGTTTAGGTTTAGGATTAGACATTTGTTGTAGAATAAGGGTTAGGATTAGGGGTAGTGTTAGGGTCAAGATTTTTGTTTAGGGTTAGGGTTTGGATTAGTGTTGGGATAGGGTTAGGTTTAGGGGGTTAGTGTAAGGTTTAGGGTTAGGTTTAGTGTCATTTGGGTTAGGGTTAGGGTTAGGGTTAGGGTTAGGGTTAGGGTTAGGGTTAGGGTTAGGGCTAGGGTTAGGGTTAGGGTTAGGGTTAGGGTTAAGGTTAGGGTTAGGATTAGGGTTAATGGTTAGAGTTAGGTTTAGTTTTAGAGTTAGGTTTTAGGGTTAGTGTTAGGGTTAGGGTTAGGTTTAGGGTGAGTGTTAGGGTGTGGGTTTGGCTTAGGTTTAGGGATAGTGTTAGGGTTAGGTTTAGGGTTATGGTTAGGGTTAGGGTTAGGGTTCGGGTTCAGGTTATATTAGGGTTAGGTTTTAGGGTTAGTGTTAGGGTTAGGGTTAGGTTTAGGGTGAGTGTTATGGTGTGGGTTTGGCTTAGGTTTAGTGTTCGGTTAGGGTTAGGTTTAGGGTTATGGTTAGGGTTAGGGTTAGGGTTCGGGTTCAGGTTACATTAGGGTTAGGTTTTAGGGTTAGGGTTAGGGTTAGGGTTAGGTTTAGGGTGAGTGTTAGGGTGTGGGTTTGGCTTAGGTTTAGGGTTCGGTTAGGATTAGGTTTAGGCTTATGGTTAGGGTTAGGGTTTGCCTTAGGTTTAGGGTTTGGATTAGGGTTAGGGATAGGGATAGGGTTAGGGTAAAGTGTTAGATTTTAGGGTTTGGATTAAGGTTAGGTCTAGGGTTAGTGTTAGGGGGTTAGGATTAGTGTTAGTGTTAAGGTTAGGGTTAAGGTTATGGTTATGTTTGCCTTAGGGTTAGTGTGCCATTAGGGTTAGGGTTAAGATTAGGGTTAGGCCAATTGGCTTAGGGTCATTTGGGTTAGGGTTAGGTTATGTTTATGGTTAGGGTTAGATTTATTTTAAAGTATAGGTTGGGCCCACCATTAGGATAAGGGTTAGAGTTATGGTTAAGTTTTATGTTTATGGGTTAGGGATTAGGGTTAGAGGTTAGGGTTAAGTTTAGGGTTAGGTGTTAGGCTTATTGTTAGGGTTAGGGTTAGGATTACGGTGAAATTTTAGGTTAGATTTAGGGTTATGGTTAGGGTTAGATTTATATTTAGGATTAGAGTTGGCCCACCATTAGGAGTAGGAATAGAGTGATGGTTAAGTGTTATGTTTATGGGTTAGGGTTAGGGTTTAGTGTTTTGTGTTACTGTTTGGATTAGGGTTAGTGTTAGTGTTGCGTTTAGGGTTTAGAGCAATGTTTAGGTTTAGAATTAAGTTTCATTTTAGGCTTTGTTTTGGGGTTAGAGTTTAAGGTTAGGTTTAGGTTTAGGATTAGACTTTAGTTGTAGAATAGTCGTTAGGATTAGGGATAGGGTTAGGGTTAGGGTTAAGAGTTATGTTTAGGGTTAGGGTTTGGATAAGGGTTAGGGATAGGGTAAGGGTTAGGGGGTTAGTGTTAGGTTTAGGGTTAGGGTTAGGTTTATGGTTACAGGTTAGTGGGTAGGGTTAGGGTTAGGGTAAGCTTTAGGTTTAGGGTTAGGGTAAGCTTTAGGTTTAGGGTTAGGGTTAGGGTTAGGGTTAGGGTTAGTGTTAGGTTTAGATTTATGTTTAGGTTTAGGGTGGGCCCACCATTACGATAAAGGTTTGAGTTTTGATTAAGTGTTATGTTTATGGGTTAGGGATTAGGGTTAGGGGTTAGGGTTAGGGGTTTGGGTTAAGATTAGGGTAAGTGTTAGTGTTGGGCTTAGTGTTTAGTGCAAGGTTAAGGGTTAGGATTAAGTTTCAGGTTAGGCTTAAATTTTGGGATGGAGATTAAGGTTAGATTTAGGATTTGGTTTAGAATTTAGTTGTAGAATAAGGATTAGGGTTAGGGTTAGTGTTAGGGCTAGGGGTTAGATTTAGTGTTAGGGTTAGTGGTTAGGGTTAGGATGGGTTTAGGGTTAGGTTTAGGGTTAGGATTAAGATTAGGGTTAGGGTTAGGGTAGGGTTAGGGGTTAGGGTTAGGGTTAGGTTTAGGGTGACATTAGGGTTAGGGTTAGGCTTAGGCCTTTACAGTTAGTGTTATTTGTGTTAGGGTTGTGGTTAGGGTTAGGTTTAGGGTTAGGGTTAGGCTTAGGGTTAGTGTTAGTTTTGGGATTAGTGTTAGGTTTAGTGTGCCGTTAGGGTTAGGGTTGGAATTAGGCCGTTGGAGTTAGGGTCATTTGGGTTATGATTAGGGTTTGGGTTTGGTTTAGGGTTAGAGTTAGGGTTAGTGTTAGGATGACGGTTAGCGTTAGGTTTAAAGTTAGGGTTTGGTTTAGGGTTAAAGTTAGGGTTATTGTTAGGGTGAGGGTTAAGGTTAGGTTTTGGATAAAGTTTTGTATTTAGGCTTAGGTTTAGAGTTAGGGTTAGGCTTAGGTTTAGCGTTGGTCCACCATTAGTGTTAGGGTTAGGGTCTGGTTTAGGGTGCCATTAGGGTTAGGGTTAGGCCTCTATAGTTAGTGTTTTTTGGTTAGGGTTAGGTTTAGGCTTAGGTTTAGAGTTAGGGTTAATGTTAGTGTTAGGGTTAGGGATAGGGTTTGGTTTGGTCCACCATTATGAAAAGTGTTAGGGTTAGGGTTAAGGATTATGTTTAAGGGTTAAGGTTAGTGTTAGGGTGCCATTAGGGTTAGGGTTATGGTTAGGGTTAGAGTTAGGGTTAGGGTTAATGTTAGGGTTAGGGTTATGCCATTAGGGTTAGGGTCATTTTGGTTTGGGTTAAGGTTAGGGTTAGGATTAGGGTGGCCGAACCATTAGGATATAGGTTAGGGTTAGGGTTAAGGGTTATGTTTAAGTGTTAGGGGTTAGGTTTAGGGTTAGGTTTAGGGTTATGGTTAGTGTTAGGGTTAGGGTTAGTGTTAGGATTAGGGCTAGTGTGGTTCCACCATTAGGATTAGGGTTAAGGTTAGTTTTAGGGTGCCATTAGGGTTAGGGATAGGCCTTGAGAGTTAGGGTCATTTGGGTTCGGGTTAGGTTTAGGGTTAAGATTAGGGTTAGGGTTTGGGTTAGGGTTAGGGATTAGCGTTAGGTTTAAGGTTAGGTTTAGTATGGGTCCAGCATTAGGATATAGGTTAGGGTTATGGTGAAGGCTTATGTTTAAGTGTTAGGGGTTAGGCTTAGGGTTAGGCTTAGGCTTAGGCTTAGTTTTAGCGTTAGTGTTAGGGTAAGGGTTAGTGTTAGGCTTAAGGTTAGCGTTAGGGTTAGGGTTAGTGTGGGTCCACCATTAGGGTTAGAGTTAGGGTTAGGTTTAGGGTGCCATTAGGTTTAGGGTTTGGGTTAGGCCTTTAGTGTTAGGGTCATTTTGGTTAGAGTTAGGGTTAGGGTTAGGGTTAAGGTTTGGAGTTAGGGTTATGTTTAGAGTTAGGTTTAGCGTGCCCTTAGGGTTAGGGTTAGGGTTAGTCCTTTAGAGTTAGGGTCATTTGGGTTAGGGTTAGGGTAGGGTTAGGATTTGGTTCAGGGTTAGAGTTAGGGTTAGATTTAGGTTTAGGGTTATGGTTAGGGTTAGGGTTTGATTTAGGGTTTGATTTAAGGTTCGGGTTTAGAGTTAGTGTTAGGTTTAGGATTAGGGTTAGGTCTTAGTGTTAGGGTCATATAGGTTAGGGTTAGGTTTAGGGTTAGAGTAAGGGGTAGGGTTAGGATTAGGGTTAGCTTTAATTTTTGGTTTAGGGTTAGGGTTAAGGTTAGTCTGGGTCCACCATTAGGTTTAGTGTCATTGTGTTAGTGTTAAGGTTAGGGTTAGGGGTTAGTTTTAGGTATAGGGTTATTGTTAGGGTTAAGATTAGGGTTAGGGTTAGGCTTAGGATTCAGGGTTAGATTTAGAGTTAGGGTTAGGGTTAGGTTTAGGATTAGGGTTAGGGTTATGGTGCCATTAGGGTTAGGATTGGGTTTTGGATTTGGTCTAGT
>JAUNZM010000156.1:0-2500 GCA_033459285.1 Clamator glandarius | reverse complement strand
AGGGTTAGGGTTAGGGTTAGGGTTAGGGTTAGGGTTAGGGTTAGGGTTAGGGTTAGGGTTAGGGTTAGGGTTAGGGTTAGGGTTAGGGTTAGGGTTAGGGTTAGGGTTAGGGTTAGGGTTAGGGTTAGGGTTAGGGTTAGGGTTAGGGTTAGGGTTAGGGTTAGGGTTAGGGTTAGGGTTAGGGTTAGGGTTAGGGTTAGGGTTAGGGTTAGGGTTAGGGTTAGGGTTAGGGTTAGGGTTAGGGTTAGGGTTAGGGTTAGGGTTAGGGTTAGGGTTAGGGTTAGGGTTAGGGTTAGGGTTAGGGTTAGGGTTAGGGTTAGGGTTAGGGTTAGGGTTAGGGTTAGGGTTAGGGTTAGGGTTAGGGTTAGGGTTAGGGTTAGGGTTAGGGTTAGGGTTAGGGTTAGGGTTAGGGTTAGGGTTAGGGTTAGGGTTAGGGTTAGGGTTAGGGTTAGGGTTAGGGTTAGGGTTAGGGTTAGGGTTAGGGTTAGGGTTAGGGTTAGGGTTAGGGTTAGGGTTAGGGTTAGGGTTAGGGTTAGGGTTAGGGTTAGGGTTAGGGTTAGGGTTAGGGTTAGGGTTAGGGTTAGGGTTAGGGTTAGGGTTAGGGTTAGGGTTAGGGTTAGGGTTAGGGTTAGGGTTAGGGTTAGGGTTAGGGTTAGGGTTAGGGTTAGGGTTAGGGTTAGGGTTAGGGTTAGGGTTAGGGTTAGGGTTAGGGTTAGGGTTAGGGTTAGGGTTAGGGTTAGGGTTAGGGTTAGGGTTAGGGTTAGGGTTAGGGTTAGGGTTAGGGTTAGGGTTAGGGTTAGGGTTAGGGTTAGGGTTAGGGTTAGGGTTAGGGTTAGGGTTAGGGTTAGGGTTAGGGTTAGGGTTAGGGTTAGGGTTAGGGTTAGGGTTAGGGTTAGGGTTAGGGTTAGGGTTAGGGTTAGGGTTAGGGTTAGGGTTAGGGTTAGGGTTAGGGTTAGGGTTAGGGTTAGGGTTAGGGTTAGGGTTAGGGTTAGGGTTAGGGTTAGGGTTAGGGTTAGGGTTAGGGTTAGGGTTAGGGTTAGGGTTAGGGTTAGGGTTAGGGTTAGGGTTAGGGTTAGGGTTAGGGTTAGGGTTAGGGTTAGGGTTAGGGTTAGGGTTAGGGTTAGGGTTAGGGTTAGGGTTAGGGTTAGGGTTAGGGTTAGGGTTAGGGTTAGGGTTAGGGTTAGGGTTAGGGTTAGGGTTAGGGTTAGGGTTAGGGTTAGGGTTAGGGTTAGGGTTAGGGTTAGGGTTAGGGTTAGGGTTAGGGTTAGGGTTAGGGTTAGGGTTAGGGTTAGGGTTAGGGTTAGGGTTAGGGTTAGGGTTAGGGTTAGGGTTAGGGTTAGGGTTAGGGTTAGGGTTAGGGTTAGGGTTAGGGTTAGGGTTAGGGTTAGGGTTAGGGTTAGGGTTAGGGTTAGGTTAGGGTTAGGGTTAGGGTTAGGGTTAGGGTTAGGGTTAGGGTTAGGGTTAGGGTTAGGGTTAGGGTTAGGGTTAGGGTTAGGGTTAGGGTTAGGGTTAGGGTTAGGGTTAGGGTTAGGGTTAGGGTTAGGGTTAGGGTTAGGGTTAGGGTTAGGGTTAGGGTTAGGGTTAGGGTTAGGGTTAGGGTTAGGGTTAGGGTTAGGGTTAGGGTTAGGGTTAGGGTTAGGGTTAGGGTTAGGGTTAGGGTTAGGGTTAGGGTTAGGGTTAGGGTTAGGGTTAGGGTTAGGGTTAGGGTTAGGGTTAGGGTTAGGGTTAGGGTTAGGGTTAGGGTTAGGGTTAGGGTTAGGGTTAGGGTTAGGGTTAGGGTTAGGGTTAGGGTTAGGGTTAGGGTTAGGGTTAGGGTTAGGGTTAGGGTTAGGGTTAGGGTTAGGGTTAGGGTTAGGGTTAGGGTTAGGGTTAGGGTTAGGGTTAGGGTTAGGGTTAGGGTTAGGGTTAGGGTTAGGGTTAGGGTTAGGGTTAGGGTTAGGGTTAGGGTTAGGGTTAGGGTTAGGGTTAGGGTTAGGGTTAGGGTTAGGGTTAGGGTTAGGGTTAGGGTTAGGGTTAGGGTTAGGGTTAGGGTTAGGGTTAGGGTTAGGGTTAGGGTTAGGGTTAGGGTTAGGGTTAGGGTTAGGGTTAGGGTTAGGGTTAGGGTTAGGGTTAGGGTTAGGGTTAGGGTTAGGGTTAGGGTTAGGGTTAGGGTTAGGGTTAGGGTTAGGGTTAGGGTTAGGGTTAGGGTTAGGGTTAGGGTTAGGGTTAGGGTTAGGGTTAGGGTTAGGGTTAGGGTTAGGGTTAGGGTTAGGGTTAGGGTTAGGGTTAGGGTTAGGGTTAGGGTTAGGGTTAGGGTTAGGGTTAGGGTTAGGGTTAGGGTTAGGGTTAGGGTTAGGGTTAGGGTTAGGGTTAGGGTTAGGGTTAGGGTTAGGGTTAGGGTTAGGGTTAGGGTTAGGGTTAGGGTTAGGGTTAGGGTTAGGGTTAGGGTTAGGGTTAGGGTTAGGGTTAGGGTTAGGGTTAGGGTTAGGGTTAGGGTTAGGGTTAGGGTTAGGGTTAGGGT